>CM039618.1:46389333-46447241 GCA_022457205.1 Saccharum spontaneum
CTCTGTGACCAACACCTCAGATTTATAGGAGGAACTGTCCCTTTCAGCTAGCCTTCTGGTTTCCTCATTTATCACTTTGGTCTTGACAAGGTTCCAAGTGACAATACCATTAGGAGCTGAATTGCACAAAGTGACTTTCAAAGTCTCCCAAGTGTCCGGCAATGAGCCAAGTAGCAGCAAGGCTCTAACTTCATCTTCAAATGAGATTCCCATGGAAAAAAGCTGATTAATAATGCCCTAGAATGCATTCACATGATCAGCCATAGGAGCACCCTCTCAGTACCTCAAATTCATCAACTATTTGATCAAGAACATCTTGTTTGCACCTTCCTTTCGGGCATACAACTCTTCTAACTTTTGCCATAATGTATGTGCATGTGTCTCCTCACTGATATGGTTCAAAACATTGTCATCAACCCATTGTCAAATGAACCCATAAGCTTGATGATGAAGAACTCGCCATTCATCATCAGATTTATCATCTGGCTTTGTTTCAGCAAACACTGGCTTCCAATACTCTTTCACATATAGTAAATCCTCCATCTTACCTTTCCAAGCTTGATAATTTGTACCACTCAAGGAGATCATTCTACTGGTATTTGTTTCCATCTTCACCACAAGGCAAATCAGCAAGTAATCAAAGTCAATAAAAGTTGAACACAAACTGAACCAAAGCTCATGATACCACTCTATTGGGATAAAAGGGCAAAAACAATGCAAAGTTAATCCCTCATCTTGTGATGAATCATGAGGAGAACATCTACCACCAGATCAGCAGCGGAAATTAACAATCACATGCACAATAGACACAATGATTTACGTGGAAAACCTCCTCAAGGTGAGGAGTAAAAACCATGGGACCAACCGATCCACTCCAAACTTCCAAGCTTCCACTATAATCAATAATAGGTACAAGGAGTCTTCTCTAGAGCATCTAGAGGATTACACCAGCAGCAACACATTCATCAAGTTACAAACTTGGCATCAGCTACAACCACAACCTTCTAATAAGAGGAATAATAGAAGCCAAATAGAGAAGTCACAAATTCTATCCCCCTCGGTAATCAGTTAATATCTCATAAACTACAGCTCCACCGTGCACGAATTTTGGTAGGCAAGTAGATCCACGAGTCCCCTAACCACTGACTAAATTTCAGCTCAATTGGACATCGTTTGACCACCAAACAAATCATCTACTAAACCTGCTCTGTCCTGAAACTGCAGTGACCTGAACTGACAAAATCCCTCTCAAATTTGGTGCTCTCTTCAACCAACCCTCAAACCAATTTTACAAATTGAAGTACTCTAAGCGCGGAACGAGCTCACCAAGTTTGGTGCCAATCCAACCATGTTTGACCCTCCAATCACCAGCTTGAAGATGACTGGTTCAAAGCCATCAAATCTAGACAAATTTCCCTCTCCTTCTTCTTCCTCTCTTCTCATGTTGTGGTGTGTGTGTTCTGCTCTCCCTTCTCTCAAAAGTAACAGCTCTCTCATGAGAACGGAGGCTAGGGTTTCCTCTCTTTTATGCTTCCCAAGAAGCAATCTCAACCATTGATTCAGAACCAAATCACAGTGCACAAGCACTGGGCTTGTGGGCTTTTTTGCTAGGCTCAATTGCATCCTCCATGTGGATGGATAGCCCAACACTGATTTTATAAGAGAAGTGCATGAATAAAATATCATGCATGTCTGACCTCTTTGTTTTCATTCCCGTCGCGTAGGATCAAGACAAATCTGAATCTAAGTTTGCAAATCCTAATGTATGGCTTAAGCATCATTACTACCATATCACTATAACAGAAATTTAAAGCCAGGTTGCTTGAGCAGTGGCGTGGAGAGAGAGAGAAACGTGCGCGGAAGGGAATGGAGAAAGATCGTTGTTACTTGGGACTTATATTTTATTTGGTTAATAATGTTCGTTAGGGATAAGACCATGATTAACTCTCTGATCAACTTTAGGCAAACTATTAGTTTCATAAAGGTCCCATTGACCGATTGCATTAGTCTTACCTGCATTATATACCTTATGTTGCACAACCTAAAACAGCATAAACATATGCAATGTGTTTAATATTTGGTTGTCTGCATAATCTAGCTATATTTGGCAAAGTCGTATTTGGTTGCTTATAGTATGTTGCACATGGTCAACTCTATGCTCTGCTGAGATCTCATGTTTTAAAATGGATAGAGGTAGGGTAGATAAAGTTGTGTTTAATTACTCTAGTTGCAAGTATAGACATTTGAAGCCTATACTTACTTCCAATTTAACCCTTGACGCCCTTCAATCCACATTCCCACATGCGATTGAATTGATTCACACACCTGTTGTCTTGGAAGAACTCCTTCAATGCAAATCCACGTTCTGATTTCGTGCCACGTGTCGTCATGACATAGAGAACGAAGAACCCCCGTCAGTAGCATCGCTCATATTGCCATGATGCAATCACCTGTGAACTTCTCCCTGCTTTTTTGGATGGAGGCCAGGAACCTAAACGACACATAGGTCCATATTGACTCGGGCTCTGCTGCCCGTTCCTTGTTCTACACATCTTGATCAAGTCACGTATGCATCTCGCCACACATACTAGGATCACACGTTGCCTAATCGGAATGACTAGCGCCCGAACGTCCGGTGCGAGGCCCGAGTCCGAACGCCGCTCCCCACACCCTGCACCAGCTATGTTCCGCATGCCCCACCCGCTCGGATTCTGCATCGCTCGAACGACTCGTCCCACCCACGCCACCCGTCCCCAGTATCGAGAAGAGAAGGAGACACCGATGCATGGCAGTAGAAGGCGAGGAGGGAGATACAACACCCGATCTACTTTTGAAACATCCAAATAAAATTTTTACAATATATGTTCGAAAACAGTTGAAACACTTGTAAAAACACCAAGGCATGGCTAGCGGCCGAGCACTGGATGCGGCAGGCGAGCGGATAGGAGCAGGTGAGCGGACAGGAAGAGAACGTAGACAAGCTGATTTTTTTAATTTAGAAACAGAGGAGCGGGAGTCTTGAGGTGGCGTCACGTGGCCCACCAACAGTATATCCGGCCGCTCGGACGCCCGCTTCCTACCATTAGGGTTGCCAAATTTGATTAGACGCCGCTCGGTATTGGCCGGCACTTGGGAACCTGCCGCGGCCTGTATGCAGGCGCCAGGCGGCTTCTCCCGATCTCCGCTCAGCTCGAGACTCGAGTTTCTCCATAAGTGTCAACCATAGATTCTGCAGTTTTCTTGGTCTCCACTCGGCTGATAGGTTCTGCATGCTGACTGCGGTGCTGCCCCTGCCGCCAGCAAGCCCCGTTGTTTTTTTATTATTTTATTTTTATTTTTGATGAGGGGGGCCAGCCCCGTTGTTGTCTGTTGGTGCGGCGACTGGCGACCCGATGAGGCTGGGCTGCTTCCCCCACACGCTGCAGTCTCCCACTCTCCCGTCTCCGGCCTGCATTTGCATCTGGCTGGCCATCTGCCACACCGTGAGCCCCGCACGCCGTGAGGAACGATTCAACCATCGGGCATCGGCTCATCGCACGCACACCGCTCACCGCACGCGACTGCTGTATGCTAGGCGCTAGCCCATCGCACGGAGTCACAGTCCCAGACAGAGACCGTCAATTGTCATGGTTGTTGCCATGCTGTGAATCATCTATTATTTTCTAAAAAAAACTTGCATATATAATTACTTATAAATAATTATTTGTTTTTTAAGGTAATAAATAATTATTTGTTTTTTAAGGTAATAAATAATTATTTGTGTATCATGGAGGTTAGCCAGATCGCCCGTCACTAGATTCGAGATTTGTTCGCCCAACATACATTAATATTGTAGGTCTCTTTTATGCCTATATTTTGAACTATGAACTATATATTGTAATTAAGTAAATTTAAGACTTATGTTATTTAGTTCTTGTTCACCAAATTGGTAAATGGTTTTTATCAAATTGCATATAAAATTTTTTATGCAGTACCCTACGCTAAAATTCTAGATCCAACACTGCATAAGCAACGCCGTAATGGGCAGCAAAACCTCCTCGATAGCAATTCGTTTTTATTATAAGTTCTACCTGCTCTGGTTTTTCATTCTTGCCTCAATTTTTTCTCCGGCAACTTTTGTTGCATCATTGCAGGATATCCTAATCTTTTTCATTGGCGATCAAGATCTCAAAAGGAAAAACATCGAGTCATAGTAGTTGTCCATGCCTTTCTCATGCGGATTAAAATAATTACAGGTTGTGCAAAAGCTAGACACAAGTTATAGTGACCCTTCTCCATTTTTAGTTTAAGGGCAGTCTCAATGCTAAAAATCACGGCTAGTTTTTATGCCAGCGAAATAATAGATACTACACATAGAAACCATATTTTCAATAGATATTTTCTCAATAATATTTTGTCCAAACATATATCTTGTCTCTCCATTATCTATCCATCACATGTTTTCATATATATCTTAGTTCCTGTGTACATATAGTTTGTTATCTAAGAAGCCATCTCTCTCTCTCTCTCAACTCTAATGCTATATCATTTTTTCTTAGTTGACATCCTAATTAAGCAATATAGAAAGTATCTAGTCTCTGGGTTGATCTTCGTGCTTTTTTTCTGTCCCTCTCTGCCTCCCCCTATCTATCTAGGACGTGGAGTATATATATATTGGTGCTCGCATGTGTGTGTTTTCCGGCCAGCTACTCCATTTCCTCAGGGAGCCTAAATGCCTGAAAGCTTTAGGCGCGAAGCAAAGTATATACTCCGTGTCTGGGCTATGGCAGGTAGCAACGGCCCTCTGCTGCTCGCATTACGCATCGTCCTCTTCTGCGCCCTCGCCTCTGCGGCCACCACCTTGCTCCCTCTCGTCACAAGACCATGCGCCTACTCCCTGCCAAGAACCATCCTCGCCGCCACCGGCCTCGACCCTCACCTCGTCTCCTGCGCCGACGACGGCTCCAAGTCCAATGCCCACCTGTCGGAAGGCGACGGAGGCAACAAGCCCCGCAGCGGCGGCAGGCCCATAGTCACCGACCTGCTGTCGTGCGGCGAGCCCGACCTCCCATCCCACGCGCTCCCGCCGTTCCGCTGCTGCCCGCCGGCGCCGGCGTCCGACGCTCCCGTCGCCAACTTCACGTTCCCCGACCCAGGCGAGCCGCTCCGGACGCGGCGGCCGGCGCACAAGCCCGGGACGGACAGCGTAGCCCGGTACGCGCGCGCGGTGGCACTGATGAAGGCGCTGCCGGAGTCAGACCCGCGCAGCTTCTACCAGCAGGCTAACGTCCACTGCGCCTACTGCGCCGCGGCGTACCGGCAGGCGGGGCGGCCGGAGCTGCCCGTGCAGATCCACTACTCGTGGCTCTTCTTCCCGTTCCACCGCGCCTACCTCTACTTCTTCGAGCGCGTCGCGGCGAGGCTCCTGGGCGACCCCGGCTTCGCCGTGCCGTTCTGGAGCTGGGACGTGCCCGAGGGGATGCGGGTGCCGCCGGAGTTCGCCGACGTCGCGTCCCCGCTCTACGACCCGATGAGGAACCCGGAGCACGCGCCGCTGAGACTCGTGGACCTCGACTTCTCGTACGTGGACAAGAATTGCACCGACGAGCAGCAAATCCAGCTCAACCTCCGCATCATGTATAAACAGATGGTCACCAACGCGCCGCTGCCGGCCCTCTTCCACGGGCAGCCCTACCGCGCCGGCGACCGGGGGATGCCCGGTGCAGGAACGGTGGAGCTGAGCCCGCACAACATAGTCCACCGATGGTCCGGCGACCTCTCGCGGGCCAACCACGAGAACATGGGCGCCTACTACTCCTCCGCCCGCGACCCCATCTTCTACCCGCACCACGCCAACTCGGACCGCCTCTGGGAGGTCTGGCGCGGCGTCGGCGGCGGCCACTCGGACTTCACGGACCCCGACTGGCTCGACTCGTCGTTCCTGTTCTACGACGGGGACGCGCGGCTCGTGCGAGTCACCGTCCGCGACATGCTCGACGTCGGGAGGCTCCGGTACGCTTACGCCGAGGTCGGCCTGCCGTGGCTCAGCGCGCGGCCGCCCATCGTCACCCCTGACGGCGACGTGAACCGCGGAAGAGGCGGCCCGATGCACCTGAAGTCCGTCCGCTTCCCGGTGTCGCTCGATGCCGCGGTGACCGCGGAGGTGAGCCGGCGGCCCGGAAAGCCACGAAGCCAGTGGGAGGAGGTGCTGGTGGTCGAGGGCATCGAGGCCGACGGCGCGGGCTTCGTCAAGTTCGACGTGTACGTGAACGCAGTGGATCACGAGAAGGTCGGCCCCGGCGGTCGGGAGATGGCTGGAAGCTTCGTGTCCCTGAAGCACCCCGGCAAGGTAGTTGTGCAGACCAGCATGAGGGTGGCGCTGAACGAGCTGCTGCAGGACCTGGGCGCCGAGGGAGACGACAGCGTCACGGTGACGTTGGTGCCCGTGGAGGGGAGGGTCAGGATCGGAGGCCTGAGGATAGCGTACATGGCGGAGTGAGGTTACAGTACACCACACGAGGTGCACGCGTTACGTTGACGGCATCTTAAATCGTTCCGCTGAATAATGATGTCCGGAAAAATCCAAAAACTGTAAATTTATCACTGACCTGGGCATGATCTCGTCAGTTAATACGGTATATTAAATACCCTCTTAAGGTAAAAAAAATGTTACTTTCCCAAAGAAATAATTGAGTAGCAGCTTTGTGAATTTTATAAATATGAAACCAGCAAAATCAAAGATTTACATAAACCTTGCGGCCAACAAAATGGGGAAAGTGATCAAAAATAATTGGAACAAACAAAACGTTACAGTTACATACATACTTCCCTCCACAAACACTACAACTGAAATACCAAGTGCATCAGGGCAAGCGACTCGAAGTCAGCTTGGAAGTCACTTTTGGATTTCGGCGGCGCCCGGAATTGAATTGCACCTAAAGATGCATCTTACTGGTGCATATTGCACTTAGATGAATCCCATATGCTTATTCACCTTGCAAACAGTATAGCTGGCGGATATTCCCTGAAGCTGAAACAAGATTGAAAAATTGTTAAACAATCACTCAAGCATTCACTCAAATTAAAATGAACATGCATTTGCATAGGACAAGATTCCAATGGTGTGGAAAGTGAAAAGAGAGGTGGCATTTGGTTCGCGGGGAATGGTGTGGGAAAGGGAAATGAGTACCACATGTTTCCCATCGATAATCCATTCGAAGGTTAGGGTTACGACCGGGATACGAACTATGACCTGGATACAGATCCTTATCAACCTCGGCTCGCAGCATCAACAAGGCAGACTGCGCTGGCGCCGTTGCCTCCACAGTGTGCATGCTGCTCTTTCACCTCCATCCACGCGAGATGCACCCAGTACACCCCTCCACTGCGCTGTCTTCAAGGAGAGCGCCAGTCCCAGTCCGCCTGCCCAGCCATGCCCACGCAGCTTGCTGATGCCTTGCGGAGCTCAAGCAGAAGCAGCTCGTGGATGCTCACTGAGCTTGAGTAGAAGCAGCTCACAGACGCCTTGCCAGCCACTGCGAGGAGGATGCCAAGAAACGTGCCGAAGCAACCACCTACCACGCCAACGTGAGCTGCAGCCAGCAGCACAAAGAGCCGCTGGATCTTGGTTCCCCGCGGAGCTGCCCACCCGTGCCAGGGATAAGACAAGACAGGTGGTGCAGGCTTGGTGGGTGCCTGGGTGGATAATGATGTGCCTGGGTGGAAGCAACAAGATGGTTGGCGACGATCTTCTTAGGGAGACGCAATTCTCTCTTCTCCATTTTTATTTCTTTGATTAGACTTAATCCCAAACGAAACCTAGTGCATGCAAACAAGTAAATGGTCTAGAAACTTCTATCCCTATCCCAAACCCACCAAATTATAACCAATTCATATCCCTATCCCAAATCCACACATCATCCAAAAGTTACCCTAGCCCCTATCGTCACTACTAATCACTGGGTTCACTTTACAACTTCTGACGTAGGCAATGAAAGATCATATGACCAGCTAAAGTAAATGACCAATCTCAACACTTGAATCAATGTGTTTAGTATTTGAATGTATAGTTCAGAGATGATCAAACAACAGCCAAGGCAAAACCATCTTGAAGAATCTCCCTAGAGTTTCCCTGACCATGTTTCAAAACTCCAGAGCTCAAGATGTTCGGAATCCCGACAAGGTTAAATACATATTTGGGCGGTTGATACTATAGTGTAGTAATGACCACACAATTTGCAAGCAATCAACAACACACGTCGAAAGAAATCTAGCATGAGTCAACTTGAGCTAAGGTTACATGGTGGACTAACTAAAGAAAAACAGCAAAACGGAGACAAAAGCCATGTAGACACCAACCTATCATCACAGTTGTATCAGAACATGTAACTTACCATATAACCAATCTTTGAATTGAGCATGAAGGGCACATGCCAATTCTTTCTTCCGGTTATCATCGATCTCCAGTTCCCGGATATTCTTTTGAATATCTTCCAGAGAAGCATGCTGAAAATGTAAAATAGGTTAAATTCTGAAAGATGAGCAAGTACTTTATTCTGCATAACATGCTCAATAATAGGCTACTAAAAGGTACTGGACAATAAAATAAAGAGAACTAATCAAACTGCTGGCAACAAACATTGGGGCCATCAAATCCAATGATCCAACAATGCACCTTATAACCTGATAGGTCACACATATGCTAGGAATAATATATAAGCATAATGCTACTTAAATTAGAGTAGTGATTACGAAAATAAAACTAAACAAGTGGAATTTTTTTTTTACCAAAATCCATGTACTAAAATAAACTTCAACTAAATAACTAGCATCTTTCAAGCTATCCTCATCTCAGAACACCATGGAATTTTCATTCTATGAACGTTGTAGATATATAAATAGCATGTGCTTATCTTAATTGAATTCCCCAATCTCGTAGAATTACATCAAGGTAACTGTTCTAATATAATGTTGCGAAAATTCCCCTTCCCAGAAACCACCTCTGGCCTAACAACTACTATTAGAAAGCTATATACAAATGTTTGCTGTCACTTGACATATATACCTTTTTCCTTTGGGATGCCCAATAAACTTCAGGCAAGGTAAATGGATTGTATTTGGTAGGTCCTTCTACTTCA
Source organism: Saccharum spontaneum (assembly GCA_022457205.1). Lineage (NCBI taxonomy): Eukaryota > Viridiplantae > Streptophyta > Magnoliopsida > Poales > Poaceae > Saccharum > Saccharum spontaneum. The sequence goes on from CM039618.1 coordinate 46,398,450, forward strand.
GACCAACTAGGAATCTGCATAGAGAATTAGCTGACTGTCAGTTTTTTTATTTTGCAAGAAAAAATGCACACTAAAGTCATTCAAAATGCATCAGATGTAATTTTTACAGAACCACAACGCAACATATTACCACCCCTATGGGTGAGGAAAATATTTGGAAACTAAAACTTTGTCAATTGATTGATCAATCAGTAACAACATATAGTACACTAAAATATGAATCTAGGTTCCTACTCCAGCTGCTATGGACAATAATACTGCAAAAAACTGAGTAACCTTATTGATGCAGATGCATCACAGGCAACATGTTGTCAAAGCAAGAGATCTGTTTGTCATAAAATGCTTAATTTTTTTTACTGCATTTGAGATTTTTCAAATCTAGCGCAAGATAACAATAATGTAGGGAACATATAGCTCACATACCAAAAAGTTTGTAAATAGATCAGGATCTAGACAAGTGGCAGACTCAGCCTGGACATCAGAAACCCCAGCAGGATGGGATAATGAATCATGCGGATCAACAACTCCCAGCACAAAAGGTTGGTCCCACTTGTTGACATTAGGATCCACACCAACTTGTGCCAAATGCTCTCCGAGTTGCGGATAATAAGTATTAAATGGGGCAACCTGTTAAAATACAAAATAAAGTACTCAAGCTGTTGAAAATTAAAGTACATGCATTGCCATGTTTCAAAGCAGAGATTCTTGAAATCAATGTGCATAAATAAAATCACAAACTTAGGTTTGTCATGTTTGGCCAGATGTAAGAGAGACGTCGGCATCATGACAGACCAGAACCGGAGGCCGAAGAGAACATGTCCACCAGTTCAAGTGACTAGACAGTTTATTTAGGATTTGTTGAGAGTTTCTTGGAATCATAGTAGCTTAGTTTATGAGAGTTTTAGTTAGTTAAGATAGTGGAGATGGAGACTATATATGCAGTTTATAATCAAATGAGCTAGGCAATCAAGAAGTTAAACCCAATTTCCTCTCATCCGGAGCCTTCAGTTCATAGACACTGGCACCACGGCGCCCAACTTCAAGCGCTCGGTTACTCATCCCCTCCATACATAAAGCCTATGTCCACGCTACAATCCATCCCCAGGGCATGACCAGGTTCAACATATTATTTCTCTGTATCTGAACCCTGCTGTTTTTTACCTTCCAACTGTCCACGATGTTTTTATCCTTTATACCAAGGTGAATATTGATACATTATGGATTACCATATACTTATACACATCTGATGAGGGAAAAAAGGCACAGATGGAAGAGCAAAACTCACTTGTAATTTATGGTTGTCCCCCACAATAAGTGGTTGGTGATTTACTCCCAAATAGAAGATACATTCACGACAATTGGCAATACAAATTCGTTTTGAAGCTGCAATAATTTGTACACGTTCACAATGCTCCACTTTAACAACCTGATAACATATAACATTTTTTGGCTCAACACAAGATAATGTGACAGAGACTTAAATCTAGAAGGTGAAAACTATAGAATAGAATTCTTATTGAAAAGGTGTGCGTTGGAATATAAAGTCATCCTGGAATCCCATAGTCTTACGTAGTAAAATTATATGAAACATACCTTACCAATAGCACCAAGAATAATGGTAGTGTCAGAACATCCGTAGACGGTTGCATACTTAAGTGGGGCTAAAATGTAAATGACAGAATCATGACAGTTCAAAACCTACAAAAACATTATTTCAGTGTCATTTATCACTGCCAGTTGCAGGTTGGAAGTTCCAGTCTTGGTACAACATGGAAATACAAAAGGCATAGGACAAGCATCTTCAGTCTGTCTTCAGTTTCTGTTGTCCACAAAAAAAAAACACACACATACCTTTATCGAATGCCCTTTCAGATCCGATGCTTGTTTGACAACTGAAGTTTTAGAGCAACCCTCCACAAATGATGCATTTCGGTAGTATCCAGGATAGTTTGGTGCAGAAGTGCCAGTTGGTGAGCTGCTATGGATTCTTGTACTCGTGACAGCATCAGACATTGTGACATCAGGATCAAACGCATTATGTTGGCTGTTTTCTTTTGCCGCAGACTTCTCCGCCATAAATTCTAATGCTGAAGCTACATGCTGCAAGATCCAATCATGTACCAGAGCAGCAGGTACAGGAGCAGCAGGCATGTCTGGATCTGAATTCGCAAAAAAGGTAGCTGCTTCACTTAAAGGAGTTCCTTCAGAGAGCTGCAACAAAAATCCAAGGTGCTCAAAAGTCTCCATTGTCAATACCTGCATATAAAGCAATACTTAGCGCTGTGAATCTCATGGTATTTTTCTTCAAAGAAGAAACATTACAGCAGAATTGTGGATGTGTTCTGCAATAGTAATTAATCAATCATCTACTCACCAAAATCTTTGTTAAGTATTTCATATATTTTTAGAATATTAGCAATGTATATTTTGCAATCTGTCAACAAAATTTCTAGGAAATATATAAATTTATTAATTATTACATTCTTCAGGTACCAAGATGTGGTCATGTGAGGTCACATCATGATCAACAGCCTACAGGAGTATCATACCCGGTTCATCCTTATTCATCAAGATCACAAAAAAGAGATCCTTGCTATCTCATTATATCATTTTTACCTCACTAGTAGCAATCACTACCAAGCTGGAGATAGTTTCCACCGTTCTTACCTCACTCATAAGCATAAAGGACAAAAATTTGCAAAGTAGAATATTTGGGTAGTTCACAATGCATATCAATCGAATTGACTGAAAAAATGTGAAAACAAAGTTATATGGTATTCATAACAATGATCTACAACAGAAACAGTTGACTGTTTTCTGGTGCTGTAGTGTCATGTTTGATATCCAAAATGACAATCAAGGGCTTCAGTTTTGAATACTTTCAGGTGTGACGATGACAGCCTAGCATTGTTCTCTACAAACTGCACACACCTTTGCCTCCATTGATGTTAATCAACTTAAATAACTATATCGACTTAGAGAAACAAACATGTATACAAGAATACGCAAAGCCCAAAACTAACCATAGAATCATCTCCCTCTCCATCAACGGAATCTGCTAAAAGTGTTAGAATGTTGGCCATATGCTTTTGTAAATATGATAGTTGATGAGATTCTTCATCTGTTTGTGAAGGCATAAAACGGCGACTATTGCTGCGTACAAACTGCAAAATGACATAAACATGACAAATAAGAAGTAAAAGTTATGTGTCTCCAACTCTCCATGCTGGCAACAGAATAGATGTTGCAACTTGCAAGAATGGCAATAACAAAAAAATAATAATAATAAGGGTGTGGCAGTGATCATGAAAAAAGAGGACAGTGCAACACTGCCATGTTTGCATAGCTCACATATCATGAAAGTCCTTTGGTATTTGTATCGGAGAAACCAGTAGTACAGGATAGCATTTGGAAGGAAAATATAAACTATATGCGGTATAGCCTTTCTGAAAACAGACATGATTACATAATAGATACTAGAATCAGTTAGAAATAGAAAAATGATGCGTCAATGGTGTCAGGCAACCATATTTTTGCAGTGCAGTATTTTGCATTACTCAAGCCTTGTAAACGACCTTCTGAATTAGTCAGTAAATAAAATCAGACTTGTTATAGCAGTGGAACAAAAATGTTGGTTGTAGATTGTAAACAAGGTGCATGAATTTCTTAATTTTACAGCTTTCTGGGAGGCTAATGCAATAAGCATCAATTTTTGTGGCATATCTGACCTTACAGTCTTACAGCATTTTTAGAAACAAAATAATAAAATAGCCATAAAGTTGCAATGAAGAAAGAACACGTTTTGATATGCAACAGTTACAATTAGCATGCAACAATGGGAATCACATATTGAGAAAAAAATCGATATTTTACAAGTTCTACCCCATGTGTCAATAAAAAGCACTTGAATAATCAAAATTTTAACTGTTAATCAAATCATCAAATGCCCCATTTCCTACAAACCCTAGCAGACATAGACTTTCATAGTCGGTAAAATGTGCCAAAGTTACCGTAAGAATATTCACAAAAAATGTATCTTCTTATACATTCCTATAACCAAAATAATTGGCAAGAATTTCATCAAAAACAATGGTAAAAAGCCTTCTCATGTTCTCATAATGAAGCAATCACCTGACACCTTTATTGATTGCTTGAAATGTGCTTCAAACTGAAACCAGACATTAAGCATGCATTTCCTGACACTATAGATTTTTGGCCATTTCAGGAATATATCACAATATTATTACTATTTCTTATTCTTATATATATGTTATATCCGAGATCCATAATATGTATATGTTGGAAGAAGCATACAATTTCGCACCGAAATCAATTTTTTTTAGAAACCACCAAAATCAATCTTAAGGAATCAGTCTGTCGCCCTCCAATCTTAGCACATATACTAAACACAAGTCCGTAATAGACGCGGGGCCACAGGCCATTCTACAGGGGCTATCGTACTAGCACCCGGGAGGAACGAGGATGCGATCGGGGCGTGACCTGGATCGGCGATAGCGCGGAGAGGTATCCATCGAAGGCGGAGGTGGACGGCCAAACATCCGCAACGGCGGGCGAGTCCTTGTGCGCGCGCGGCACGAGGCGCTTGTAGGACTGGATGTAGAGGAAAAGAAGCAGGTCGCGGAGGTCGGCATTCCCCGCGCCGTCCTCGCCGAGCTCCGGATCCTCCGCGGGTAGCACCGCAGCGAGCGTCCCGAGCGCCAGCGCCGCCTGCTCGGCAGGGATCTGCAGCGCCTCAGCGAGCGCTGCGGCGCCCACCCGCGGTCCCCCCGGCGCGAGCCTCTCCTTCAGCTGGGATAGGGTTTGCGTCAGCGTGCCCTCCGGGAAGACCAGCTTGGGGATCGGCAGGAGCCCGTACTCAAATGGCTCCCGCCGCGGCCGGAGCGCTGGGGCCGGGGCGGAGGAGACTCCGCCGGCGGCAGCGGCGGCGGCGGACGCCGATGGGGACGAGTCCAGGGGATCGTCGGCCATGGAGGGTAACTGACTGACTGGCCCAGAGAAGGAGGCAGAGACAAACAGAGATCTGAGAATAGCTATCGCTTTCCCTGTTTCCGCTAGTTTTAGCCCTTTTGGGTTAAATTAAAATTAAAAAAAATCCCGTTTCGAAAACACAAAAATTATAGAGATTGCAAGAGCTCAAACACAAATTTTGCCTAAGATGGAACCATTTAAGTTATTACAACACAAATTGTTTAACAAACTTTAAGTCCTCAGTCCAAACTACTGTAACGAAACTAGTAACGATAGTTTAAGGGTATGTTTAGTTCACCTCTCCTAAAGTTTAGTCACTGAAATGTTAAACACCCCTACTAAAATTTAGTGGCTTTAGAAACCAAGGAGTAGCTAAAAGTGACTAAAATATACATGAGACAATTACTTTAGTGGATGGAACCAAACAGGGACCACTAAAGCCAGCCCGGTGGATGTTAGCCTCGTATTCCACATATGCAGTGAGTCTCTAGGTCACGCATCATAGTGGTTCCGCAAAGCAGTATAAGTGCCTGCAGAGGTAACAAGTGCCTAGGCTGACAAAAGCTTGTGTCGGCTGTGGTATGCCTTGTGGCTCATGACTTAATGACCATATCACGTGTTTTTTAGAGCTAAGAGGAGAGTATTGAAAAAGACTCTGACAAAAAATAAAATTACTTTTTTAAGAGAAGATAGGCTTGTGTTGTGAGAGAAATAGCTTTGCCTCCTCTCTGTCAATGTGGACAGCTGATTTAGCTGAGGCTAATGCTAGTAACAGCCCATGTTGAGGTTGCTCTAAATTTTAGAGAGATTACTAAACTTTAGTAGGTGGAACGAAACAGTCCCTAAGATCCTATGGAGTATGTCGTTTAGAGAAACAATTAGCTAGTGAATAAATTAGATTCTCAATTAAGAAATTAGATGTATCAATTGACTTTTTAAGTCGTGATGGCAATTAACAATTTTAGAGCTTGTTTGGAACACATAATTTTCACAGTGCATAAGTTTCGCATGAATCAACTTAATTTTATAGGAAAATACAGAAATATGAAAAAAAAAGTCACATTCCAAAAAGACCCTTAACGGTACTGGGTAGCCAATCTTCACCGACCGAGCAAACGAGGAGTTTGAAAAATGATTTTTTTGTGTGAATTGTTTGAAAAATGAATTAAGAGGACTACAAACAGCGAGTTAGCATTAGTTTGGGAAGGTGGATGGAGTTGAGAGACAAATACCTTTTTCTTTGATTGTCATGTTGCCATATTTGTATAAAGAGATTTGACTATGAATTTGGATTGCAACCCCCTAGAGATGAAAGACAATTTTATCTGGAATGTGGTTTCAACACATAGGCTAGCCACGCCGGTCTTAACACAAGTGGGCTCGGTCCACGCGCGGCAAGAGGGGGCAACAGCACGTGCCCGAGCCCGACCGCGGTCCACGGCTCGGTTACTCCGCGCACGCCCGGCCTCGTCGCGAGCGCACGCACTCCGTCGCCAGTTCCTTCCAGATTTCAAAGAGAGAGAAGTGAAACGGGCAAATCCACCCACGCGAATATACACAGACGGCGGGCCCCGAACTGTCGCGTGGGGGCGGGGCATCGAGTGCTCTCTCGGCTCTCGTGGTCGTGGCCGTGGCCGTGGCCGTCGTGGGGGTGTGGGGTCGTGGAACTTTTGCGCCAAGACCCTCCGTACTACGCCTAATTCGTTACGCGCAGTGCATGACTTTTGGGGCCGTTTCACCGTTTGCTTCGTTTTGCTCGTTGTTGTTTAGTTTCCAAATTCACTAGAAATTTCACTATGTAAAAAGAAGATTCCTCTTCATATTAAAATGCCAGCATATATATATAGAGTACTAAATATAGATAAAATCAAAAACTAATTGCACAGTTTTGTTGTACATTACGAGACAAATATTTTAAACATAATTAATTAATGTTTAGACAATTATTAGCAAATAAAAACAAAATTACTATAGTATTCGACAGTGATACAGGCAGCCCCTATTCGGGCGTCTAAACACGGCCTAGGGGCTGTTTAGATGATGAAAAAGTTTGGGTTCGGCTACTGTAGCATTTTTCGTTGTTATTTGGCAAAATTTATCCAATCATAGACTAACTAGACTCAAAAGATTCGTCTCGACATTTACAGACAAACTGTGTAATTAGTTTTTTCTTTCGTCTACATTTAGTACTCCATGCATGTGTCGCAAGATTTGATGTGACAAATACTGTAGCACTTTTTGAGTTTGCTTTTTGGGTAGAGGTGCCAACTAAACAGGCTCCTAGACTGCTACGGCATGGCAGTTGGCCGGACGCGTCCCTTGCGTGTTTCTGGCGTTCAATTAGGCGTCGCGGTGGAAAGTTAGAATTTTTTAACTGTAGTACTTGTGTTTGTTTTTGACAAATATTATTTGATTATGGGCTAACTAGGCTTAAAAAAATCGTCTCGTGATTTACGACTAATCTGTATAATTAATTATTTATTTTACTAATATTTAATGTTCTATGCATATATTTAATAATTGATATGATAGAGAGAGTGAAAAAAACTTAGAATTCGGAAGGAAACACCCTTTACCGAAACAAACGCATTATACACACGTCACGACCAGGACTGATGAACAGCGAAAGACTGTAGTCGCTTTCACCATTAAAACTTTTCTACATGACATGCTCCAATTTAGAACGTCAACACCAAATCCATCCAAACGAATTTAACTTGGCAATGTCGTATGCACTGTGGTCCTGTTCTGCAGGTCATGTTTTGGCTTGTTTCGGCTTGTTTCAGCTTATTCTCTCTCACAGAACACTATTGAATCAGCCGAAACCAGCCGACTTTTCCACCAGCCGAACCAGTCCTATGAAATGCGGCTCCTTTTCACCCTGGGCATTCGGGTACCCGAAACCGATCGGTTCGGTTCCTCGGGTATTCGGGTAATTCGGGTACCAAGGAATTGGAACCGATCGGTTCCTAGTTCGGTTTCGGGTAATTCGGTTTCGGGATCGGGTAATTCGGTTCGGTTTCGGGTATTCCCGAATGGAACCGAAAAAATGAAAAAATAAAAAAACAACTCATTCAAATGTAAATTTCGACAACATTTCGCCTCATTTTCATGCACATAACGGGGAGAATATGAAGCTTAAAGCAGTATAAGAGTCTTCAATGCAAACAAACAACATTCGACAAGCAACAAACTTAACGATAAGCCTCAATGGGCGTCCACCACGGCTCTACATAGGCACATACCACAGTCCACAGGCATCTTCATGACATCACCTTCTCTTAAAACAAGTCTTGTAAAGTAAAATAAGTAAGATTGTGCAACTTTGAATATAATATATAGCTAGGATGTGTGTGTATATATATATATATATATATATAGGATTGTGCAAATTCAGGTACTTAGGTTCGGTTCGGGAATTTCGGTTCGGTACTCGGGTATTTCGGGTACTCAGAAACAGGAACCGAACTAGGAACCGAAACCGATCGGTTCGGTTTTCGAGTAGTTTGGTTTCGGGAATTCGGTTTTTCGTGCCTACAATGCTCGGATTTCTCTCTCCCCCCTCTTTTTTTTCTGTGCTGCATGCATAAACTAAAAAGAACGAAACATTTTTTTTTGGGTTTACAGGTCTCTGGCACTTCAATTTTCAGTGCCAGACGATAAAAGCACTTGATTTTTTTTCTTGAACTAGAGCGTGGAATATTACTAGCTACACGTAGTTCATCTACATCTAATGTGTTTTCGACTTCAATAAAATACCCTCCATCAAAATGAAAATGCAAATCTCACTTTTTGATGTTAATCAACCTCAAACATAAGTAGGTTTCTCAAGAATAATATCATCATTTATATCTCTTTATATCGATACTTGTATCTCTACCTATATCTTATGTTAAAAAGCCAAAATTTCATTTCATTTCATTTTTTCCATCACCTCTACTTAATTGCTAGAATAGAGGAGAGTTTCTTCCATCCTGCTTTTTTTTGCGATGATACATACATGGTCTGATTCCATATATGTGTTGGATCGCACTCTCCATATTTGGTATGTGATTCATACTCATGATTTGTTGCTCTATAAGCCAAGACAACTCACGTCCAACAATGATACCGAGTCGTATTTGATTCTGTTGCAACGCAGAGAAACATTTGCTATTTATAAAATATATTATATAAAATAAAAAATATTTATTATGTATAATAAATATTAATATGTTTGTTGTTTTACTTAAATATAGAATCGATCGTTTTCTTAAAAAGTTCATGTTCTTTTTTTGTGAGACTCAGTTACAGACGCAGACACTCACGTATACGAGCGCACTTGAATCTCGTAACATCTTGCTAAATACTCAAAAGCACTCAGAATTTCCCAAGAAGGGTTGGGTTAGCTCTTAAGACGAGTAGAAGGTAATGTTTAGTATGGTTCTAATTTTGCATTTTTTTGCTATAAGTCCATAAAGAAGCCGAATTCAGTGAAAAAAATAATAACTTTATCAGCTTCTAATCTATTTTTAAAAGATAAAAATAACATCTCGCTACAAAATGCAAAAAAAAAACAACCGCAGCGGACGGAACGGAACCGCTCGGAGCTCTGCAAACAGCCCTTTCTCTAAGAGCATCTCCAAGAGTTTGCCAAAATTCACTTGGCAAATATCATGATTTGGCAACTTGCTACAATATATGGCAAGTAAAAAAATAGACTCTCTCAAAGGGTTTGCCATTTGGACTTGGTAAAATAAGAGGAGGCCCGCTAAGCGAACGAAGAGCCCCGCTAAGAAACGAATAGCCCAGCTAAGCGAACGAAGAGCCCCGCTAAGAAACGAAGAGCCCCGCACGCGAAGCCGGATGCGCGCTCGCGCTCAGCGCGCAAATATGCGCGTGGAGGGGGAGATTTGCCAAGTTGCTAAAATTTACCAAGTTGGATGCTAAACTGTTGAAGCACAATTTTTCTTATTTTATTAAAAATAGATGGATGCCAAGTTAATTTGACAAACTCTGGAGATGCTCTAACACGGAAGAAGGGAAAAGTGCCGAGGAGTTTGGTTGCCATAGCCGTCGCCCACCCAGAGCAAAGCTACAAGAAACGACAATGCAGATAGAGCTGGCACGGAACCCTAGGTAGACGGCTGGTCCTTCCACCGGAATCCTACCAAGGCCGAGGGCCTCAGCCGAAAAGCGCCGACCAGGGACAGTGAGTGGGGCTTTTGCGCTCCCAAAGCCAAAAAAACCTCCCACCCTCTCTGCCTCTCTGGACTCCACTTCGTCCCCGCCGAGCCCTCCACGCCGCTCTAGTGCTCTCTGCTCCCTCCCTCAGTCCTCTCCACACCACTGCCTTCCTCTTGTTTTTGCTCGCAAGAAAAAGGCGAACAATCCTACGCAAATCCGCCGTCCTCTCCACCGCCGAAGCATCTGGGTCCTCCTCGCCGCCGCTACGCGTGAGATCGGCTCGCCGGCGTCGGTAAGCAGCCCAAAGATCCCTGCTTTTTTCCCAGTCTTTTGGGTTTCATTCTACTGTTCTCTTCGAGCCCGTGGGGGGTAATGGTAATGCCGGTGGCCGCGACGGCGGCTCCTTGGTCCGACACTGTTTTCCGGGTAGCTGCGGGATTTGCGCTTGCTCGCCCGGCATAGCGCGGCGCGGTTCAAGCGGTTACGCCTTTAAACTAGCCCACAGGTGGTTTCTCTGTACTCTTACACTTGAGTTGTTTAGGGTGGTAATGGCGTGGGATCTGGGATTTTTGCTTACTACTAGGTCATCGTTGAGATGAGGGCGGTAGTGGGGGAGAAAGCCGAAAAAGAGAAGGTTAGTGAGTTGGAAAAGGTAATAAAGCTGTGTAATTATTGGTGCCCATCTGTACCTCTTGGCTTCTTCCAATGCTGGGGAAGACGCTGGATCTTTTGCTCGTTGGTGTTTTTAGATTTGTTATTAGTTTTAACTTTCATGTGCTGTGAGTTCGGTCTAATCCTCTTCTCTTCTCCTCCTCCCCCCTTCCTTAGAAATCCTTTGGTTTCTCACTTTAGTAGTTGTCGAGGCTATTTTACAGTCTAGTTTATTGAGATTGTTTCAATGGACTAAACTCTTGTTCTTGGTTTGGTGCGCATCTACTAAAGATGGTGACTTTTCAGGTTTTTTCTTTCTTTTTTTGGTAGTGCTTGGCTTAGTCACTATCCGGCTGTTGCAATGTTTACTGAATATCTGAAGTCAGATGACTGCAGTTCATTGGCGGGACTTTGAGTGAAATGCAGTTCCTTTACACTACCTGTTTGGTTCATTCCAGTTACATACTTGCTGCAGGTCTTTTTCCCTGGCTGGTGATGTAGAGTTCATTCGCTTAAGTCGAATGGTTTCCTCCCACAAAGCACGATGAGGAAATGTTCAAAATGCTCGTAGCTGTGTTGCCTGACAAGTTTATTGCAGAGGTAGTAGTTCCATCTCAATTTCATATTATTGTTCATTAATGCTCTTCCCTTGCAATAGCTATCTAAAGCCAGTTGTTTACTTTTTTTCTGTTTTAGCTGGTCTAGGACAAGTGGACAGCTGGGATTTCTTGGCATTTTGTCAAGTCGGTGAGTAGAAGTTTGGGACTTTGTCAAGTCAGTGAGTGAAAGTTTGGTGGAAGATCGTCTCCGTTCAAGATGATGCAGAGGCCACCCCTCCGTCCGGAGGAGTACTCCTTGAAGGAGACCTCACCTCACCTTGGTGGTGCAGCTGCTGGTGACAAGCTCACCACCACCTATGACCTGGTTGAGCAGATGCAGTACCTTTATGTAAGAGTGGTAAAAGCAAAGGAACTTCCAAACAAGGACATCACTGGGAGCTGTGACCCATATGTTGAGGTGAAGCTAGGAAATTACAAAGGCCAAACTCGGCATTTTGAGAAGAAGAACAACCCAGAGTGGAATCAGGTCTTTGCCTTCTCAAAGGAGCGCATTCAGTCATCAGTTGTGGAGATTGTGGTCAAGGACAAGGATCTTGTCAAGGATGACTTCATTGGGCGTGTTATATTTGATCTGAATGAGGTCCCAAAGAGAGTGCCACCTGATAGCCCATTGGCTCCACAATGGTATCGGCTGGAAGACCGAAATGGGCACAAGGTGAAGGGGGAGTTGATGTTGGCTGTTTGGATGGGTACTCAAGCAGATGAAGCATTCCCTGAAGCATGGCATTCTGATGCAGCGTCTGTCCCTGGCGATGGCCTTGCAAGCATTAGATCGAAAGTGTATCTTACTCCAAAGCTTTGGTATCTCCGTGTCAATGTCATTGAAGCTCAGGATCTTATACCAAATGACAAGACCAGGTTTCCTGAGGTTTATGTCAAAGCAATGCTAGGCAACCAAGTCCTTAGAACCAGGGTATTAGCGAGCCGGACATTGAATCCAATGTGGAATGAAGATTTGATGTTTGTTGCAGCTGAGCCATTTGAGGAGCACCTAATTTTGAGCATAGAGGACAGGGTGGCCCCAGGAAAGGATGAAGTAATTGGAAGGACAATAATTTCACTGCAGCATGTACCCCGGAGACTGGATCACAGGTTGCTAACCAGCCAGTGGTATAACCTTGAGAAGCATGTGATTATTGATGGTGAGCAGAAGAAAGAGACCAAGTTTTCAAGCCGAATTCACTTGAGAATTTGTCTTGAAGGTGGATATCATGTCTTGGATGAGTCAACACATTATAGTAGTGATTTAAGGCCAACTGCAAAACCTCTGTGGAAGCCTAGCATTGGCATTCTTGAGCTGGGTATTTTGACAGCACAGGGCCTGTTACCAATGAAGACCAAGGATGGACGTGGCACAACTGATGCCTATTGTGTTGCAAAGTATGGACAGAAATGGGTGCGTACTAGGACTATAATCGACAGTTTCACTCCCAAATGGAATGAACAGTACACCTGGGAGGTGTATGACCCATGCACTGTGATCACAATTGGTGTATTTGACAATTGCCACCTGCATGGCGGGGAAAAGGCCAATGGTGCCAGGGATACCAGAATTGGGAAGGTCCGCATCCGGCTCTCGACACTTGAAACTGATCGGGTGTATACCCACTCATACCCTCTTATTGTTCTGACACCTGGTGGCGTTAAGAAGATGGGTGAGGTGCAGCTTGCTGTCCGTTTCACGTGCTCATCACTGCTCAACATGATGCATCTGTACTCACAGCCCTTGCTACCCAAGATGCACTATGTGCACCCGTTGTCCGTGATACAGGTGGACAACCTGAGGCGCCAAGCCACAAACATTGTCTCGACAAGGCTGGGCCGTGCAGAGCCACCACTGCGGAAGGAAATTGTGGAGTACATGCTTGACGTGGACTCGCACATGTGGAGCATGAGAAAGAGCAAGGCAAATTTCTTCCGCATCATGGGTGTCCTGAGCCCCCTGATTGCAGTGGCGAAGTGGTTCGATCAGATCTGTCTCTGGAGGAACCCGCTGACCACCATACTGATCCATGTCCTCTTCGTGATACTGGTTCTATACCCAGAGCTGATACTGCCCACAATCTTCCTCTACCTGTTCCTGATCGGGGTGTGGTACTACAGGTGGCGGCCAAGGCAGCCGCCGCACATGGACACCCGCCTCTCCCACGCAGAGACTGCCCACCCCGATGAGCTCGACGAGGAGTTTGACACCTTCCCCACCTCCCGCCCGCCGGACATCGTGCGGATGCGATATGACAGGCTGCGCAGCGTAGCGGGGAGGATCCAGACCGTGGTTGGCGACCTCGCGACGCAGGGCGAGCGGCTGCAGTCGCTGCTGAGCTGGAGGGACCCAAGGGCCACCGCGCTGTTCGTGGTCTTCTGCTTCATTGCCGCCATCGTCCTGTACGTCACCCCGTTCCGCGTCGTGGTCTTCCTCGCAGGCCTGTATGTGCTGAGGCACCCCAGGTTCCGCCACAGGATGCCATCCGTCCCGCTCAACTTCTTCAGGCGTCTGCCGGCGAGGACCGACAGCATGCTGTAGGTGCAGCAGGTGCCTGGCTTATGGTTTCACCTGTAAGTTGCAGCTCGCAGATGTTCACTCCTCTCAAGTTAAGTGTATCCGAAAACAAAGAACTGCTAGCTATCTTTGGTACTTCTGTAGCTTCTCTCTGTTGCATGGTTGGTTATGTATTATTCAGATGGTTGTGAACCTTAAATGTAACAACCGAACGCATGATGCGTGACTGTGGCTAGGTATGCATGCATTTGTGATGCTTGAATACTCCGGGCTTTTGTTATGCTTTACCTACTTGTGCAGCAGCAGTGCTGTCAGCTAATGCTATTCTCTACTGCTGCATGTGCAGCGTGTCGTTTGGTTTCCAGCTCAATTTATCAGTTTGCTACGTGATCGATTTCAGTTTTACTTGGGAAATACTGATCTGAATTTCCAGGCGAATTATGAATAGGAGACCCTGAGAGTTGTCTGCTACGCAGACTGGAACTAATTGGGTGCCAATCTAAGCAGAGGCAGGTTGTTGCAGTACTCCCTCTATCCCAATATGTACGTCGTTTTGGCGTGGAGTCTTTACTGGACCTCACTGATGGTTAAAACGACTCTGAAAACGGGACAGGGGGGGAGTACTTCTGAACTTAATAGTGATGTCAAAGTTGAATTTCCACGGTGCAATCCCCACGGAGCAGCTGCACTTTTTCTTCAGAACGCTCATGGAATGGAAGGTCCTGCTGGACTGCAAGTATGTGGCAGAGCATGGCCCAAATGGTTGTCTTGCAAAAGAAAAAGGTCAGGTCCAACTGAACGCTCTCCGTGAGGTGTCCTCTATGGGCTGTCCGTACTTTGGTTTACATGTACTCGTTGCGTTGGCAATCACGAGCCAGTGAGTCACAGGGGGTCTTTTTTTGTTTTTTTTTTGCCTTTTTTTTTTTGAAAGATTCTCTCAAATAGGTCCCTGGCTGAAAGATTTTAAAAAATGGACCCTCAGCTTGGCGCCATTGTCGATGGCGCCAAGCTATAACGGCATGACGCCAGAAAATATGGCGCCAAGATCCATCCGACGTGGCCACGTGTGAATCTACGTGGCGCAAGGCTTGGCGCCATGGATCTCGGCGCCAAGCCTTGGAGCCATGGTTCTTGGCGCCAAGGCTTGGC
Source organism: Saccharum spontaneum (assembly GCA_022457205.1). Lineage (NCBI taxonomy): Eukaryota > Viridiplantae > Streptophyta > Magnoliopsida > Poales > Poaceae > Saccharum > Saccharum spontaneum. The sequence continues at coordinate 46,413,525 of CM039618.1, forward strand.
GCCATGGATCTTGGCGCCAAGCCATGGCGCCACGGATCTTGGCGCCAAGCCCCTGCAAAAATATCGGCCCCTTCTTTTTCTTCTTCCTTCTCTTCCTTTTCTTCTTCCTTCTCTTCTTCTTTCTTCCTCCGACCGCGCCTGTCGACGCCGACGCCGCCGCCCGCGCCACCGGCCGTAGACGCCGCCGCCGGCCGCCCCGGTCGCCGCGCCGCCCCCACGCGCCGTCGGCCGCCCCCGCGTGCCGCCCGCGGTCCCACGCCCGCGCCGGCTGCCGCCGCCCACGCCGGCCGTCCCCTCCCGCGCCGGCCGCCGCCGCCCGCGCCGGCCGCCGCCGCCCGCGCCGGCGCCGCCCCCGCCGGCCGCCCCCCCCCCCCCGCCGGCCGCCGCCGCCGGCCGTTCCGTAAGTTTTTTTTATATAAAAATACTTTGGATTAGTTAATTTATATATATATATATTAGTTAGTATTTATTGTTTAGTATGAATATTTATTGTTTAGTTTGATTATTTATTTTTTAGTAGATATGATTATTTATTTTTTAGTATGTATTTTTAAGTTATTATTAGTTAGTTAGTTATTTAGTTAGCTAGTTATTTTTTAGTATTAGTTAGTTATTTTTTAGTTAGTATTTTTTTCTAGTTAGTTATTTAGTTAGTTAGTAGTAGTGTGCTTAATTAGATAGTTAGTTGTTGACTAGTAAAATGTGCCTGTGCTTTTTAGTTAATTAGTATTTTTTAGTTAGTAGTAGTTAGTATGTAATTTTTACTAGTTAGTAGTAGTTAGTATGTATTTTTTAGTTAATTAATTAGTTAGTTAGTAGTAAATAATTAGTAGTTAGTAGTACTTAGTATGTACTTTATATTTATTAGAGACCTATTAATTATTATGTTTTAAATATATTGGAGTAAAACAATTATGCTTAGTTATGTTTTCGAACTAGATGGACAACCTAGTGAGCATTTATTATGGAGGAACTGTAGAACGAGATCGCTATGGATATGTTGAGCTTGTTGACATGCAAAGTGTGCCTGTGTTATTCAATGAGAGGCCATCATTCAGTGAGTTGACTGCAAGAGCTCGTGAGGAGGTACATTGCCGTAGAGATGATGGCATCATAGTTGAGGGTGTACTTCACCTAGGTTACCCTCCCAACATGCTAAGGAAGATGATCCCAATAGGTTGTGCAGATCAGTGGGACAACTATGTGAGATCGGCTATGAAAAGCCAGTTCCAAAGTTTGGATGTGGTTGTGCAGCGGGTGCTCGTTGATCCCATCCCTCTTGGGTTGTCCCCGCCAATGAGTGAGCAGGCATATTTTGAACCTCCCGTCCCGGAACATGATGTGGATGCGGAGGTCCCGCCTACGGTTCCCGATGCACAATCTGCCCCCAATGATGTGGCACATCCTCCTCAGGAGATCCCTTTGACACAGAATCATCCGAGTAAGTGTCAATTAGGTGTCCTTTTTCTTTGTAACTTAAGTCTTTTCTTTTCATCCACTCTTCTTATCATCTCTTCTTATTTGTGGCAATGTTGCAGGAGATGTTCCCGATAATGAGGGCGCTCCTGCTGCTGATGCTCAAGTCCAGATTGGAGATGGAATCCGCGCCTCCAATAATGTTGAAATTATGAATGATTCAGAGCCATATGAGATCGCAAGGGCTGTTGATTCTGACGATGATCGTCCCGTTGGAGAGCTCACGGAGAGTGACGTTGAGATGCTTAGGCGTATTTTTCCCGGCCGTCGTGATCCTATGGTTCATGAGTTCAGTGATCTTACTCATTCAGATCAGGCGTTTGCAGAAGGACGTGATGATGAGCTGTAGGAAGCTCCAGAGGCTGGTCCTAGTATGGAGATAGAGAAGGGGAGGGTTTTCAATGACCTCCCTGCATTGAAGAGGTGGTTGCAAGCGTTTGCAGTGTTACGCAAGAGACCGTATAAGGTCCTGCATTCCTATGTGGAGCGGCGTTACACGGTTGTGTGTGACAAGGAATGCTGTCCATAGAGAGTTTGTGCAAGGAAGCAAAAGGTCTCAGGAAAGTGGAAGATCACAAGAGTTGTTGGGCCACATACCTGTTCTTCACATGACCTCAGCACAAAGCATCGGCAGTTGACATCTACCCTCATTGCCAAGCGGTTGATGAAAGTATTACAGGGAGAGCCGAATATGAAGGTCAGGACAATTATCAAAATAGTTAATGAGGTATATGGAGGATATGACATAAGTTATGGCAAAGCCTGGAGGGCTAAGCAGCGGGCGTGGAAGATGATATATGGGGACTGGGAGGATGGCTACGAGCAGCTTCCAGTACTTCTCAATGCAATCTAAGCAGTGAATCCCGGCATGCATTACGAGTACATCCCTAGGCCAGACGCATGGAAGGATGGGAGGCAGATATTCTTCCGTGCTTTCTGGTGCTTCCCTCAGTGTGTCGAGGCCTTTAGGCACTGCCGTCCAGTCTTCTCCATTGATGGTACATTCTTGATTGGCAAGTACCGTGGCACACTACTCATAGCCATATCGTGTGACGCAAACAACAAGCTTGTTCCTTTGGCATTTGCTTTGGTTGAGAGGGAGAATAATGATAGCTGGGGATGGTTCTTGAGGCTAGTCCGGATACATGTGGTTGGGCCTGGCAGGGAGGTGGGCGTCATATCGGATAGGCACCAGGGCATACTTAATGCTGTGCGAGAGGAGATAGAGGGGTACGCACCTTTGCACCATCGTTGGTGTACTCGGCACCTTGCTGAGAATCTACTCCGGAAGGATGGTGTCAAGGATAATTTTGATCTTTTCCAGGAGGCTGCTCGACAGCTTGAGGATAGGTATTTTCGGAGGAAGTTAGAGGAGGTCAGAACCGCATCTAATGCAGAAGGTAGACAATGGCTGACAGGTTTGATGAGAGATGTCGAGAAATGGACAAGAGCTCACGACGCAGGTGGTTGGAGGTACGAGTTTCAGTGCAGCAACATGGCCGAGTCATTTAATAAGCTGTTGCTGGGGATTCGTGGTATGCCCGTGAACGCTATCGTTCAATTCACATTCTATAAGCTTGTTGCATGGTTCAACGATCGGCACGCCCATGCATTGCAGTTGCAGAGTGAAGGTAAGATTTGGGCCCCAACACCTCAGGCACATTTAGAGAAGGCGAAGGAAAGGGCTGGGACACATGAGGTCACATGTTTTGACCATGCCACTGGAAGGTATGAGGTGAAGCATACCGGTGGTACTACATCTGATGGCGAGGTCCGAGAGTCGAGGATTCATGTGGTAGTCCTCCAAGATTTCTCATGCACTTGTGGAAAACCAAGGCAGTATCACTTTGTATGCTCTCACCTTGTAGCAGCTGCTAGGCATCGCAACTATGATATTGAGGCTAGGATACCTCATCAGTTCAGTGTCCACACGCTGGTCGAAACATGGAGGCCCCGCTTTGTGCCTTTCCGAGACCCTAGAGAGTGGCCTCCATACGACGGTCTAAGGTACGTTGCAGATCCAGCTTACCGTTGGGACAAGAGGGGCTCTAGAAAGAGGACGAGACACATGATGGTTATGGATCAGATACCTGGTAGAACGCGACGTGGTAGAGCGACGCCATTTCTTAATGACCCAGAGCAGTACGAGTGTGGCAAGTGCGGTAGACTTGGGCACAATTCCCGCACCTGCCATTGGTAAATTAATGAGGTGCGACTTGTAGGTGTTTTTATTATTTAATACTTATCATATTGATTGTTCAATTCTTACTTTACGTTTAATTGCATATTTATTTAATAACTTACTGACAATAATTTTTTTAGGATGGCGCAATTCCACCTTCTGGACCCGGTGTACGACGAGACCCACCGAGGACGTCTCGTAGCGTCGGGGCAGATAAGATTTGACACTCTCATATCACATACTTCGAATTATAAGTGTATATATGTGTGTCAAGTAACATTTGTATTTTGTTTAAATGCAGAACCTTCCCCTCCTTCGTTCTAGAGTACATGGAGGGTTCTTGGAAATGCAGTACGACGACAGGTACACCCCGTACCTATCGAGAGATGGCCTTGACGTCGTATCTTTCCAGGTTCGACGTGGCCTGCCTTTGTTCAACTCGGCGGGCTTGACTGCGTTGGTGGACAGGTATTTTTTTAACAAATAGGTTGTATTAATAATCATTTGTTGACGAGGCAATGTTTCTAAGAACCATTTTTGTTTTGCTAAAATTATAGGTGGAGACCTGAGACTCACAGCTTTCACCTGGCGTTTGGAGAGATGACAGTCACGCTACAGGACTGTCAGAAGATGCTTGGTCTGAGGATTCGTGGGAGGGCAGTGACAGGGCTGTGTAGGTCAGAGGGCTGGAGAGCTAGGGTGGAGGCCTTCCTTGGGCGTGAGGTGGGTGACCAAGGAGACCGCACTTCTGGTGTCCATCTCTCCTGGCTTAGGGCTGAGTTCGGACAGTGTTCTCCTGACGCAGACGACCAGACGGTTCAGTACTACTGTAGGGCGTGGATCCTACACTTATTTGGCTACGTTCTCTTCCCCGATGGAACAGGCGACACTGCTTCATCGATGTGGATCCCTTGCCTCACAGACTGGGACCAGGCCGGTCAGTACAGCTGGGGCTCTGCGGTGTTGGCTTTCCTTTACCGTCAGCTCTGCGAGGCGTGCCGGCGTTCTTCACCGTCAGCCTCACTTGGTGGGTGTGCGTACCTACTCCAGCTGTGGATGTGGTCGCGGCTGCCAGTTGCTCGTCCGGCGATGTTGGCTCCGCGTGACTGGTTCCCAGTGCATAACGCACGTCTACAGCCGACGTGGGCGTACCTATGGGACCAGGTGACAGTCCCTCACGCGAGGATGGAGCGGGCGTACAAAGAGTACACGGACGAGCTAGACAGGCTAATGGCCTTTAGTGTAAGTACAAATTATTATATATGTTGGTTCGAAAAGAAATTATCTATTATGCTATCTAACTAATTGTTTGGACACGTTGCAGGTGACTTGGGAGCCGTACGCAGACGAGGCCGCACTTCCTTTTGTGGTGAGCAACATATGTGACAGCGACAGCGAGCTCTACAGGGTGAGGTGCCCTCTTATCTGCTTCTATGCTGTCGAGTACTGTTGACGATCCTTAAGTATCAAATTTAATTGTCAACTAAACATGGAAAAGGATCAATATGCACTAGACATCTAGAATTAGGGTTTTATCTGACAGAATTCTACGAGTTTTGGTGTTTGTCTATTTCTGCAGGGGGTTATCAGAAAATACGGAGAGAAGGCCCACACGTCAGGTTTACATAGAGATATTAACATGTGCGCTAATTTTCTATTATCTAGAAGACTCTAGAAGACACGTGAACGAACGGGAGGCCGAACGGGGCCCAGCCCAGGGCGCCCACCCTAGGGTTTGGGGCGGCCGCCCTACTCCCGTGGCCAATCAGCGTCAACTTCGCGGATTATGCTCCACCGACCTAAAGGATCAAGGAAAACCGTGCGATTAATGTCGGTTTGATCCGACGGTCCACGATCATTTGAGGGGGCTATATAAGCAGGGCCTCTCCACCCCAGGGGAGGAGGAGAAATCATTATCAGAGGAAGCCATCAAGTTTAGGGTTTAGAAACTCTCTCTCCCGCAGAGAATTAGATTTAGCTACTCCCAATTCTTTCAAGTTTTATAGGATTGATTAGATAGAATTAGAGAAGTAGGGCCTAGCGCTCTGGATTTCGGATCTTCGTCAATAAAGATTGGTATTATTTCATATCTTTCTCTACGACTTTATTCTAATTGCATTATGTCTTTATTTATTATGTTCCTAGTTTGCTCTAGTTCTATAAGTGATATAGTTATGATTGATGATGAGTTCATGCATGAGTTTGCAAAGCGCTTAGCTCTTTTCACGTGGGAGTTAAGTGGTAGATCACATGTAGGCGTGGTGCTTAGATGTTATTTACCTGCAAATGTATCCTATTGGCCGGGTCGTGTGGTAGTTCGCGATGGTGACAGCTTCGTTGATTCTTATATAGTCCACCCTCCGTTGATAGGACAGGCAGAATTTGTATTGCGGAGTAAGTCTTGCTATGTTCTGATTTACTTTAGCAATGTTCCTTATACATGAATGAAGAGTCTTTTGTGCTATATATGATCTTGTAGATGCTTAGAGTAGATTATGACTTAGTAAATAGTAGATACTTAGAATCCATTCTCTTGCTAGTCCGACGTCACCTTACATTTATGTGGAGTAGTCTATTTCTAATCGCTGTGTTATTTACCCATGAGCTTATATTTTATTATCTTTATTATTATGGCTTACCCCCTGCCAAAGCAAGTGACTGTGTGACGAGTTTCTCAGTAGTAATCATGTTCTTGCAAGTTTATCTCTAGTCTAAGCCTTGATAGATTTTACCCCTGTTTTTGCTTTCGCCGTTCTCTTAAGCAAAATTATAAATAACGATACTTGGAATACTTATCCTGGTGAAATGCTACAATGAGGTATTTTATCTGTGCGCTTGCGGATATAATAGATTATTTTCTAGAGAGCCCTTATGTTTATAAATACCTTAGTACGCTCTAGCACCATGCTAGGGATGACAACCTAGTATTCAAGTGGTGTTAGCTAGTGTCAACAAGTACCACCTTCCACATCGAGTTGCACGCCAGTTTGGAGCAAGGCAGCGTTGTCCACCATCTCCAGTTTCGATAAGTGTTGACTTGCACAAGTAAGTGTTCTCTTCTTTGTAATTGGACCTTTTTCCAGAAGTTGCACTTACCCATACCACATTATATATGTCGACTAAGATGGATGAAATAATTGTTGGTATGTTTGTATGTCTATGGAATGCATATATGTGTGGTTTGCTTCAACATATAAAGGAAACTCTGCCGAAATTTTTAACTTTGTCATACATGTATGCTATAGCGACACGATGTTCACTAACTTCTGTACATGTTTTGCAGGCTCGATCGTAAGAAAAACAGGAAAATCTTTGATTGGGCCCATCACCACCGAGACTACATCGACATGTGGGAGTTGTTCGACGGGAACGTGGACGACAATAACGAGGCGCACACGAACATAGACTACAGGCGGTACCAAGCTTGGTACCACCAAGCTACACGTCCGAGGCTTAAGCTGCAGTGGACACAGGATGACTACGCTGACATTGAGTCGTCAGAGGATGAGGACACGGCGTACGACACCTCTACTCGTGTAGGTCGCCAAGTGGGAGCAGGACCGATTTTGGACAGAGTGGTATGTCATGTGCTCTACTTTTATATATCGATTTGCGTAACAATGAATTACAACCTAAAACTTTGTTGTAGGGCAACTCTCTCAAGATGTCGGTCCAAGAAATCGAACGGTTTCATCCGAGGGTCAGGGACGACGAGACACGTAGCTTCCTTGATGTAAGTACCTATAAATATGCAAATATTAGAGTACTAATACGTTCAATACATTAAGTAAACATGATTTTGTGCACCAGAGACTGGCACATCGGCTACGCCGTACCGTAGCGCGCTGTGGTTGCAGGACAGGCATGACAGAGGACGTGTACGTGCCTACTGCACCCAGAGGTGGCGTAGGTTCGTCTAGCCACCCACCTACAGGGTCGCGAGACCAAGGCACCGAGGAGGACGACGACGAGGACGACGACGACGACGAGGACGAGGACCAGGGGCACGAGGAGATTGGACTGTCTCAGCTAGACGATGCTCCCTGGACTCAGCCTATGCAGCCGGTCGGTACCAGGCGACGTCGACCACCTGACCCTTATACTCTAGGCACCCACGCTCTTGGACACAAGGGCAAGGGTAAGTCTAGGAGACAGTGAGGGACTGTAGGTGACTTATGGACTGTATGGACTATTATTATGGACTTTTATATCCTATTTTTATGTACTGAATGAACTACTATGGAGTTTATGACATATGCACTTTAAACGTGGGTGCTGATGATGATCATATATTTGTTTAAGGTGAATGTCATATATAATTGTTGATGACATGTTTATGTGATATCTGTGTTTGGATTGAATCAAAAACAGGGAAAACTCTGCTAAAATTTTCTGAAACATGTCAAGTCGTGCAGTACACCGATAGCATATAGCCTTTTCAGTGATTTATCATGTCACTATCCTATGGTACATCCTCTTTTACAGATGAATTGATTGATCAAGGAATCTAGCCTTTACAGATGAGTTTTCAAATAGGCTTTTCAGTAATTCAAATAGGCTTTTCAGGGATAGCGTCTAGGCTTTTCAGGAGCATTAAAGCCACAATACAGCGGCTCTCCACTCCACTGCTGGCTATATATACACCTTCCTCCATACAATGCTACTCACTTGAAACCAGAAGTTGGTTATCTACGAGTAGTAATGTCTGGAGGGTCATCTAGAGGGAAGGGAACGGGGGGGAGTAAGGGTACTCCCATTGTGTGGGAGGGGTCTCTGGGTCCGGAAGACTTTGATGAGCCAGTGTTTCATTTTCCTGTCGAGACCAAGAGATATTTCACCAAAGAGTGTCCACTCCGAGGATATGATAACCGGAAAGAAGATTGCCTAAAATGTAGGCATGGTGAGGACTGCTTAGTGCAGATGTTCGTGGAGGGTTTGGATGGAGGTCGCCGATTCTTCAAATGTCCGCGAGCAGAGGTAACTGGTTTTAAAATTTGTTACTCAATTTTTTTCTCCATTATTTTGCATCTCATAGGCGATACTAACTGCATGTTCAATGAAATCTTTGAAATGCAGTGTTCAGAGTCCAAAGAAAACTGTGGCTTCACTAGATGGGTCGATCCTAGACCAATCTATCCCCACGCACAGTACATCTACTACTTGCAAGACCGTATCTTCGAACTAGAAAGGGAAGTTAGCAACGGTTACAAGGACGAGGAAGCAGACGGTACCAGTAGTGGTGCTGTTTCACAGGACGGACCATGCCATGATCCATATTGCAGCTGCCCTAACCACAAGAACAACGGGCCTCCGCCACCACCCCGCCACCTCCACCATCAACAATGGGAGGGTACTATGGAGAAGGGGCTACACAATTTGCTATGTGGCCGCACTACTAGATAGAACAAATCTAGCGTATGCACATGCCATGTCATGTACTTGTTGTTCGCTCTAATTACCTAAGGCATGTTAGGTTTAGTCCAGGACATATGTACCCTTGTTTGGTACAAATTCTGACATGCCATGTCCTATGTTATGCGTGGTGAATTGTGAAATCTAGTACTTCCTTATGTTATATGTGCAACTCGATAACTAGTTTCAGTAACTCAGTCACATTAAACATGATATATGACAACACTAAGCAAAGTCCAAAAACTTAAAGTGCATATGAAGTACATGACGACGAATTAAATAACACAGAACATGCCCTACGTACATGATTTACCTAAAGTACATCGACCATGTTCTGGACATACAACTAGCATACTACTGAGTACAACGAGGCCACTTTCCCTTGTTCTGAGCATCGGGATTCTCCTCCATCGCTGCCTTCGCTCGGCGCACGCGCTCAAGCTTCCTCTCCCTCTCCTCCCTACACGCAGCAACACGCCTCATTTCCTCCTCTTCCTTATGCTCCTTCGCTGCTGCCTCCTCTCTGCGTCTCTTTTCTAAGATCTCCAGGCGCTCCGCATCTCACTCCTTCAAACCTTGTAGAAGCCGCATGTCAGCCTCCTTGATCTCAGTGTCGATCCACTGCTCAAAATCACATAGCGGTGGAGGGGTCTGCAGCAAATTCAATTGTTTCTAATCTAATTATTATGCAAAACTACATATGACACAAATTAATTAATAAACAAAAGCAATTTCTCACAATAAATGTACTGCGGCGCTGACACTCTGTTGGTTCCCATGCAAAATTAGAACACATCCAATATCTCTGCTTATATGTTGCCTCATCTTCGGAAATATCTACCTTGCAAGGATCACCACAAAAGCACATGGGTATTGGCACACCGCTAGGGAGCGGCTTTGGGACGTATAGACTTTCGGTCATCCGTCCATAGCTACAATTCAATAAATTCGGTTATAGTATAACAAAACAAATAACAATAAATCTTAAAACTAAGGGTTTATTATACGATGAAACGAATGTACGCATACCTTTGTTTTCTAGCTTTTCCATGCCTAGGCATCCTACGGTTGAACAATACATACAAATTTTAAAATGTGAAGTTCATAGGTTAAGAATATGCCTTCATTTTACCAAATCGATTCGAAAAAATTAAGGAAGGGTGACAGGATACCTACCTCTCGAAGATCCACGGATAAAATCCAACTTCTCACGGTCCAATTGCTCGATTAAAGAGCAACGGCGGAAGTGTCTAAATGAAAAACCCGAAGAGAAGGAGTAAGAAAACGAGAATGACTCGGGGAGGAAGAGGGGGGCCAGGTTAAAATATGGGTGCTTGGCGCCAGGGACCATGGCTCCAAGGCTTGGCGCCAAGATCCATGGCGCCAATCCTTGGCGCCATGATCCATGGCGCCAAGCTATGCCACGTAGATTCACACGTGGCCACGTCGGATGGATCTTGGCGCCATGTTTCCTGGCGCCATGCCGTTATAGCTTGGCGCTATTGACAATGGCGCCAAGCTGAGGGTCCATTTTTTGAAATCTTTCCGCCAGGGGCCTATTTGAGAGAATCTTTCAAAAAAAGGGCCAAAAAACAAAAAAGACGGAGTCACAGGTGCCATTTTGACTATGACCTCTTCAGCATAATTTTCATCGTTATTTTTTAATTAGGTCGTGGCTAGTGCCCGGACATCCGGACGCCTGCGCAGTCTGCCCCGTCCGTCTTCGCCACGTCTCTGTGCCCGAGGATCGCCCCTAACCCCACGTCTGTGCCTGAGGATCGCCCCTGACCCCCTCCTCTCTCTCTCCACGTGGGCAACACTCAGGAGCCGAGGTGAGCAGCTGAGGACGAGCACGCCCCCAGCGCGCCCCGACAATAGCACCACCATCCGCTGGCCTCTCGGCGCGCTGCGCGCCTAGTCCGCTCGCCCCGGCTTATCCCCGACTGTACAATATAAAACACTTACAACATGAAAAACATTTGAATGCAACATAATAGATGAAACATTTGGAACACACACTTGCAACATGTGTGTGAAACACATCAAACATCTAGATTTGCAACTTCCAACATAAAACCACTTGCTGCAACATAAGACTGAAACAACTGAAATATTTGGAACATACTGTTGCAGCATATGTGTCAAACATATGCAACATCCAGATAAAAAGGATTGCAACAGACGTATGGAAACAGGTGAAACATTTTGAACAAATGCTTGGCCCCATGCTTCTGAAACACTTGCAACATATGCAACATCCCTTGATCTACTTTTGCAACATCGAGATGAAATAATTGCAACATACATCTAAAATGTTTGAAACACTTGAAACATACATATGCAACATAGGGGAGGGAAGGCTGGGCTAGTCGATTTCGGCCGTGGGGCTGGGACCGCCGGCGAGCCACGACGCGCGAGCACCACTAGCACCGGCCACGCTCGTAGGTGCCCTTGGCTCGGTTGGGGAAGACCTGAGGCGCCACGACATGTGTTCCCCAGCGGCCATGGCGTGGTCAGCGGCGCGCCAACGGTGATGGGAAATGGACGAACGACGAGGGAGCGAGCGACGTAGGTGACTGCCACGCAGGTGAGCGACGCAGGGAGTGAGGGCGCGCGGCGCGGCCGGTGATGGGGAAAGGGCACGACACGGCAGCCCGATGAGTGCGTGCTGGGGAAGGGGGCGGACGGATGAGCAACCACGCCGAGCGACGCAGGTGGCTGCCACGCAGGTGCGCGGCGCAGGGAGCGAGGGTGCGTGGCGCAGCCGGCGACGGGGAAAGGAAACAGCGCGGAAACTTGACGAGCGCGCGGGAGAAGGGGGCGAACGGATGAGCAGCCACACTGCTTTAGGGCCGGGTGAATAAGCACGAAGGAGTGGGATGTGGGCTCGAGAGGGACAGACATATAAGCACAGGAAAATGGGGATTTGCTTTTCATTTAGGGTCCGCTCCTGGGGAGCCACGTCCGGACGCAGAGTCACGGACACCCTGCAAGAAATATTTCCGTTTTAATTATTACTCTCGTCCTGAGGAAATAGGTAAAAGATCAGAGTGTTCTCACTGTCCGAACCAAATTCGTTCTTCAGAGTGCTGTGTTCCATTGTACTAGTCAGCGGCGAAGCTAGAGCATCAAGGACCCGAGTGCACACTTCGTAAGCATAATGATAATCTCTGTACAGTGACAGTACATAAACAGTAGAATTGCAGAAATACTTACCAAAATGATGGATCCGGCACACTAATAGTTAAATTCAGATGAACACCCAAAGTTTACATGGTCTGCATGACAAAATACATATTAAGCGAAGTCCTTGATGAGTCAATTACCTATAACAGAAGTGCTAGTTAGATGACTAAATATGTCGCGAGAATGGATTCAGAACTGGAAAACGATAAAACATGAAAGTAATGCATCACCTCCTAGTATTTGCGATCTCTCATTTTCTTGAAGCGATCCACTACAGCAGCAACTCAAGCCAATTTTCAAATTCATCAAACCATTCATGATTAAACCTTCTGCATTTTGTTCCAATCCAAGTCCCTGGAAAATTAAGAGTGCGAGGTTGACAAGGCCCATTTAGCAAATACTTTCTTCTTACTGAATCTCGAAGATTAGGATGATAAGCACGTATATCTTTCATGTTGCCTGGATCAAATTGGATCTCCTCCCAATTGATTTCCTCTGGAGCTGAAACACGAACATTGGTTTCTTGTTGACGAGGTTCATGAGAAATATTAGCATTGCTAACATCATCTGGTGCTTTTCTTTTCAACCATCTGTCCATAAGCTTACGTGCTGCACATTATTCCAAAGAATCTAAGTGAGAAAAGAAAACAAATATTTTATTTATTCAAAGATTCAAAGATGCAGAAGCTTACTCGACATTAGCTCCGGCGACTTGACGATAAGCTCCGGCGCGGCAATTTGGTGGCCAGAGATGGTGGCCGTGATCCGTGAGCTGTGAGCAGCGATTTTCCCCTTCGCGATGGTCGCAATTTTGGGAAGGCGAAGCGACAGCCTCGCCCTCTCCGGCTCTCCGCTTCGTAGTAGTCGTACAGTCACGGTCCACGCGAAGGAAACGATGCTTCATGAGTTCAGCATTTAGTCTATTTTCTAGACATCCTAGCTGGGCCGGCCGCACGTCAAGATTGGCCTGCTTGTGGCCTGTGAATGCATCACGTATGGACTCAGAGTGGTGCACATGTTTGGCCCAGCGTGGTGCACAAGAGGTAAAATTTACATCATGTTAACTTGTGTTTTGATTTTACCCTGGTGCCGGTGCACTCGGGTCACCTCACGTAGCTTCGCCCCTAGTACTACTAGACCTTTTCCTTTCCCAAGTCCTAACATATGGCCAATGGTCAAGGGACTCGAGGCATAAAACTCAAACCTAGACTAGATCACATGACACAAGTCCAGCAGAAGTCCGGACATTTCACCAAGTCCGGGTGTTTCAACCTTCAAAGTCCGTTTCTTGCTGCAATGTCAAAGCTAGCTGGTGACGGGCATTTTGTTTCGAGAATCGAGAATGAAGGTCCCAGGAATGTACACGTAGTCCAGGAGGGAAGCATTCGCTTGCCAATCACTGTCTTTTCCGAGAACACGCATTTGCTCATATTTCATTAAGGAGTTTGGAGTACAAAAGGTCCCAAGGGAACACGGTGAGATACCCTACCTCACTTGGAACCGAGAGGTAGAAAACAGAGAATAAAGGAACCGCTAGAGCGCACGAGACTGCCGATCACTGTCTATCACGTTCTTTGGTCGCTGCACTGCAGCTCCAGCTTCCATGCCATTCAACCGTCCCTTTGCCATGTCATGTCATATTCTCCTGTTTGAATTGAACGGAACCGCTAGAGCGCACGAGACTGCCGATCACTGTCTGTCACGTTCTTTGGTCGCTGCACTGCAGCTGCAGCTTCCATGCCATTCAACCGTCCCTTTGCCATGTCATGTCATATTCTCCTGTTTGAATTGAACGTTCACAGCTCGTACGTAGAGCTGGGCTTGGTCTGTGCCATTTTGAGTGTGGGTCATGATACGGTCACCAGATTGGGGCAATAGTTTGAGATGACATAAATGGAAGTAGAAAATTCAAAAGAACATGTAGGCAGCTAATGGATTCATCCATTGTGTCATCATCGGCCAAATTAAGACATTTCTGGCAAATGTACAGCCTGCATCAAAGACCAAACAGAAGCATCAACAAGGCCAAGATAGCCAGCTAATGTAGTTATCCATTGTGTCATCATCGGCCTAGTTTAGACAACACTTACGGCACATGAACAGCTTGACTGACAGACCAACCACAACCAGAAATAAGATGAAGATGACATCATGTTGCCTGAAATAAACCAAATGTAAAGGCCCTGTTCATCTGGCTTATAATCCGTCTTATTCAGCTTGTTTTTTCAGCCAGAACAATATTTTTCTCTCACAAAAAATCAGCCAACGGTGTTTTTCAGCCGGCTTATAATTCCAGCCGAACAGGGCCAAAATAGGTAAGTGGCATCAACTTTGTATAATGGTGGTTTATATCTTGGTTAAGTCATTGGTGGCTGCCAACAATTGAAAGAAGCAAGTAAAGAGGCAAGAAAACACCAGGCAATAATTGAAACAGCTGACCAACTGCACTAAGTGCCATCAGCTATCACAAAAGGATGTTGCTGCTAAGAAGTACAACTGACCATAAGTATAGTAGGATAGGCAAATAAAGAACAAAGCATAACAGCACCAAGGCAGCCACCTCATTTTAGTTTTATGCATCATAGGCCTTAAAATCCCACAGTTACCACCAAACACATAAAGATGCAAATAGTTCTGAAATGAAAAATAGCCAACAGAGGCTACAATTAAGTTTGTTACAATACCAAGTTCAGTCCAACAGCCAATGGCTCAAATGTTTCCCATATCCTTGCCTATTGTTAGCCACCCTTCTAGGCAAACCACACCATCAAGGTCAAGTGTCAAAAGAACAAGAAGACTACACAAAAGCTCCCGTTGTCAAAAGAAGAGAGAGTGGGTGAGGGGGGCGGAGGAACTATACATCTCTACAGTCAACCCCCTCCTGGCCTTCTGGACCATCATGTGTAGTGCAACTACATAGTAGTTTTTAGCTAGGAAGGTCCTAAGTCAAATGGTTCTGTGGGCATCACTCATGTTCACAAAGCCCCTGCCTTGGGCCTTGTTGTCCAGGAGAAAGGTGTAGGCAACAATAAGTGCCTCCTCAAAGAATCCAGGCATCTCCATCATAGCAAGGTATAGATTGGCATCAACATGGGCAAGTCCAGTCTCCCTAAGAGCATTGACCACATTGTTCACAACATCACTCATGTTAGTCAACATGAGCATCTCCTCCTCAGAGAAGTTCCCTCTCTTCCTCTTTGGGCCAGCAGCTGAGGAGGTAGGAAGCAGTTCAGTGGCCTTGCTATCCCCTCCCTGTTCACTAGGAACTGTGGTGTGGGTCAGGGGAGGGCCATCAGCCTTGGCAGCAACACTATCAGTCTAGTTCTGCCCTAAGGCTTCACCAGACCCAAGTGCAAACTTGCTATGGCCATGGCATTAGCAAAGATAGCCTCCATCTCATAGTAGAACCTAATAGGACAGTTAAGAAACTCTGCATCTTTAGAATGGTCCTGCATGATTGGGCAAAGATAAGAGATCAAGGCAAAGATAAGAAATGATATGAAGGTCAAGGCAAAGATAAGAGATCAATTTGCTACCTTGCAGTGGCTAAGGTAGTGCTTGTAACATCCCAGATGTTAAGAAACAATTAAAACTTGATTATGAAGCATCATCAAGCATAAACATCAAATGACATGCCATAAATGCATTCATGTTGCACATGTTACTTTAGTCATGTTGCATATGTTGCATGAGTTACATGGGTTGTTTGAGCAATGTTTCCCATGTAAGGTTTATATGTTGCACATGTTTCATGTATATGTTTCGCATGTTTCAATACAATAGTAATTTGATGTGTTGTTTTTACTAGTATGCTTAATATGTTAA
This sequence comes from Saccharum spontaneum, assembly GCA_022457205.1. NCBI lineage: Eukaryota > Viridiplantae > Streptophyta > Magnoliopsida > Poales > Poaceae > Saccharum > Saccharum spontaneum. The sequence continues at coordinate 46,429,606 of CM039618.1, forward strand.
TAATGCCATGTTGCTTATCACATGAAATAATGTTTTATTAGTGTTAAAGGATTAACCATGTTTTAGTTAAAAAGAATAATCAATTGAATTCAAAACCCTGATTTTCGGAAAAGAAAAACCCTGATTTTACCCCTTTTGAAATAATTAAAAATCTAAGCAAAAATTGGGAAAAAGTTTAAAACCAAGTTTGTAGATCTTTTCAAGGGCTACAAGTTTGGTGTTTTGAGTTTTCAAAGTTTTAGTGTAAAATGTGGAGTAATTTTGAAAAGAAGCAAATCTCCAATTTGACCCCTTTTCATTTCCCTATTCCAATTTCAAAATAGATGTAGAATTTGGAAATGGTTTAAAAAGAAAAGTTGCAGGTATTATCTAGATGTACAACTTTGGTGTTTTGAGTTTTCAAAGTTTCAATGCAAAATTTTGAATAAATTTGAAAAGATTCAAACCCTAAATTTGAATTTCAACTCAATTTCAAAAAGTAGGCATAATTGGGTGATGGCCCAATTATGAAAGTTGTAGATCTTCCAAAGTTATACATTTTCTATTTTTACAGATTTTTAAGTTGTATTCAAAAGTTTGAAGTAATTTTGAATTTATAAAAACCCTACCTTTATTCCCTTTTAAATTCAAATTCAAATTTCAATATCCAAGCCGAATTTGAAAAGGTTTATATTGAGAAAGTTGTAGAACTTTAAAAATTGAACAAATTTTGTTTTTACAGATTTTCAACTTTTATAAAAAATTTGGGAGTAATTTGTAAAATAGAGTCAGTGGCATTTTTGTAATTATTTCAAAATCGACTTCACAGTAGACCGCCACCTCCTGCTTGCCGCCGCGTCACCGCCGTGCGACGTTTGGCCGCGCCTTCGCGGCGTTTCCTGGGCGGACGCCTGCGTGGCCAGCTCGGGCTGCTGCTGGCTTGTCCAGAAGCATCACCGAGCGGTTGGGTTGGACCGAGCCGACGCGTAGCCCTCTGCTCGCCATTGTCGTCATCAAAGCCTTAGTGCCTCGCCGAAGGGATTCGCCCTCACCGCTTAGCCATCACTCAATTACTCTCGCAGCTCGCTCCGCCTGCTCCTTGCGTGCGTGTTCAGCCCGCTCGACTCACCTCTGGTTGCCCAGTGTCTCCGCACGCCGTTTCCTTCTTCGGTACCGACCGTGCCGCCGAGCTTCACCTCTCCGTGGTTAGCTCGCTGCAGTGAGTTTCCAGTCCGATTGTCATGCGTTTCGGGATCATGTTCATGCCGTGGTGCTAATCGGCTTGACTGTTTGGTCTCTACCAGCTCAGGCACGTCGGAACGCTGTCGCCACCGCGGGAGCACGCCCTGCCTCCGCTGTCAACGTCGACCGACCGTCTCAGCTCCGCCCTTGCCTCATCCTTTGGTCCAATACGGTTAGGTGAGCAACGCGAAGCAGCCTTGTTTTGTTCTAATCAAGTAGGGCCGGGGTTGGCCGGAGTACCACATCGTCAGCGAGCCCTGCTCCGGTGAGCCGCCATGGTCGCGGGCAGGCTTGCCGCATAGCTTACTTTGATCGGCTAGCAACTTGGTTGCATTCGGATGATCGAGATGATGGTGTTGACGGTAGTAGCGTCATCGGAGTACCTCGGGAGGGGCTCACCGGCGAGGGCCGCGCCGTCGTTGCGACGGCCGACTACGGCCAGAGCGGGAGGGAGCCGAAAGACGGGCTGGGCCATCTTGGGCCGGGGAAGTGAAGGGAGTGTGAGGCGCGGGGGTCTCGCGCTGGGCCACGCCTGATCGCGCGGTTGGGCCGAGTCGGGCCACTGTGGGCCGAAAGAAACAGAAACGGGGGATGAAAAATGTTTTTCATTTTCTGAAATGAAGTATTGAATTGCTTTTTGTTAGTTTGATAAATTTATGAAAATTTTTGTGTAGCCTCTCTGTGATGTGTACTCTTTAGAAAAAATATTGAATGCCAATTTTGAATACTTTTTGCATGTAAATTAATTAGCTCTTTTAATTTAGAAATGCAAGTTCCATGATTTTATAGGCTAGAATTAGTATCCAAAAATCAGGAAACTTTGTGAGTATACTTTGCATGGTAAGATATACCTTCACAAAAATTTTGGTACTGTTTTGATAGCTTTTAATTATATACTTTATTTCATGCTTTTATTTATTATTTAATAAATGTTTATATAATTAGAATAAATCATAATTTAGGGTTGGTGTGATTTTGGGATTTAGTGATGACCTTGGGTCATTAACATGTAATGACCCTTGGCACTTTAATTAATTGTTTGAGTTTATGATTAACTTGTTAACCATGATTTGTTAATGATAATTAATGAGTTTAACATAGATCATTAATGGTTAAGGATTTCTTGTGTAAGTAATTAGTGGTCTTGTGATAGACTTGTTATTAGATGCAACCTCTTGGGTAAAAACAAAATTTCGGTTAGTTAACCTTTAAATTAACCTTGTTAGCTTGTAACTATACCGCGAAGGAAAGTTGTACTCAAGTAGATAACTAATGTTTATCCTTTCTAAATGTCTCTTGTGTGCTATGCCTTGTTCATCATAATGCATCATGACATGCATTCCATCATATTAAACCTCACATCATTTTATATCCGTGTAGTGCATACGAGAGTTTTTGGATCGTGTTGATCAAGCTTCGGAAAAGGTGATCCACCCGTGGTGATGGTGTCAAACTTGACTTCTACGAGAACTAACCACCGCTGCAACGCAGGCAAGCCCCGAACATATAACCACTCTTCTATTTTATAAATGCTTTATTACACTTAGAGTCTAGTGTAATGTGCATTATGTTAGTAGGAGTTGGTTGATACCGTTGCTGCATGATTACCTTGATCTACATTCATATTCAGATGATATCCCACAAGTATATGTAGGTCGATCTCTTATGCTTAGTAATGCTTAGACTTCAGTAGGAGTCGAATAATATTTTCTTTGATCACAAGAACAGGTTTATTCCTTGCTTCTCCTGACCTAATGACAGATCATGAGAGCATGTGGAAATAAATATGAGAATGAACTTGAGACCGGACGGGGCATGGGAATCATCTTTGGTGGTTGGTCCCGTCTATGTCGGTTAAGGACCGTGTGTTGTTGGCCCTCGAGTCAAGGAGTTTTTAATAGTACTAGCCATGTACCCATGTTGGGTAAGCCTTACTTTGGCTATTCCATCACAAGAATGTCCAACCTCGCACTGGGAGTGGAGAGATAGCGAGAGTAGTGTGTACCCTTGGGGCTAGAATCGGGCCGGGTTCGAGGAGTACTGTGCTCTCGGGTGGCGATGGAAACGTTCTGGTTTTGGACGACCCAAGTAAGAGTTGATATATGAAGGTCAAGGACTTGTATATGTCGTGTGGTTAGGAAGCCCCAGCTGGGTAGATCAAGCGGTTCGAATCGTCGTTACTCCACGAGAAAGGAGTCTTGACCTTGCACCAACATCGTAGCAACAACTGGAACATGGTTACTATTGGACTTGAGATGGAAAAGAAGTGAATAACAAGTGTGATGCTTATATTTATGATTGAGATAGATACAGGTGCAAAAATTAGCTATAATTAGGCTATACTAAAACTGGAGCCAAAACTTAATTAAAAGTTTGAAAGCAAGGATGCACTGGTAGTAAGCTTTTCTGCAAAACTTCTCTTTTCTAGCTTCACTACTTCCCTTAAGCCAGCATATCCTTGGAGTCTTTTTTTTCGTCGAGTAAGTCTTGCGGAGTACAATTGAGTACTCAGGGTTTGTTAACCCCTGTTGCAGGTACTGACTGGTATTGTTAACCGAGGTCATGTCAGTGGGCTCTATATGATCTGGTTGTCCTCTCCTGACTTAGGTGCTCTACCTAAGTTGTCTTCTGTAGTTCTACTCGACTTCCACAATACAAGTTAAGTTTGTAAAAAGTTAACTTAATCATGAATTATAAATTTATTATTATTATTCTTCCGCACTCTGATGTAAAGTTTTATAACAAATGTTGTAGTTACTCCTTTGTTGATCCTGATATGAGTTGTCAAATGTAGTTGAATCAGGGTCCTGTGAGGGCACCCGACAGATCTTCTTAGGTTATCTGGTGTACATGCATAGCCGTCAGAGGTCTTAGGGACAATGACAGGTGCATGTGGGCCATATAATTTAGGAGGTTCTGTGACAGTACTCTTGCTCAAGCATGATAGCATGAGTCTGATCATCCCAAAGAGCACCACTAAGGTCCTTGAACTTGCTCACCCTAGACCACTTCTGCCTTCATTTCCTCAAGTGGTTGTACACTTGAGTGGGGCTAACAACCTCCCCACAGAACTGCTTAAGGGCTTTGGCCACAGCATTCACATCCTTGTCCTTGAAGACCTTGTCAAGCCTGCTGCCATCACTAACAAGGGCAGCCATCCTCCTAAGAACAAAACTAGAGGTGGTGTTGGTCCACCTCATTGCCCTCACAGCCCCAGCCCCAGCCACAGGAGCAGCAACATCAGCAGGTGGTGGTGCAACTGGAGCAGCACGCGACCGGCACCAGCTGCAACTGGAGCAGCAGCACTAGCACCAGCAGCAGCTTCAACAAGAGTAGAACCACCACTGATGAGGTGCTCCATGACTGCAGAACCAGCAACAAACCCACCCTCAAATGGAGATGAAGCCATCCTAGTACTGGCATGTTTGACAACACACAAACTTAATCAAATAATGTGTAACAGTATTGCAGAAACATAAACAGCATGAATAACAAAATGGATGAATTGAAACATGAACAACATGGATAAACAAGTAACAACATGAATAACAGGATGAAAGAAAGAAAAAAATTGGTCTCAGCCTTGTCCACCAAATTATTACATCACCATCACACACACATGAGTTTCACAGCAGGGTACAACAGCTAAATTCAAGAACATATTACATCAAGTAGTGTTTGTTCCCCTCCCTTCCCACATAGCATTGGAAATGGCATCCCTTATTTCAATCATTTCAATAGAGTCTTGGTCCAGATGGGCTGGGGGCAGGTTGGTTGGATCAGATGACCCTGTGAAACCTTCCTCAGCAGGCACTACTTCATCAATGCCAAAACATAGGATCCAATTGTGCAAAATGGCACAGGCAACAACTAGCTTCACTTGTGTCCTATACTTGTGGAAGGGTTTGTTGTCCAAGATCCTAAACCTGCCCTTGAGTGCTCCTATACCCCTCTCCACAGTCACTCTAAGTGATGAGTGCCTAAGGTTGTAGAGCTCCCTTGCATTGGTGGGCCTGTTCCTGGGGCCATACTCAGATAAATGGTACCTAACCCCCCTGTAGGGAGGTAGGAAACCAATTTTGCATGCATACCCAACATCTACCAAGAATATTTTACCTACACAAGACATCTACTATGAGAGTGTGTGTTAATAGGCCATTGAATATGTATTAAGTTTGTTGTGCAATTACCTTCTGGCACACTGAAGCCATCTGCCTTGGCTACAACATCTACCAAAATAGTAGCATCATGGGTAGAGCCCTCCTAGCCAGCCAAGACATAAGTGAATTTGAGATCACAATTCACGGCCACCATCACATTTTGGGTGAGATCCTTTTTTCTACCCCTGAAAGCTTGTTGCATGCGCCTAGGAACCCTTGCTAGGAAATGAGTGTCATCTATAAAGCCAATTACATCATAAAAAGCTTGGGTCAGTCTTTGCAACATATCTAATTTAACTAATGAACCCATGATGTACGTTTACCTTGAAATATGGATTCCATCTATGGCTTCCAAGTATCTTTGGGTGAGTGCTTGTGCTAGTTGGCTTTTATCATTTCATTCCTAAGCTCACCCACAGCATACAACACTTGATGGAAGTGCTTGTGGATAGTTTGGATGGACCTCCTAAAGGACTGGTGGACAACCCTAAACCTTTGGTTGTGCCCTACAACATGTAAAAACATGGCAACCTGCTCCTCCACTGACACCCCCTCCCTATCAGTGACAAGACCCCTCTCTCTAAAAGTGCTCACTAACCAAAAAAGGCAGCTCTCTTCATCCTAATCATAGAAATACACTCTAAATCAGTGGAATGGTATATCATTGCCAGTGTTCTGTGTCTGTGCTGTTCATTTTCATCCCTAATTAGGGCCATTGCTATAAGGTTAGGCTGGGGGGTTTCAGGTTCAGGGGTTTTCCTTTTCAGCCTAGTGGATACAAAGGAAACCATAACAACAGTCATGGCAGCTGCCTTCCTACACAGCATGTCATGGCTCAAAGACAGATTCATCTACAAGCATGTAAAAATGTAACATGAATTCAGCTTTGTACCCTGCTAAGGCATCAACATGAATGTGAAATGAATGCATATGAGAAGCACAACTGCATCTTGTAAGTGATGTCTCTCAGTGCTATCTTTGGACTACATCATCGACCAATCAACCAACAAAAAACTCAGATAAACAGGACTACATCATCGACCAATCAGAAACAGGACTACATAAGCAGTGAACCCAAACTCATTAAGAACAACAAGGTAATAGAAACGCTAACAAATCATGAACATTGGTACTTAAACCTAACAGATCAAGAACAACATGGAACAAGAAACCGAAACAGATCAAGAACATAGGTACTAAAACCTAACAGATCAAGAACAACAAGGTACAATAAACCCTAACAGATCATGCACATAGGTAGTAAACCTAACAGATCAAGAATAGCATAGTAGAACAAACCCTAACAGATCATGAAGAAGAGAAGTAAACCCTAACACATGAAGAACAGGGAACCACAGATTATGAAGAAGGGGTCGATTTCACCTTGACTCGGGGTCGAACGAACGGAGAGGAAGCAGATCTGGAAGTAGAGGATGCAGATCGAGAAGAAGACGAAGCAGATGCGGATGGAGAAGAAGAGGAAGACCAATGCCACGGAGTCACAGCCCCAGCCGGAGCGGGGACGCCGCCACGAACCTCGGGGCCAGAGTGAAAGCCAGCCGGAGGTCGCCACCGCCGCCATGCACCACCACTCACCGCCGGTCTCTCACGAGGGAGGTGGAAGAGCAAGCAACAAGAGGAAGAAGAACTCCAGTGGAGAGTGGCAACGCTATAAAGGCAGGCGAAATCGGTGCCCTTTCGCTTCGCGCGCGGCGGCCATCGCGCGCAAAGGAGCTTTCCCCTTCCCGCCAGAGCCCGCGCGAGCCACCCTGTCGCCGCCCGAAATCGCCCGCGCGCGCTGCCACGAGCACGGCTCGGAAGAAACGAGGATTTTCGGCGTTTCCAGAGAGCCAGGCGGAGAGGGCATTTTTGGCTCCCCGGAGCCAGGCCACCTCGTGGGCCAACGCCACAAACACGAAAAGTTGCAGCCCACGAGCGCAGCCGAGCCCGTGGGCCACCCTCGCAAACGCACCCTGAGTGAGCGTATGGGGGAGCGTGCAGACACAAAAATGTGCTTTTGCGTGGAGCATACAGGCAACCGAACATGGTCAATAGTAGGCCTGGCTACTTGCATACGCCAACCAATCACATGGACCTATCACCGAGCAAGCCAGGCCAGTGCGGGCCTGCATGCGCCGTGCGAGCCATGCTGTGCTCTCTAGTAAACCAAACACGCCCTAGGTTTCCTCGACCTCGTATGGGTGTTTGTATTTTTCTTAAATTATTTTAGAATTTAATGATGTTATTTTTCTGATTATAGGCAACATGCTCAGTCTTCCGGAGTTGCTTATAGGAGTATTTATAGGCGGCATGCTATTTTACTAAGTTGGATAAGGATCAACGAGCACTTGGTCCTTGTGCGGATCAAGGAGGGGTGTGATATCCTTGTGCGGGTGCTCTAACAAGGACTAATAGAGAGTGATAACTTTCTGATACCTCAGAAAAACATCGCCACGTTCCTTTTCTTTACTTTGAGCATTTATGTTCTTGCAATTTAATTTACTAGAATTGTCATGCTAGACTAGAATTGGAACTCAGGGTGCTAAATTTTTGTGCGGTAACCATAAACATCACTTGATAGGCACAGGGATGAAATGAGCTAAACGATAGTTTTACTTTTCGAGAATTTTAGATTTGTCCAATTCACCAACCTCTTAGGCGTCTTGATCCTTTCAATTAGACCTTCTCTGACTCCCACTCCTCCGCATTCCTCGTGGCCTACTCCCGCCATGAGTCCCCTGGGGTTGGGAGCGTGCGGCGAACACGAATCTAGTGACGCTTCGCGCCTAGGACCTAAATGTTGCATCTCCTGCAGCTCTAGGAGGAACATCAGCTCGTCTAAGTGCTATGTGGAGTGTTGATGAGGGTGAGGCACTTGAGCCATTGTTGTGAACTTGTTTCTTATATATAGTGAGGAGAACTAGAGAAAGAATAAATGGGGTATTTGGGGTAATATGAAATATAGTCACCTACGACCTGTGGACCCAGTGTTGTCGAAAATGTAGAAACTGCATGACAGAGTTTAAGTAGACAACGAATTGTAGTAGTATGTTTTAAAATAGAAGAATAGTAATGGCTTTTTCTTCAAACCATAATATTTATAATGATATGGTTCAACTCTTGTTCATTTAGCTAGGATGCTTAGCCATATGCTCATACTCTTTCTGTCCAAAAAAGAATGACTATGAGGTTTGTGTTAGTCAATCTTTATTAAGTTTAACTAGGTTTGTATAAATATTCGCGGTATTTGTATCTTTAAGTAAGTTTATTATAAAAATATATTCAGAGATTCATCTAATGATACTAATCATGCACGAGAAATATTAATATTATCTTATATATTTGGTCAAAGCTGAAAATGATTGACTTTTCAGAAAATGAGAATGACACTCTTTTATGGAACAGATGGAGTACATACCAAACATGTACTCCCTCCGTCCCACAAACAGAGTTATTTCCACTTCTTGAGAAGTCAAACATTTGCAACTAGAAAATATTATTATTTATGCTGCATAAATAATATCATTAGATGAATCGCTGAATATATTTCTATAATAAACTTATTTGAAAATATAAATGTTACTAATATTTTTTTACAAGTCTAGTCAAACATAAGAAAGTTTGACCAGCACAAACCCTATAACGACACTCTTTTGACCGAGGGAGTACTAGCAATTGGATGGATTGCCCGATACGTTGGACTGACTAAATAAAGAAGAGTGAAAAACAAAAAAACAATTTTGCCATGTACCGCAGGAGTGTGGCTTCCCCCTCCATCTGATGGGATCAAGTGTACTTAGTCCCATAACCATAATCAAGTCTAGCTAATTTAACACATTAACTTAAATCAAGAGGGAAATGGATCTATCTGCTTGAGGATGACATGACACCTAACCTTGATGGTAGTGGGCTGAACAAAACAAACTCATCTTTTAAGCTAATCCCACCGAGTAATTCAACATATACCAATTTAACTAATTTAAACAGAGAAAAAAATTCTAGCTATTTGTATCCTCAAGATAGGCAAGGCACTACAAACCAGTGAGATTAAGCATAGAAAAGGGCCTTTCTATTCTCATTTGTATCTTTTGGGGTTTAATATGGAATAGCTCTTGAACTTATTCTACCCATGCAAGTAGATCCAAAAGATGGAGCCAATTTGGACTCGTTCTTCTATCAGATAGGTTTTTTTAAAGGATTGAATCAAATCCCACCCTCTGAAATGTCAATATGTGAAAAGATATGAAACAACGACAAATGTAAAACCGCCCCAAAACTACCAGATTGCAAAGACTGGATCACATCTCTTAATTCTTTATTATAAAGTCTGAAGATATGTTGCTTTTCCAACTTTTCAATAGCCATTGGCTCCCTTCTATTTCTTGCACAACCACTCCTCCATCCCCAAAGCCAAAAGTCATCCGTTACCTTCTGGTCAGAAGAAAGGCCACACAAACATATTTCGAGCAGGCACAGGAAAGGGGAACAAAGACAGCTGCTACTGATCAGTTTCTTTTTTGTTTATCTCCATTCATCGATCATAGCAGCCGGTCTGTTGTGAAGAAGAGGAGGAAGAAGAAGAAAGAAAAGATTGCTTTTTGGTCTGGTAGGATGTTTCACTCCATTACAAGATGTGTCAATTCTGTATGAAGTGGTCAAGAAGCAAGTTCAGAGCTGAGCTAATTCAAGGAAGCATCTGAATGGCTTATCCATCCACCTCCGGGATGGTCCAAGCTTCTTCATCCCTCCATGGCAGCATGTAAGTTAACCCATCACTTCCTCAAAAAAGTTAACTCATCCATTTAGCTTCTTCTATTAATTTGGCCTTTTCTCTTGCACCGTATGAGTTACTTCTTTTTTTTTCAATTCTATACATGATGATTTCCCTTGAGAATCTTGTTATCTGGTCATCATGATTAGCAAAAGAAGTCTACTATGGTTGATAGAAGATCCAATCCCTATTTCCTTCGTTCTTCTTATGGTCTTTGTTTCATCATGTGATGATTTTTTCTTCAAGTTAGCTAGTTCAAGTTGTTCTGTGAGTAAATGATTGCTATAAAATCGATCTGACCATGACTTAATAATAAGCTTTAGCTCCCCTCTCACGCTTCTTTTTGCTTCTTTTTAGTTCTTCCTGTTGGAGAGCGATCGATTCTTTGATGATATATGCTATATTCCCAAACAAATAATTGATGTCCTTTGGGTGAACAACCTATAGTAAAGAAAATGGATTAGTTCATCCTCTCTATGCAAGCTATATATTATTTTCGTACTACTTACTTTCTTAATTTATTCCCCTCTTTTCAATTAAAGCCCTTTTAAACTTGTGGAACTAACTACTCCATAGAAATGAGAGCAGTTGTGATATTCCGTTGCATTTGTGAAAGTGCAGGAGAAGGGATCCTGAAGGATATGACATGTCATCCGATCTGGACCAAGCCCTACTCCTCTACTTTGATGGGCAGCAAGCTAAGACATCAATTCAAGAACAACAACCGCGTAAGCTGCTCGATTTCTGCAAAAGAAAGTTCATTATGTTGAAAAATGCTTGGTCGCTTACTCACTTTTCACTATAAGCACATATATATTGAAGGAATATGTCATTGCCAAAATTCCATTAGTTCCAAATTAATGTATCACAAACTTGTCCACATGTATGTAGCTTAGCCAGAAATGCAAACCAAATAATGGTGTTAGTAGTCTTCAATTTCCTTTCCACTTAGCTCTTGTGGTTTGCTGATCTCAATGTGTTCAATTTCCTCAGTTGATCCCAATTCCCAAACTTCATTTGTCATCACAATTTCTCAGAATATTTCTAGCTACTTATTTACCAACTAAGTAGCTAGCTGTTGGATTAGAGTGACACGTAACGAACACTAACTAATATAGTTTCAATATGTCATGCTAAAATTAGGTAACTGAACAATTATTGTCCGACGCTTTCCCCCCATTTCTGACACTAACTACCAGCATTTTACACCTCCGTTTTCCTTTGTTACTACCAGTTTACCACTTATTACCATTGCGTGTGAAATGAAAACAACCTATATGTTAGGATCGTTTTCACGCACGCATGGAGAAAACCAACCATATTAGGAAACACAATAGTATATGTGCACATGCGAGCGTGCGCGTGCCTTTGTGTTCTCTACAAAGTCATAATGTTTGCAGGACTTGTTTGATGCGTGCAGAGACTCTCAACATCTTCCCCTCCCAGCCAATGCATCATATCGAGCCATCTCCAAAGGTATCCTTTGAAGCTCTAACGACCTACCAGCTAGCTACCTCAAAGCACAAGAGATATGATGATTGCTTCATGATGATTCCATACATACACATGCATATACCCTTAATTCCTCTCTCTTGCTATTCAGGGTTCCATGGCTTCTTCTTCAGCGGCGGTAGCACAGGTCGCTGGCCCTTCCAAGAACTCGCAGGCGCCGTCGTTGAAGGTGGGAGGTGGACCGCTCGCCGCCGGCAGCAAGATCTCCAAGGCAGCAATCAAGGTAATTATATATGCAATCCGCCGATCTCAATCTCATCTCGTACGCTCCATGTGTAGATCAAATGTAATGCTTTGTTATATATTATATATCACAATTCAAAACCAGAGAGAAGGTAGCGCCGCCGGCGGCAAGCATGGCGCCGCGGGAGCTTCAAGCTCGGATCAGGAGGGCCCCCGGACGCCGGACCCCAAGACGCTGCGGAGGCTTGCGCAGAATAGGGAGGCCGCCAGGAAGAGCAGGTTGAGGAAGAAGGTAATTATGTATTGTAATTTATTATTTACTGATGATGATGACGACCTCTACCGTTACCTAAGCTAGTAAGCAGTAGTAATACTGATTAAAAATACGGTGGAAGGACAAGTCAACCCTGAAAACATGAGGAGAAAAAGTCTTGCAAGAAAGGGCAATTGACAAACGAAGAGATGGGGATTGGGGAGTAGACTGGACATATATATTATAGGGTGGTGAAGTTAACCTACTACCTAAGAAAATAGCTGTTTTGGACTACATATTTTTCTGAAAGTTCCGTTTTTGTATCTTCATGGAAGGAAGATGAGCTGCACTGAATAATATATAGAAGCTACTTAGTTTCTCATGTCTAGTTTGTTGCGTGTGAAACAGGCTTATATTCAGCAGCTAGAGTCAGGCAGGATCAAGCTGGCACAGCTAGAGCAGGAGATGCAGATGGCAAGAACTCATCAGGTAAAGTGATGAAGAATATATATCTCGTTTGAATGAGAAGTATTTTAGAACAATTTGGTTACAATGACAGAGACCCTATGTATAATAATTTCAGAAGAAGTTTGTTGACATTACTATTGCAACAAAATGGCTTGCTTATTATAAACAGAACATTGAAAAGATCAATCCATGTATTTTTTTTGCTTAATTCTGAACTGTCAAATACTAATCATGCTTCTTCATTTCTTCATATAGGGTGCACTATGGGGTGCAGGAACTCTGAGCCCAGGTCTGCTTTAATTTGCCACTGATGACATATTACCTATAACTCATCAATCAACCTCTCATGAAAGGCTGCACCTGCACGTGCATTTGCATGCAGATGCGGCGCTGTTCAACCTGGAGTACGAGCGGTGGCTCGGGGAGCACAGCAAGGTGGTGGCCCGGCTGCGGGCCGCCGCGGAGGAGCACCGGCCGGACGGCGAGCTGCGGGCATACGTGGACGAGGCCGCCGCGCACTACGGCGCGCTGATGGGCCACAAGGCCCGGCTCGCCGGCGCCGACCCGCTCCACCTCCTCTCCGGCCTCTGGAAGGGCGCCGCCGAGCGCTGCTTCCTCTGGATCGGCGGCTTCCGCCCCTCCGAGCTCGTCAAGGTACGCACGCTAAAATTCATCATCATATCTGCCGCTAGCTAATAGCCTATAGCTAATACCCACCGGCTAAAAGACCAAGAAGCAAGAAAGGTACGGTACTAGTACACACGCAACGCATAACGCAAGTACGGACCTGAAATGACACCTGTTTGATCATGCCAACCGGCGGATGTGTCACTGACATGTGTGACCGTGGTTCGATCGCACGTCAGCATGACCAACCGTAGCTCACAACCGACCAATGCCAAATCAGCACGTCATCACGTCAGCACGTCAGCATGACCACCGTAGTTCTATATACACAAAGTTGATAGCATGTATATTAGTCAATTATTCGTCCAGCATCAGGGATTAGGTGCAGTGGATTAGCTGGGCAAGTAAGGAGGTAGCAGGTAGGACGTCACAGTATTAGCTGATGGAACAGTTCGTAGTAAACTAAGCTCCGTCCAGAGAAGTCGTTGTGCTATAGTAAGCCGCTAGACGCTGCCTGCGTACGTACATGAGTGTCACGTCAACGAGTCTCCATCTAATACAGCATGCATCAGTCGCAACTCGCACGGCCGGGAGTAGGTGGCGGAAGTGATCCACCAGCTTATTCATTGCCGCGCCGGTGTCAGTGTGTCACACGCTCGAGCTCGATCGGTCGACGGACACTTCGCATCACGCGGCGGCGACGACGATCGATGTGCGTGCGAGCTAGGCTCAGACGACCACGTCGTCGTCGTCGTTGTTCTACTCCCTCGCTAGCTGTCGCTGTCGACGTCGATAGATGATCGATCCCGTGCTTGGATTAATTTGGAACGCCAGGATTATTCCAGATTTTGTTCGTGGGATTGGGATCGATCGATCATCTTCTTTTTTCCTGCTAGCTACGTACCTGCTCCTGGAACCCTTTCGATGACGTACGCCAACATGCACGCACGCAGGTCGTGGTCCGGCACGTGGAGCCGCTGGCGGAGCAGCAGGCGGCGGGAGCGCGCGACGTGGAGCAGGCGGCGCGGCGGGCGGAGGAGGCGCTGGACGCCGAGCTGGAGGCGCTGCTGCGGTCGCTCTCCGAGGTCGTGTCCTCGGACGCGCAGCAGCCGCCACCGCCGGGGATGATGTACGGCGGCCAGCTCTACCACCACCCGGCCGACGTGGCCGCCGGATACATGGGGATGGGCCACATGCACTTCGCCCTCGCCATGGACAAGGTGGCCTCGCTCGGGACCATCCTCAGACAGGTATGGTCACCATGCATATATTTTGTGTCTGTCTGTCTGTCTGTCTGTCTGTCTCTTCCTTCGATTCATTTCAATTTCCAGCCAGGCTACCCATGCATTGCTTCCTCATCGCTAACGCATGCAGGCGGACGAGCTGAGGATGCAAGCGTTGCACGCGCTCCGGCAGATCCTGACGGCGAGGCAGGCGGCGCGCTGCTTCATCGCCGCCGACGACTACTTCTGCCGCCTCCGAACGCTCAGCACGCTCTGGACCACCAGCCGGACGGCCCAGCTGGCTAGAGGCCCGGCCGGGTAGACGACATCTACGGCTACGGCATGGATACACATACGGGCACGGCCGCCGGCTAGCTACTAGCTTAGCTATGACGTAGTAACGTAGAAAGCGTTAAACTATACATCACATGCGAATGTATCGATGATATATATAGATACAAAATAGTACTTCGTATGATATACAAGTGCTCCAGTGGTTCTCTTTTCAAAGTCGCAACAATTTCAAAGCAGATTAATTAGTGAGGTACATTACATATATACCGTATACTACTAGTATACATATGTGTTTGAACTTTGAAGGGAGAACCATCGCTTCTGAATGAAAACGATTGTGATATTCATATACTTGTAGACTTTGTTTACAATTTACATCGGAAAGTTTCGGTGGCGATGGGATGACATTGGCACCATATGGCATGTCGTCAGACCAGAAAGATTCCCACCAACATCAAAATGGCTAATAACATGGAAATTACTTAAGTGCCCTTTCTAAGAAGCATTATTAGGAAAATGCTGGCTTAGGGGCACTGCCATTCACTCGTGTGGGCTGGCAATACTGATCTAATGCTACTGCAGGAGGGTAGCCTAGGGTTGGAGGCTGCCGTGCAGTACATCAATGGGGAGCTCAAGGTTCTGGATGTACGTGCAGGCCCAGTGTACGGGTGAATCTCCAGGCATGTGCCCTAGGCCATGCCCTCACCCCATCCCTGTGCCTCCTCTCCTCGCCGACTAGTTAGGTGTATCATAGAGAAGACAATGAGAGAAAAGACCATGGAGAAGAAGGGGAGGGAAAATGTGGTTTCTTCTAGCAAATCTGTCACGAACCATAGTGTCTAGCATCCAATTACATTTTCCGGTGGCTAACGGTAATACGACATCACTTTCAATGCCTGTAGCAAATTTTCCCATTATGTTTTTATTGATTACAATGAAAGGCGACAAACAATGCATCACACATCCCCTTTTCTCTTTTTAAATGTAAATTTTAATACCTGGAATCTAGTTTTATTTCTCATGGCCCATGGGGTTGTGGTGTGGTGGGCTAAATACCAGCTTATTAGTTTAAAATATACTAACTACGTCCTAAAAACTTGAAATCTTAGGAGCCAAAATGAAAGCCCTAGTTCCACCGCCATTCAACACCTGGGTCGGCATGGCAGAATTGCCAATCGGCGTCGCTGTAGAGTGTGTTGTTTCCAAAACTGAATGCTGCCACCCGCTGTCTAAAACCTACCATTGGTACGATGTTCCCCATGATTCGTGCAATTTTCTTCTGATACTCATTTCTGAAAGTTGGAATCGGTCCAGAGGAGCCAGCAAATCTTGACAACTGGTTGATCTTGAAAATGTTACCCTGCAAAGGACCTTCGGACGTTCCAACATTATTACCAAGATCAGAAAACTTGACGGCGCAACAACTTTCGAGGAGTTGCTAGGTCCTGCTTCAATTTCGTGAACTTCACTGGCACCCTTGTTAAATTGGCCAGCAAAACATGATTGAAGCTGAACCGAAGGCTGGTTCACCAAGTCAGGAGACTGCAATGGTAAATGATCAGAAGGAGCTAACATCTCACTATCTGATATGTCTTCGAAAGGAATACCTTTGCATGACCCCAAAATCTTGCCACGCAATATGCTCGCATAGGAATTGCAGGAACGAGACGAAGAAAAGGACATGTTCGAGGTAAATGGTTGACTGTCATTTGAGATATTTGCAAATGAACTCCTAGAAATATAGCAGAGAAAGGTTTGCTTGCATTCAACACTACACCATTTGAACTATTTGCAAAGGAGCTACCAGAAGGACCAGAAGGGAAGCACTGGCTTGCACCTAGCGAGAAAATTGGATATTTGGGACTCAGAAGATTGACTCCTTGATTATGTTGCCACTCGGGTGGATGAAAAATGGGTCCATCTGTGTTTGTGAATGTTGGTCCAATGGAAAATATACAAAAGGCCAATGTTTCGAGTCCTATGTATCCAAATCTCTCGCACCTGGCAGCCCTCCAATCGACACAGGTGCGCAGGACTTGCTAGAAGAGATGAATCTGCTGATATAGAGCCAATGAAGGATGGGACATTCATGTTTCTCCACAGTGCTTCAGTTCCGTCAGCAAATGGATTAGAATTCCTCAGTGTGCCCTCATTGAGCTTTCTGAGGTAGATTCTGTACTTCTGAAATCACAAAATAGACAAGTACATTTTGTTAAGAAAAAAAAATGACAGCCATAAAATGAGTGAAGTGGGCTCTTAATCATGGGGTGAAACAAAAGAAATTCAGGAGAGAAAAAAACTAACTCCAGAAGTGCAAATGTGTAGAACATACAAAACTCAATACATGTGTGTACGCCACTAGAGCTTTGTGTGTGGCAGACACACCTTCTGGTTGAATTGTTGAAGTGTCAAACACACAAATTCCATTCACATAAACACACTATTGAGTTTGAGATGGAAATTGTGCAGAAACAAGTTCTATCCAAATATCTTTAGCAATAATATAGTGAATGAGAACACAAGCATAGTGATTGAGCATAAGAGTAGAAACCAAACCTGTAGATGGCTGGCGACATTCTCTCTTATAAGGCCTTCCACATTCATGACTTCTAATATCTTCTTAGGAACAGCCCCTGCATTTTTTTGATGAAAACAGGAAGGGAGAGCCCCCTACTGTGCTTTATTGAAAAAACGGCATTTCTGAAACAAAGTCTCAAGAAACAAAAAAGGAAACAAAGAAAATCATAAAGATTACACATAAGCTTGCAGCCATGTATCTATCTGAGGTTGATATTTTCCTTGTGCTCGTAGTATAACTAGAGCAAATTCTTCTTTGAAGATGGACTTGCAACATTGAACTGATGCCGTCACGTTCCTGAAGATAAAGTCATTCCGGACTGTCCAAATATCCCAACAATAGCTCC
>CM039618.1:46447341-46568974 GCA_022457205.1 Saccharum spontaneum
GGCGTGTTTTGGCGAGTTGGGCCTCTCCTAGCGGCGCGGCCCATGTATAGCCCTATGGATATCCGGGGTTATACCCCACAGGCACCATCACCGCCAATGCCTCGTCTCACCTCGGGCCAGGAATCCCCATACTAGCATGATATGCGTTACTAGCGGGGCCCAACAACTCTGATGCGGTTTGTCCATATCTTCATGCTTGGACACGCCTCGCGACCGGATGTTAGGAGTAAAATATATTTTTCACAGAGTTGGCACTAAGGCAAGTACTTACATCGCTAATAAAATTTCTAGTGTATCCCTCTGGCCCTATTTAACTGTTGCTATGGGAAGCGTGCTGATCAAACTTTCTTAAACTCGACTAAGCAACATTTGTATCTCCAAATAAGTTTATTATAAAAAATAGATTCAATGATATATCTAATGGTACTAATTATGTCTTATAAATATTAGTATTTTTTATATATTTAGTCAAAGTTGAGTATATTTAATTTCTTAGAAAGCAAGAGCAACACTTAAAAAGGAACAGAGTAAGTGTAGGCATCACTTGTTGCAGCGTGAGGAGTTCCCAAATCCCAACCTTCTCTGTCCGTTTGTCTCTTGGAACTATGGGGCCGTGTTGGGTTGATACTGGATAGGCCAGTGAAACGAAATTAGGAATAGCTAGCTTCGAGGTTGTCGTTGTCGGTACCTCTCCTGCCGTCCTTTGTCTACCGCAGGCTCCATATCGTCTGGTGAAAAGGAGAGCGGAAATGGATCGGAGAAGACGCACGGAAGTTGACATTGGGAGTAGGACATGCGTGCGCAGTCCGCGGGCAGTTTCTGAAATCTTTCTTTATGGCGCCACTTGACTGTAACATCGCCGCTACCCATTGTTTAGGTTCCAAGGCTTCCAGGTCGTCCTTTTCTTTTGTTATATGACCTCTGGTTGCTTGGCGAGTTGTTGGAAAAGTTCCGGTAGCTACCAAGGCCAATGGGGGAACATGATGATGCGATAGTATGAGAGGGATTCTCGAGAAAAAAAGGAGAAAAAACAAAGTCAGAAGGTAGATATGTTGTACAAAGATGATAACATTGCAGCACATAATACGAGACGTCATTGGTAACTCCATCAATCTCGAGATCTTTCAGTTTAGTATTTGAGAGATAATTGTAGAGATAGGGTGTGCGTAGCATTCGTAACGGCGAATATGCGTGCATGTGCGAGACATGTACACTTATGTTGTGATTGAAAAATAATAATAATAAAAGATAAAAGAATAAACAATAAACCATTTCTTGTTTAGTGGACTGGAAGAAATTATTTGTTTTCGAGAGACAGAAGAAATGATGAAGCCTGGTTGATATTGCGGGCCAAATTATGAAGCCTACTGAGCTGGTCAGTGGCAACTTTTTTGGGCTGCACAAAGGTTCAACTAAGATTATGGGCCCAATTAACTGTTAACTGGCTTCTCTTGTGGTTCGTCCAATGCCCTTAGATCATCTTTAAGCGTACATAAAACGTTGTTTTGGATCACTATAAAATATATTGGATGGAAAAAGAACAATCCTCTAAGAATGACCTAGTGCCCAAGCTCTTTAAACATGGACCACGTCATCGGATAATCATTCGTGGCTGCAACGTTAAGAGTAGAGGTACTCCATTATGAGTAAAATGGAAAAGATGTGAGGCACGGGCTTAATTTTGGAGATTTACTCAAGAATCCAAGGGAGATTGGGAAGGGAGCAGTGATGAAGTGAGCTTGGTTTGGGCGGCAACTTGCTCAATTTAGTTCGGTATGGTATGAATGTCACCATGAAGGCGTTTCATGTGCATGTGAGAGGGAACCAAAGACTCCAAGAGGAGGAAATTGAGGAGCAGTCTGCAGGCAATGACATGGCATGGACTTGTGCTAGAGGTAATGGAACTTGGTAGTCTATATTTGTGTAGCATTGCCATGGTTTGCATCTACTCGCGTTGCCGTTGCTTGCTTCTGCATCTACTGGTGCATTGAACTATCATCGTATATAAGGTGTTTGCTATGAAAAGGTGCTTGCTATGAAAAGAACCATGTATATAAGGTGTTGGGGTGATTGAAGGAGGATGGTAGTAGCGCTTGGGTTAAAATAATGAGTTCCTCCAGCCAACCCCTATACGAGGGCCCAAACCTTCACCCAAAAAACACATGGAAAAAAAACACTTTGCCACTCCGAAATCAACCATCCTACACCTGATGTCGCCCCTTAGTGCAGATCCAACATCTCTAGAGGGCAACCTATTCATCCATTAGAATTTTTCCCTGGATGAAGCTTCCACGGAGGAGATATGGCCTGGTATGAGCTGCCAAGCACCGGATGTATCAGGGGCTCATCGTCCCAGCATCAATTCAAACCTCACCACTTCATAGGAAGACCAAGATCAAGCTATCGAGACTGCAACATGCATCCTCCTACTGGGTCTCATCTGTGACTTCCTTACTCTTCAAGATCCAAGTTTATGGTGTCCCAGGTTGAGGTCAAGGTTGATGATTGGAGAGCTCAAATTGTTGCTTATATACACGATCTAAGTGTTCGAACTGATAGGAGTGTTTGATAGATATATCATTTAAACATATGTCGGCCAATGTGAGTTATATTGACGAAGTGGCGAAGACTTATTGCTGAAGGTATCTATGGTACCATCAATTGGTTCTGAAGATGAATTGGTTACTACAAAGAGCTGGGTTCTATTGGGCTATGTGATAGCCGATTGCTTTTGCTATTACAAAGGGTATGAAAAGTGCTAGCTGTTTGGCAATGTGCAGTTGTTACCTTATGCGATGATGTATCCCATTATTAAACTACAGTCGTTTTGAGGATGGAGTTTGGACTCATTTGGCATATTCATCCTCCTTCTAAGGGATATCACTTTGTGTTGGTGACTATAGATTACTTTAAAAGATGGACTAAAGTTGTGTTTTTGAAGAACATGACACATAAAGAGGTACTCCCTCCGTTCCAAATTATAAGTCGCTTTGACTTTTTTGGTACATCCATTTTGCTATGTATCTAGACGCTTTGACTTTTTTGGTACATCCATTTTGCTATGTATCTAGATATAATAATATGTCTAGATACATAGCAAAATGGATGAACCAAAAAAGTCAAAGCGACTTATAATTTGGAACGGAGGGAGTAATTGAGTTTATTATTGAGCATACTATTAATATATTTAGCTTACCTCAGACCTTATCCATAGATCAAAGTACTTTATTATTTCAAAGGAAGTGTAAGAATTTGCCAACTAATGTAAAAAAATTGCTCAATTCATCTCCATATTACACTCAAAACAATGGTCATGCCAAGTCTAGTGATAAGATGTTGCTAAATATTGTGAAAAGGACAATTGATATAACCCCAGGAGATGGCATGATGTTTTGATTGAAGCTTTATGGGCTCACCATATCTCTATACACGATACTACTAAGGTACTCCTTTTGAGCTAGTGTATGGACAACAGTGTTAACAATTGAAGTGAATTTGGATGCATACAAATTAGCTAAGAAAAATGATTTATCTGCTACCATGTATCATGAATTGATGACGGACAATTCGACGAGGTGGTCGACAAAAGAATGAAGGCTTTGAAGGAGATTGAGAGATACAAATTTCATATTACCAGAGCTTCGAATAAGAAGGTAAAAAATAATTTGCTTCAGGTTGGTAATATAATTTGGAAGACTGTTTCTCAGGACGAAGAGCAACAAGTTCTACAAGTGGTCTCCAAGTTGGCAAGGGCCATATATAAGGTGATCAAGGTCATCTTCAGAAATTCATACATGGTGAAGACACTGCAAGGAGATCGTCTACCCAGGGCACTCAATGGTAGATATTTGAAGAAGTATTACCCGAGTGTACAACAAGATGCTTGAAAAGGTAAATAAGTTTCATATATATCGCCCTTAGAACAAGAATGGATGATGAACTGAATGTTTATCATCACCCTTAGATGTTTTATGGTTGCTATATGTTTTCAAATTCACAAGCTTCACCAAAAAACAAGGGGCATGTGTTGACAACCAATTTGGGCCAAGCCTGGAAAGTCGGCTAAGTCTGTTTTCCTATTGTTTTGGCTGACTCTGGCAAAACTAGCTTTGACGGTGGTGGTAGAATCTGAGAAGAAGTTGGATTTGATAGTTGTAAACATTTCTTCATGGGATAATACCATCCACTCTATAAATATGAAGGGGCACATTCGATTGAGGGTATATAAATGATACGAAATAAATACATCTACTTTTTATACATCTCAAACCCGAATTTCTTCCAACCCTCATGTTCTCTTGTTTTGCAAGTTTTTGACAAGATTTAGGACTTTCTAGGTTCTTGCCGATCCTAGAACACCCCTTGGTTTGTCTCCACGATGGGTCTTCTCAGGAGGCATTCGTAGGTCTTTGTGGCACTTCTGCCCAAAACCGATTAAGCCAATTTTCGCGGGTTCGCCGACAGTTGTGGCGTTTCACGATACAAGCGCTCGAGCTCTTTCTAAGTGGGACCTTTGCTGTGTCACTACACATGATATGATACTTATTCTGTGTACCAATGCATTAAAGATCACCAATGCTTCTATTCCTTCCAAGACAATTGTCATCTTATATGTCCTTTGTGCTACTTCAAAAGCTGCTTCATCTATATATAGTTACATATCTAATTTTGAGGCTAGTCATTCATGCTCCCCTGGGGAAGTCTGTGTGATGTTAGTAGCCAAGGCTAGCATATATTTATGTTATATAAATATATAGATATTTCAAATCATAATATAGTACCTTAAACATCCTACCAAAAAATATCCTTAGTCAATTTATATCTTCTGCTGATCATCACATATAGTTTGGTAGTTCTTTAACATCGACATATCTCGTTCTACTCTTTTTTGACCCATGATGATTGCATTATGTGGTAGTATTTATGCTATTGGTGCTATACATGTCGCCAAAAGTAACCAACCTTTTATCGTATAACATTAACTTCTATCCTGTTTTAGCTTCTTCAAGTTGCCTATAAAATACAATTCTCTCTCTTTAGAGCTACCTTACCGTAAGAGATAGGAGAGATAACAACACAATCCAATGGCCCATAAAGCTAACCCTAGAGATCTCTATCCCTATGGCTTAACCTCCCTTGGAGCTGCAGTAGAGCCCAAGCCACAGAGTGTAGAAACACTCTACATCTGTTCATTTTGCAACAAGACTTTCAAAAGTCCTCAAGCTCGTGGCGGGCACCAGAACGCACATAAGAAGGAAATTGCTGTGCTTAGGAGGAATTTGGAAGAGGAGATGTCAAATAAACGTGCAAAGCAAGCTCATAGTGTCTTTGTTGCATCTCATGAGATCAAGCAACTTCCACTTGGTAGTGATTCTTTTGACATTATCACAAGCCTCGATGTGGACTCCGAATCATGATTTCTGATATGATGAACCAAATAAGCCTTTGCTTGGAATGGACATTTATCCTAAATCGGCCATCATTATATTGTTGAATAGACTAGGGAAATGGTTGCATGCTTTCCCTTGTTGCTTTTGTTTCTCATGTTCTAAAAATTTAATGTCTTAGTTAAAGGTGTTCGCGAGAAAACATTGTTATGTAAGATCCCTTCAGTTTTGCTAGTGATTCTCAAGAAACTTATGTATGTTTTGAATGGACGTGTTTATACATAGACAATTCCATAGCAATCTAGGTTGAGGTGAAGGGTAATAGAGTAGGTGTACTCTTAATCTTGATAATGCCCGTGTTGGCAACACTATAAAGAACCCCATGTAGTGTGGATAGTATAAATTAATGGAACATCAGGCTACATGATTAGTTGTAGCCTCCATGATGATGGTAGTGAGGAATCCCGTGACATTCGGTCCAATTTGAATTAGGTCCATAATGGTCCAATTTGAATTAAGTTGCAGCTCGAGGACGAGCTGCATGTCCAGGTGGGGTGTAGTGTTAGAAGAGTCAAGGGTCTATTGGGCCTTAGCCCGTTAGGGTTGATTAGTCGCTTGCTTAGGGGTCAAGTAAGACCTCTTCTCTATATAAGGAGAGGAGATGTATCAATCTAATCAAGCAAGAGATTAGAAGAAAAAACCTTCTCTCTTGCCGGCCGTGGGCGAAGCCCCGCGGCCGGTGTTCCCAGCGCCCCTCACCAGCCCTAGCCGCCGGTCTCTGCCTCTCTCACGTGAACAGTACCCACGGGTACTGTAGCGCAACGGGTACTGTAGCGCGGCTGTCGCCGCCGCTCCCCTCGACTCTCTCCTCTCAATCCTAGCACCACATAACAATCTGTTAGAAGAGTCAAGGGCCTATTAGGCCTTAGCCCGTTAAAGTTAATTAGTTGCTTGCTTAGGGGCCAAGTAAGACCTCTTCTCTATATAAGGAGAGGAGATGCATCAATCTAATCAAGCAAGAGATTAGAAGGAAAAACCTTCTCTCTTGCCAGCTGTGGGCGAAGCCCCACGACCGGCGTTCCCAGCGCATCTCACAGCCCTAGCCGCCGATCCTCTGCCGCTCTCGCCGACGTAAACAGTACCTACGGCACTGTAGCACCATGGGTACTGTAGCGTGTCCGTCGCCGTCACTCCCCTCGACTCTCTCCTCTCGATCCCAACAGCCCACATAACAATCTGGTATCGGAGATGCCAGGTTACGATGAGCCACCGCCGATCACTTCCTCACCGATGACGCCAGATCAGCTGACCGCGGCCATCACCGACCTCGCTCGTTCCGTCGTCACCATCTAGTCCTATCTCGGCATATCGTCGCTGCAACCGGCCAGCTGGCCGTTGGCGCAATCGGCCGTGGCCTCTCTGCCACCGGTTATCCACTACGAGATGCTAGGTTACGGCACAACGCTGCTGCCAGGCACGACGCTGCTGCCATTCCAGGACGTGCAGCCAACGGTGCAGCCAACATTACCGAAGATCAAGCAACGAAAGGACATCGCAGTGCAGCCGATGCTTATTCACCAAGTGTCGGCTGTGGTGCGGCTGCAGGCTGCTGCGCGCGGTCTCCGAGCACGGCGGTGGCTGCAGAAGATGCGCCAGAAGATGCAGGAGGCGGTCCTAGCGGCGGTACGGTTACAGGCTGCAGCACGCGAACTCCTAGCGCGACGGCAGGCGCGAGAGATGCATGCGTTGCAGCTGGTGCCTGTGCCCCGTGCCCCTTTGCTTCGCCACATGGAGGGCCCCGATCTCGTCCGCTGCGTCATGGAGATCAGGCGTGCCATCGCCACCTCGGGTGGCGAACTCGGCGTCTACAACGCCGGCGTTTGGGGACGCGGGTGTGTGGCCACCCATAGGCGGACCTTAATTGGCATTGTCGTGCTCCGGCATCGGCCGCCGCGAGGGCGCCTCCGCTGGCCACAAGTTCACCTTCATCAGCCTTCTCCAGATCAATGTCAAGGCCACAACCCGGCCTTTGTTGAGGGCCGAACCCTCTCTCTTCAAGCTGTTGGATGGGGGCCACCTTTATTCAAAGATGCAATGGAAATAAAGAGTTCACGTCGTGCCTTATGGCCGAATAACTAAATAAGCCGAGATGTAAAAGGCTTGTTTTTAAGTGATAGATTTGTGTCGAGTCGAGTTAGGTTGCAGCTCGAGGACGAGCTGCATGTCCAGATAGGGTGTAGTGTTAGAAGAGTCAAGAGCCTATTGGGCCTTAGCCCGTTATGGTTAATTAGTCGCTTGCTTAGGGGCCAAGTAAGACCTCTTCTCTATATAAGGAGAGAAGATGTATCAATCTAATCAAGCAAGAGATTAGAAGGAAAAACCTTCTCTTGCTGGTCGTGGGCGAAACCCCGCGGGCCGCCGGTCTCTGCCTCTCACATAAACAGTACCCGCAGGTACTGTAGCGCGGCAGCCGCCGCCACTCCCCTCGACTCTCTCCTCTCAATCCTAGCACCACATAACAATCTGGTATCAGAGATGCCAGATTACGATGAACCGCTACCGGTCACTTCCTTGCCAATGACGCTAGATCAGTTGACCGCGGCCATCACCGATCTCGCCCGTTCCGTCGCTGCCATCCAGTCCTACCTCGGCATACCGCCGCTGCAACCAGCCAGCTGGCTGCTCCCGCAATCGACCGTGGTCTCTCTGCCACCGGTTTTCCCCTACGAGATGCCAGGTTATGGCACGACGCTACTGTCGTTCCAGGACGTGCAACCAATGGTGCAGCCAACATTACAACAGATCGAGCAGACGATGGACATCACGATAGAGCCAGCAGGGAAGATGCTTACCTGCAAGGTGTCTGCTGCGGTACGGCTACAGGCTGCGGCACGCGACCCTCTAGCGCGCCGGCTGCTGCAGGAGATGCGCTAGCCTATGCACGAGGCAACCTTGGCGACGGTCGACCTCAGCTTAGCGGAGCGTGACCTCGCCCCATGGGACGGCCACCAGCAACTGCGCCGACCCGCTGCTATTTTCAGGCACGAGCATGGTGATTTTCCCGTGGGTAGCGACCTCCAACTCTGCGGCAGCGGCGGTAGGGGCGTCGCTCCCCTCCTTGTCTCCAGCGGAGATGCACTGCCTAGCGCCACCGCATTCCGCCACCGGCCGCCGCGAGGACGTCTCCGCTGGTCGCTATCGCGACTAATTCCAGGTGGCTATACCCGTGCACCCCTCTCGTTCCAGTGGGCTCTATGGGATCCAGGTGGCTACACACGTGCAGGTTCATCACGCGGAGGGTGTCCGCCGTATCTTCACGAGTCAAAAATAAAGAGTCGTAGTCTATTTCTGGTCAATAAAATAAGCCGAGATGTAAAAGGCTTGTTTTTAGGTGTTAGGTTTGTGTCTGGCAGAGTCGAGTTAGGTTGCAGCCACCAATGCAGCAGATCGAGCAGGCGATGGACATCACGACGGAGCCGACAGGGAAGATGCTTACCTGCAAGGTGTCTGCGGCGGTGCGGCTACAGGCTGCAGCGCGAGGCCTCCTAGCGCGCCGGCTGCTGCAGGAGATGCGCCAGCCTATGCACGAGGCGACCTTGGCGACGGTCGACCTTAGCTCAGCAGAGCGCGACCTCGCCCCGTGGGACGGCCACCAGCAACTGCGCCAACCCGCTGCTGTCTTCAGGCGCGAGCATGGTGATTTTCCCGCGGGCAGCGACCTCCACAACCCTAGCCACCGATCCTTTGCCTCTAGCTCGTGAACAGTACCGCGGGCACCGTAGCGCCAGGAGTACTGTAGCACGTCCGTCGCCGTCGCTCTCCGTGACTCTCCCCTCTCGATCCCAACAGCCCACATAACAGGCCCATATGTTTATTGATATGAGATCGTGTGGGTTTAGGCCAACTTTCTTGGTGAGGGTGGGTTGAACCAACATATAAGGCCTATATAGGCCATCTTGGCGTTGCACACCGCCATGATACTGAACTTGTTTGGCCTCATGGGTGTGTATGCTGCCAGAAGCTGCAGGAGACTGAGGACCTCTGCTTACATCCTGGCATTAGTGATAGGAGTTTCTGTATGCATTGTTGTTCTTGTCGTAGTGTCCATAGGTGTCGCGAAACGGCTGAAAGGATTAATGGATGAGCTAGTGGAACGAGTGAACTGGTGCTTCTCTATAGAAGATTTGTAAAACCTGGCGACATGAGCATAAAAGGTTGAGTCACAAATTGTACATACTTTTTTGAATTTTGGATAGGCTTCAGATATGACTTATCATAATCTTGTCTGAAACATTGTTGTAATTTGAGTAGTTGGTTTGTATTATCTATGCGGAAAATGCCCTGCTGGATTGATGTTTCCTTTGGTTTAAATTAGCTATCCATGCAAATATAACCTTCTAGGTATTCTCCTTCTCTATTCTACTAGTGTTATCTTTAAGGAAAGATGTTCGTTATATAAGATATCCTTGATAGTACATTGTTAAAAAAATTTAGCATCATGAAGAGAAAAAAACATAAATATTTGTGCGAAAGTATCCTTGATAGTACATAAGCCTTTGGTCTTCATGGTTTTTATGGCATACTGAGGTACTCGTGACTCAAAAGGTACTATAGTAGCATCTGCTCACCAAAATCAAAATCTCACAATAGTATCGGCTTGATATACATGTGCTACTGCTCAAGCTATAATGAATTAATAATTTCATAAAACTACAAGTATTTGTGCCCAGTACCAATGAACTACCTGACAGCAATTTCACAGACCTGCAACATTTTACTAGACCCACATGTCAGCCAGACAGCCACACAAGTTATGTGTGTGGACCCACACATTGATTTGTGTGCCGGACATGTGGGTCAATGGAGAATGTTACAGGTTTGTGAAAGTGATTCTCAGGTGCTATGGCTCCTTAATAGCTTTTTGCATGAATATCTGTAGTTTTGTAAAATTAATTCTTAGTAAAAGCTTCCAATTTTTTTGCCAATATTTTGAGGAAGTGTTTTTCTCCAAAACTCAACAGAGAAATATTGCCCTGAACATTTGCAAAGAGAACCATAAGCATTCGAATTTGGGGTATCAAACAATAACAAGTGTGCGTACCTATATTTTTCCAGTGACTCACAATAAAGGTCCTGAACATGCTGTAAAGCTTCATCCTTTTCATATTTTGAAGTCAATTTTGGGGTTCTCCACTTTGAGGGAGGATTGCATTGGAAACAACAGCTGTGTCAGTATATGGAATCCACAAGTACTTAATATGTTTGTTTTCAGAGAGCCACTTCCTGCATAAGGGGAGAAAGGGAGAAATTTGAGGATGTTACAATTGCATAGGGAAAAATTATATAGCTACATAATGATTGACACCAGGAGACATTACTTGTGGTTTTTCTAGACCTTATATGCATTTGAAACGAATATATGTTTCACAACCTGATGTCTTTCTACACATCGAAGAGTAACTTCTGTGATGACACCTAGGCCACCCTGCAGCAAACAAGATAAAACAACTCAGGATCCTTCTCCCTTGATAACTCTATTGTCCTTTACTCCCTTTGGCAGGGGTAACCAGTTTCATGCTAATGATTTGCTCATCAACCAGAGGCAAGCTTGCACCAGTGCCATGCGGACCAACCTGTGTTGAATCATGAATAGGCCTGAACTCGGTAAGTAAGTCACCATTGTACAATTTGTGAAGGAATACTGGGACCGGCTACAATTTGAGGTCTCAGGAATTGGGATGGTGATTTTATTTTGGATGGATGTCAAATAGAAGAAGGGGTGGAAAGTAGAGCCAAATCACCTGTTGCGGTGCCTGCTGCCTTGCCTGATGCCTGCGTTGGTTGTGGCTTGGCGTCTCAACAACGCGACAACTTGACTGAAATTGAAGAATGCTGATGCTGTGCGTGGCGCGGTAATCCAGTACTTGGAGACGAGTACGCCGAGGCTGTAATCGACGAAGCCAGCAGCAACAAGAAGACACGAGCGCAAGCAGACGGGGCGACGAAGGTGGAGTCCGCAGATACCGAGGGAGGTTGTAGATGGTAGCCTTGACTAGCGAATGCGAACGGAGGATGCGGCCGGCGAGCGCTCATTCCACAACGCACGCGAAGCTGGGTACCAAGGTCAGGTCTTGGGCAGCTAGCACGCGAACCTCCAAAGGTGCTCCGGCAGCGGCTACAATGGAGGCGTCGAGACGGAGGGAGCGAGGGGGAGGAGGAGGTGACAGTTATGGTGGCAGCTACTGTAGTAGGGGAAGATACAACTCCCCCTCTGTTCGAGGGGAGAAGGGCTGTTTGTTGGTGGCCACCAAAATTTGGAGAAGTTGGGACCGCTGGAGAAGAAAAAATAATACATTTCTCCTGTTACGATAGGTTTACGGGGACGAGGAATAGAATTGAAGGACTACGAGAGATGCTCTGAGAAGAGCTTTGGCTCTGTTCATCTGGCTTATAATCCATCTTATTTGACTTGTTTTTTCAGCCGAAACAATATTTTTCTCTCACAAAAAATAGTCAACAGTATTTTTCAGCTGGCTTATAATTCCAGCCGAACGGGGCCAAAGGACCCTATGCAGTACAAAAGGACCCTATGCAGTACAAAAGGACCCTATGAAACTACTTAACTACTGCCTGCTGGTAAAAAGACCATCAGATTCTGAAACACAAATTTCAAACCCATCATTAGGCCATCTGATTCTAGACAATTTCGACATTTCACTGAGGCCTTGTTTAGTTTCAGAAAATTTTTGGGTTTTTTTTTGCTACTGTAGCACTTTCGTTTGTATTTGGTAATTAGTGTCCAATCATGGACTAATTAGGTTCGAAAGTTTCGTCTCGCGATTTCCTACCCAACTGTGCAATTAGTTTTTTTTCGTCTATATTTAATACTCCATGCATGCGTCTAAAGATTCGATGTCACGGGCAAAACCCAAAAAATTTTGGAACTAAAAATGGCCTGAGTGGTAAATCCAACATCGGATAAATCGCCTACTTGTTCTAGTTTCCATTTGCTAGCGTTCTTAATCTAAGACACAAAGATAAACATGTCCACGGAGCTTGGAATAAGAAATTTAGAAGGTGGGTATTTCTCTGCAACAGACCTGAATGAATGAATCCTCCGACCTGCTGCTCCCGAATGGACGCAAAGTTCTGCAGCCTGAGTCCATGTCCATTGAGTAGGACGCGGGCATGGACCTCGTGGTGCCGCTCCAGACCTCAAGTTGGATACGGCGTGCAGGTTCTCCGGCAGCGGCGCGTACCCGAACGGGACGGCCTTCTTGTGCAGCACGTCGGCGGGGAACGGAAAGGAGTAGTAGGTGGCGGCGCCGCAGCCAAGGAGCAGCAGCGCGTAGCCTTCGTATTTGATGAGTTCTGCGTCGGAGGAGACCCGGGAGGGGCCGGAGGAGGGGAAGGTGGTGGCGGTGGCCGGTGGGGATGCCGTCGCCGCGGCGGAGGCGGCGGCGAGAGTGGAGAAGGTGCCGCATCGTGGTCGTAGCGTTGGGCGCGGCGGCCCGAGAGGGGGAGTGAGCTGTTGGGCTCATGGCCCATTCGAACTCCAACATACATGCGGCCCACGAGTTAGAAAAGGATTTGTGACTTGCCGAGCCGTTGGTCCTGATTCGTCTCTCCACTCTTCTCCCTGTCTACAGTAGATAAGGAAGAAATCGAGGCGATTCACCGTCCAGCGTCGAACTCGCTGGGTCCTCTCCGCCTCCGGTGGCCTCATCGGCGCCGGAGGGTGGGGGGACCGGCAGATTCGGTGCCCGGTATACATATCCCACTATTCTAGGCTTAGTCTAGGTAGGTTAGGGTTAGCTACATACATGTCGTTGGTGTGACGTGGATCCCCTTTCCTCTGTTGTTTCATCTCCGGTGAGCGACGTCTTGGATGCGAGGATGAAGCTGTTGAGCCGAGCTTCGGCGAGACCTTCTTCGACATCCTTGATGGCTTCCCCGTCTTGGCGGCCGGCGACAGTATGAGGTATTATTTCCATCCTTCTGATAGGGTGGATATGTTAGGGTTACGTCTACCTGTGTCGATCCGGCGCGAGTTCGTCTTCCTCGGTTGTTGTTCCTCCGGCGGACGACGACGAAGATGCTATGAGGAGGTCTTCTTGGCGGGCTCGTCCGACATCTCCGTCGGATTCTCTGTCTTTGCTGGTGACGGCGGCGAGAGGAACTGGTTTCCTGGCGGCGTTCGTTGGGTGGAGGAGGCACGGCCACCATGGAATAAAATCCTCCTGGCTTTCGTCCACCTCGTTTTCACGTGCTCCGGTGGCAGCGACTGGCCTGTGAGGTTTGGAGTTGACTGCTTCTGGAGGTCGGGTCGTGTATAGGATCCAACTTGTGAAATCGGGTTGGTCTTTTGCTCCCACTGTTTCTGGTGGTTTGCTTCCCCTCCGGGGTGCTCCGTTGGCCGGCGTGGTTGGGCTATCGGTGGTCGTGGCATCAGGCCCCCAGTTCTCCGGCGATGCGATGGCTTCTCGCCATCTTTTTAGGCATGTGCTTTCAACGAGTAAAAAGGATGTTGGTGCTGCTGATATGTTGCTCTTGGTGTCGTTTAAAACCTTCGAAGATCCTTCGTCGAGAGGGTGGTCGGCTTCAATGCGACTGTTTCGGCCGCCGGCGATGAGGATGACCGGAAGAAGCTTGCAAGGATCTGAGTGTAATTTTCCTTTCTTTCGAGGGTGTCGTTATAAGCGTTGGGTTGTAAACTATCCGAATTATTAATGAAATATATGCCCGGTTTCTCTAAAAAAAGATTCCTGAGCTGCCAGAAATCTTCCTGTCGCTCGGATGGAACCGCACGCTGATGTTTCCCACGCGGGTTTTCCGCTCGAGTTTCCCACGCGATCGATCCGGGAGCACGCCGATGCTGCATGCAAGGCGGGAGCCGCGGTTGCTATTGTATGAAAATGTGGATGGAATGGATCGAATGAATGACCGTGTATTAATCTGATGAATAGTGATGTATATATACAAGCCAATGGATGTCCAATGGCCAAAGGATGCCTATTGGTGCCGTAAGGGCCTAAACGGTTGAATATGCTAGAACCGTCATGAGCAGTTGCTAATGATGGGAATTACAATAATTGATCAGTAATTAATTAATCCTAATTAATCTCAACACTCCCCCTTGATCAATTTGATCTTGTGTAGGCACCTTTGCTTGTTCATCAGAAAATGTCTTGAAGCTTTGGAAAACCCTGTACGAAAAAAACCAAAGTATATCGATATACCAGGTAAAACTCCTTAAAACCCAGTGAGAAAAATAAGGAGAAACACCATGATATATATATAACTCCCAATGTTAATAGACTCTTGAGTATTTCCAAGATATAGTCTAAAACAATTTGATCAAGGATCAATATGTCATAATTATCTTCGAAAAACCTCTATGAGGAAAATAGATAATATGACATTTATTATGTGTTACCATTACCTCATTAAAAACTTTATGTGAGAAAACTCTAAAGGAGTAAAACTCATATAAAAGAAAAGAGTATAATGTAAAGTTGGAATATGTTATGTTTAGAGAGTTTCTCCCCCTGATTCTTGCAAGTCTCTAAGTCTTCTCATACCAATACCATCAACACATTTACAAAATGTGGAATATGGTAGAGATTTTGTGAATAAATCTGCTAGATTATCACACGACTTAGTTTGCAGGATTTCTATTTCTCCATTCTTTTGGAGCTCATGAGGATAAAATAACTTAGGAATAATATGCTTGGTCATATTACTCTTAATATAACCTGATTCCATTTGAGTAACACATGCCGAATTATCTTCAAAGATAATTGTAGGTGTATCAAGTACACCGATACCACATGATTGTACTATGTGGTTTACCATTCTGCGAAGCCATACGCATTCGCGTGATGCTTCATATAAAGCTATTATTTCAGAATGGTTGGTAGATGTAGATACTAAAGTCTGCTTTGAAGATTTCCAAGATATTGCTGTTCCACCTTGCAAGAAAACAAAGCCTATTTGTGATCTGCCATTGTGGGGATCTGATAAATATCCAGCATCTGTATATCCTAACAAAATTGGATCTTGATTTCTGCTATAGAATAATCCAAAATCTCTAGTGCCATTGAGGTATCTCAATACTGTTTTAACTCCTACCCAATGTCGTTTGGTAGGTTTAGCACTATGTCTTGCTAGCAAATTTACTGCAAATGCAATATCTGGCCGAGTGCTATTAGCAAGATACATTAGTGCTCCAATGGCACTTAGGTAAGGGACTTGTGGACCCAATATCTCTTCTCCTTCATCCGGTGGTCTAAAAGGATCCTTCTCAATGTCTATGGATCTTACTACCTGAAAGGATCAAGATGCCCAAGAGGGGGGTGAATTGGGCTTTTCTAAAAATTAATTGCAAGAATTAAACCCTACAAGCCGGAATTCACCCCTAGTGCCTACTTGTGTTCCTAGAGAGTCTACCGATAAAAGTTTTGCACCCTAGTTTCCAATCCTAGTCTAGCATGGCAATTCTAGGAATGTAAATCAAGCAATGAAAGTAAATACGAGAATGTAAATGCTTGAATGTAAAGGGCAAGGAACACGGCGATGTTTTTCCAAGGTATCGGAGAGTCGTCACTCCCCACTAGTCCTCGTTAGAGCACCCGCGCAAGGGTGTCGCTCCCCCTTGATCCGCGCAAGGATCAAGTGCTCTCTACGGGTTGATTCTTCGACACTCCGTCACAGTAAATCACCCAAAACCGCTCACAACATGAGTTGGGTCATCCACAAGCTCCGCCGGATGATCACTAAACTCCCAATCACCACCAAGCCGTCTAGGTGATGGCGGTCACCAAGAGTAACAAGCTAGAACTCTCACTTGACCACAACGAGCCCAAATGAGGAGATGGATGCACACTTGCTACTCTCCAATCACTAGTGAGGAACTCTCAAGCTTTGATTCTCAAATCACTATCCTCACTAGAGCTCTTGCACTCCCTTGCACTCTAAAGGGTTTTCTCAGATGTTCAAATGAGCAAGAGACCCCTAAAAGAGGTGGAGGGGATGTATTTATACACCCCTCAAACAAAACGAACCGTTATATTCTGACACGGGCTGACCGGACGCGCCGGTTGAACTGACCGGACGCGCCGGTCGCCCGTAACGGTCAAATCCCGATTTTTCAACTGAGTGACCGGACGCGCCGGTCAGGGGTGATCGGACGCGTCCGATCGTGCAAAGGAGCATACTGTACTTGCACCGGACGCGAGGCCGCGTCCGATCGGTGATGACCGGACGCGTCCGGTCGAGTCTGGACCTTACTAGACTGTGACCAGACGCGCCGATCACACCCAGGTCGTGTCCGACGGGTGTTCTCCTCAAGTGACACGTGTCGGCCGCTGACCACCGCGTCCGGTCCTCGCGAGGACCGCGTCCGGTCGTCAGGGCCGAAACCCTAGTTGCGGTTACGTACTGACCGGACGTGTCCGGTCATACCGAAGGCCGCATCCGGTCAGTGGAAAACAGCCCGAAACTTTCCGAAACGCGTCGCAACTTGAACCAAGTTGCTTCCAACTGAACTTTGAGCTATTCTAGGGTTGCCTAGCGCCAAGTTTAACAAGTGTGCACCACACCTAAACATAGGACTCGCCTAGGTCAAGCTACCCGTTCATGCCCCCCTTTATAGTACGGCCAAAAGAGAAAAACGAAGATCCTAACGACTATTCCGAATGTATCTCAACACCTCGACATCTGAAACTAACCGTCCTTAATCTTGACGTCACTCTTTTGAAAACCGAAACGATTTCCATCAAGGGACACGAATACCATGGTGCCCAAAGCAGTTATAACCTTCATGACCTAACTTACCGAAGTTTCTGCAAAACATACGTTAGTCATGGTAATAAAGCGTTGTCATCAATTGCCGAAACCAAACCTTGGGGCCTAGATGCTTTCAATCTCCCCCTTTTTGGTGATTGATGACAACACTAAGATTCAAAAGAATTGAGTGGAGGTTTTCGAGCATGCTTGGTTCACATAAGCAAAAGACAACAAGCACAAAGGGTTAGGAATTGCTTATGTGCCCCAAGCTAAAAGAGTGTACTTCATAAGATAAGACAAAAAAGCGTTAGTACACATAAAGATTATAGCTCATAAGAAATCGGAGTAAGGCACGGAAGCACAACCTTAGAGCTATAACTAGAACGGTGACATTAATTAACACTGTGACGAGATAACGCATTAAGACTCAAAGTTTACCACACGACGACAATATCACACGAATGCAATGCTGAAAAGTAAACATGATGCATGAATGTAGCACACAAAGAACGAAAAACCCCTATCAAAACTCCTCCTGAGACTACTCTCTCTCCCCCTTTGGCATCAAGCACCAAAAAACTAATCTAATGATCTGACGGGGGGACAGACGGAGTCGTGTCGGGTGCCGAGGTGAGCGGAGTAATCACGAAGTGTAGCGAATCACCCTCGGAGTCTGAGCTATTTGGCTGACCCTCTGAAGAAACACGTGGCTGTGAAGCGGTCTAGGTCTGAGCAGGAACAGGCACTGACTGAGTAGCAACAAGTGGATCTGTCTGAGTGACCTGAGCCTGTAGTGAGCCAATAGCTGGGGGATCTGTCGAGGCAACTGAAGAAGGGATAGTCTCTGTAGTCCTGGTCCCTGTCACTGGAGGAATAGCTACCTCGGGAGCTGACAACCCTGACGAAGTATGAAATGTAGTGGTGTGCGAGGGTGTCGGCTGACCAGTCAACTCGCTGTAGGTAGCACTGAAATCACCAATAGGTGTGCCTGTCAAGAGGTGCGGGTGAGGCTGGTCTGACGGTGTAAACCCCGTATGAATAGGAGTGAAGCTCGGGGACTGAAAAGACTGGGGAACCTGCTGCTGTGGAGATGTATACTGGAAACTCGGCTGTCCCTGACTCGACGGACCACTGGAATGCAAAGCCTGAGTCATGACAGAAGCAGGCGGAGGAACCTCGACTGTGACAAGGTGGCGCAGGAGATCCAGGTACTGCTGCTGACTCTGTCGCTGCATCTCAACTTGCTGCCTCTGGATCTCAAGCTGCTGTCGCTGAAACTCATCCTGACGAGCCTGAATCTGTGCAAGTGCTGCAGTTGTGTCCTGTGCCTGTCGCTGAATCTGCTGCTGCTGCTGCTCCTGAGCCTGGGTCAACCTATCAAGAATAGCCACCATGGCTGGGTCTGAGCGGGAGGCTGAACCAGAGCCACCGGCCTCGTGGTCGTGAGACCGAGGAGACCGGTACCTGGGGATGGGCTGGTAGTCCTCATCTGTGCTGTCAGAAGTCACATCCTCAGGTATATCAGCAGTCTGAGCCTCAAGGTCCGCAAGCTCTGCCTCAGCAAGCTCGTCAACTCTGGCATCCTGCTCATCTGCTGTCTCAGGAACCTCTGGGTGCTCACGCTGTCCTGGCACTGGGGCCTGATCTCTAGTAACCGAGGCCCAAAGCTGACGGATATCATAATTAGGGAAGGCAGTGGTAGTGTTAGATATCTCCGCCCTGATCTCTGGTGGCATCTGAATAGAAGATCTAATAATAAAGCAGATCCAGTGTGCATAGGGCAGCTGACGATTACCCTTGAAGCCCTCAGCAATGGTGTCCTCCATCTCACTAAGTATAAGATCCCAGATGTCAAACTGTGTCTGTGAGAGAAGGTGGTGAACAACCCAAAGCTGCATCCTCGTCAGTCCCTCTCTGTAGCCAAGTCTGGGAAGTAGAGTGCGTCTGAGAATAGCATCCAAGACTCTGGCAAGTGGTGTCAGACTGGCAGGCGTACGACGAGACCCTTCGCCAAAAGGCTCACGAAAGCAGGGTCGAACTAGGTCTGTAGGTGGCACTGCTCCGCCGTGAGGGCGTCTAGGTGGAGGAGTCTGACCATAACACAACTGATGGATCCTCGTGTCAGAAGCTGGTAGTCTGAGGATCTCTCGAGCTCTGTAGCTGTAAAGTCTGTGATCGCGGCCTCTGAAAGCAAAGTGAATGAACTCATGGGCAGGATCAATCCACAGTGAAGCATAAAACTCTCTGACCCATGTGCCGCAGTATGCACCTGTCCGTCCAAGAAGATCTGACAAGCCAGGCATATAGGACAGGTGTGGACGGAGCTGCTCTCCCACAACATCAACCAGTGCCTCAAGTCGACATACCCTCTGAGGTCTGAAAGCTATACCACTGTCAACTAAGGTCCTGTAGAAATCCTCCTGAAGTGGGGTATAGAAACCCTCTGAAGCTCTGTGATCTCTGACAGGTGGAAACCAACGGCTGACCTCCACAAACCTCAACCCCTGCACCTGACGTGCTGTAGCACTCCTCAGGTCAAAGTGCTCGACCGGGGGTGAACCTCTAGCTCTGGGAGGAGGACGTGCTCCACGACGCTGGCCCTCTGGCCTAGGTGTCACCTGAGTACGAGCACGTGTGGAGCGGCGACGTGGTGGAGACTGAGCTGGCTGCTCCTCTGTATCCTCTGTAGCCTCTAGAGCCTCTGGAGCCTCTGTAGCCACTGTCGGCTCTGCAGGTGGATCAACTGACATCTGCTCTGTAGCTCCAGTGTCCTCTGTGCCCTCAGTGGCCTCAGTGCCGAGCTGTCGACCTTCAAAGTGAAAGCGACGCTCGCCTATGCGTATGCCACTGCTCCTGCCACCTCTCTCTGCCTGCTCAGCTGCATCTGCCATGGCCTGAGCAATCTCTGCATCTGTAAGTGTCTTCTTCTTTCTGGCCATTATCTTGATGCGCTTTCCACGCGCAATCTCATCACGACGAGGAGGACTGTCGTCCCCGTCACCAGGAGCACCACCGGCGTTCTTGCAACGCACCATGCTGACCAACTGACTGATAGCCTCTGTAAGATGGTGAACTGACACTCGAGAGGCTTGGCCTCAATCCGTATTCGCAGGCTTGGCCTCGGATTCAGCAAACAGACTGACCCTGACACACCGACTGACTCGCTGCAACGATGGAATAGAAAGATCTACTATAAGCACATATATAACTAAAAGGTACAAAACCCTAGAGATAGCAAGCATGTGAAATACGAAGTGAATCGTAACGCGAAGCTACCTCGGATCGATCGACGAGACGACGGTGACGAGACGAGATGACCTAGGTCGCGAGAATCCCCAAAATCGACGATCGAGCTCTGAAAGGACCGAGTCGAGATAATCAACAGATGAATACGGTCAAGGTTAGCCCTAACAACAAAACGAAACGAAATTGAACGAGAACGAACGATTTCGTCACCTTGAGAACGGGTTAGGGCAAAACCCTAGGCTAGGGTTTGGGTGAAACCCTAGTGATTTGCTTGGCCGAAGATGGAAATCGAGGGGCTAGGGTTGCACGGAGGAGCTAGGCGGCTGCTGCTGGTGAGATGGACGGCGATGAGAATCCGGCTAACCGGCGGCGAGGAAGAACGGGCGGCTGCGGCGGCAGTGGCGCGCGGCTGAGGATTTCGCGGGCGTGGCTGCGAGCTAGTGGCAGCGGGCATGCGCGGGCAAGCAGGGCGTGGAGGGCGCGGCTGGAGCACGGCAGGGGAGTCGCCGGCGGTGAGCAGACGGCGAGGGCGCGGTGGAGGACGGTGAGCTCGGCGAGTTAGGTCAAATGGCGGCGGTGGAATCGGGTTGGGTGAAAAAAACAGGTCGTAGAATGAACGGTTTTATGAGGGGCTTAGATCCGCTCGACGCGCGATGACCGGACGCGGTGGTCGTTATGACCGGACGCGGTGGTGCAGCGTCCGGTCACACTCCAGTAAGCTCCTGGAGTGACCGGACGCGTCCGGTGAGGACTGACCGGACGCGGTCAGAGTCCGGTCGATGGGAGCTCGGGAATTCATCGCGGATGACCGGACGCGGTGGTGGTAACCGGGACCGGACGCGGTGGTCAACACAGGCGCGTCCGGTGCAGCGTCTGGTCACTAGGTCTGGAGATGGTCTTCTGGATGACCGGACGCGCTGGTGGACGCCGGGACCGGACGTGGTGGTGAAGCATAACTACGTCCGGTGCAGCGTCCGGTCCAGCATCTGGTCGCTGTTCTTCGCCCTACTTCGTTCCAAACTCCGACGCGACTTCTCCCAATCAAGTTCCAATTCAAAGAGACACAAATAAACACCAATTGGAACCTGATATGAGTGACCTCACTCAAACCCTCAAGTTTTTCAAAATAGTTTGCCTTAGACTAGTATTATTTTTAAGAAAATAGGCAATAAACACCCGAGGAGCAACGTATGGCCATGCAATAGAGTTTTTTGGACCTTTAGGAGCGTCAAAATGCTCTCTTATTCATGGACGAACACAGAGGTTGCTCAAAGCGAAACCGAAAAGAAACGACAAACAAACAACCATGCATATGCAATGCAATGCGAGAAAGTAAAGCTAGGTTGCTTGTCAAGTTTGATCCACGGTTAGGCTTCTTCACTCCTCCAAAGGAGGGTTATCGTAACCGTGTTAGCCAAGCCCTAAATGCATTGCGATAAAATAAACGTGACATATAATACAATGCAATGCAATGCAAGGGACAACACACGCTCATCTTTTAAAGTTACTTGAATCAAGCACATTAAGTTCATTTCTTAGCCTACAAAAGGTAGCCTCATCCAAAGGTTTAGTGAAGATATCCGCTAATTGATTTTCACTTCGTACACCATCTAGTGATATATCATTTTTAGCAACGTGATCTCTTAGAAAGTGATGGCGGATATCAATGTGCTTGGTGCGAGAGTGTTGTACCGGATTGTTAGCAATTTTAACGGCACTTTCATTGTCACATAAAAGTGGCACCTTTTCAAGAACAATTCCATAGTCTAGGAGGGTTTGTTTCATATATAAGATTTGTGCACAACAAGCCCCCGCGGCAATGTATTCCGCCTCGGCGGTGGACAAAGCCACACTATTTTGCTTTTTAGATGACCAAGATACTAAGGATCTCCCAAGCAAATGGCACTCTCCGGATGTGCTTTTTCTATCAATTTTGCAACCGGCATAATCCGAATCGGAATAGCCAACTAGTTGGAATCTAGCTCCTTTGGGATACCAAAGATCAATGCTTGGGGTGTGCTTAAGATATCTTAGGATTCTTTTTACGGCACTTAAGTGAGGTTCTTTAGGGCACGCTTGGAAGCGAGCACACATGCACACACTAAACATGATATCGGGCCTAGATGCGGTAAGGTACAACAAGCTACCAATCATAGAACGGTAGAGAGTTTGATCAACCGGTTTACCTTCCTCATCTAGGTCGAGATGTCCATTTGATGGCATTGGGGTCTTGATTGGTTTGCATTCTTCCATCTTGAATCTTTTGAGAAGATCCTTGGTATACTTTTCTTGAGAGATGAAGATCCCTTCTCTCATTTGCTTGACTTGAAAACCAAGGAAGAATGTGAGCTCACCAATCATTGACATCTCGAACTCCTTCGACATCAATTCACCAAATTCCTTGCAATATTCTTCATTTGTTGACCCGAAGATGATATCATCAACATACACTTGAGAAATGAAGATCTCCCCATTAAGCTTCTTGGTGAATAGTGTGGTGTCGACCTTCCCATTGGTGAAGCCCTTCTCAATGAGGAAGTCTCGGAGGCGCTCATATCACGCTCTAGGGGCTTGCTTGAGCCCATATAGCGCCTTGAACAACCTATAAACATGATTAGGGTATCTAGGGTCTTCAAACCTGGAAGGTTGATTGACATAGACTAGTTCATTTATAAAGCAATTTAAGAATGCACTTTTCACATCCATTTGATATAGTTTCATATCATGATGTGATGCATATGCAAGGAGGATACGAATGGCTTCAAGTCTTGCAACAGGTGCAAAGGTCTCTCCAAAATCAAGGCCTTCAACTTGAGAGAACCCCTTTGCAACTAGTCTTGCCTTGTTCCTCACTACTATGCCTTGGTCATCTTGCTTGTTTCGGAACACCCACTTGGTTCCAATGACTCTTGCACCTTTAGGATGCTCTTCAAGTGTCCATACTTGATTGCGGGTGAAGTTGTTGAATTCTTCATGCATGGCATTCACCCAATCCGGATCTTGAAGAGCTTCTTCTACATTCTTAGGTTCAACACAAGAGACAAAAGAGTGATGTTCAACAAAAGAAGCAAGCTTTTGAGATCGAGTCATCACTCCCTTAGTAGGACTCCCTATGATGAGTTCTTGTGGATGAGCTTGAAGTAGAGGTGAATTTCTTCTATCAACCACTTGAGGAGGTGGATGGGGAGCATCAACATCTTGAGCTTGTGCCTCGGCTTGTTCATGAGAGATATAAGTGTCTTCATTTTCAACTCTCTCATTATTGTCATCGTCTCGAGGCACACGTGATGAAGATGGTGGATCAATGATTTGCACATCGTCTTCATCATCTTTTGGCTTGATGTCTCCCACGGGCATGTTCTTCATGGCCTCCCTCAAAGGTTCATTACCTACATCATCACAATTCTCAATTGCTCCTTGGGAGCCGTTAGATTCATCAAATTCCACATCATATGTTTCTTCAACCAAACCGGTGGCATGGTTAAATACTCTATATGCTTTGGACTTTGATGAGTAACCAACAAGAAAACCAATATCACAATGTCTTTGAAACTTCCCTAGGTGTTGACGCTTCTTGTAGATGTAGCATTTGCAACCAAACACCCGGAAGAATGAGACGTCCGGTTTCTTCCCATTAAGCAACTCATAGGGGGTCTTGCCAAGGAACTTTTGGAGGAAGAGGCGATTTGAAGCATAGCATGCGGTGTTGATTGCCTCGGCCCAAAACTTTTCCGGAGTGTTGTACTCATCTAGCATTGTTCTTGCAAGAGTGATCAAAGTCCGGTTCTTTCTCTCAACTACACCATTTTGTTGAGGAGTGTAGGTTGAAGAGACCTCGTGCTTGATTCCAATTTCATCACAATAAGCTTCAATGTTGGTGTTGTCAAACTCTTTGCCATTGTCACTTCTAATTTTCTTTATCTTGACTTCAAATTCATTTTGAGCTCTCTTTGCAAACTTCTTGAAGCAACTTGCCACTTCGGATTTGTCATGAAGGAAGAAGGTCCATGTATATCTTGATTAGTCATCCACTATCACAAGACAATAGAGATTCCCACCCAAGCTCTTGTATGTTGTAGGCCCAAACAAATCCATGTGTAGAAGTTCTAGCACTCTTGAGGTTGACATGAAAGCCTTGGTTGGATGAGTGTTTGCAACTTGTTTGCCCGCTTGACGTGCACTACAAGGTTTGTCCTTTTCAAACTTCACATCCTTCAATCCTCTTACTAGTTCTTTCTTCAATAGCTTGTTGAGAGTGCTCATTCCAACATGTGCAAGCCTCCTATGCCAAAGCCAACCAAGTGAGGTCTTGGTGAACAAACATGTCATCAAATTTGCATCTTCGGAGGTGAAGTCAACAAGATAAATATTGTTGTATCTAAAGCCTTTGAATATTACTTGCTTGTCATCCATTTTAGAAACTTCCACTTCATTTGGTGTGAACAAGCATTGGAAGCCAAGATCACAAAGTTGCCCGACGGATAATAAGTTGAAACTCAATGAAGCAACATAGAGCACATTTGAGAGTGAGTGATCATTTGATATTGCAATCTTGCCTATACCCTTGACTTTGCTCTTTGAATTATCCCCAAATGTGATCTTCTCTTGACATATCCCATTTTCTTCAATGGAGGTGAACATACAAGGATCACCGGTCATATATTGAGTGCAACCACTATCAATAACCCAATGAGATCCACCGGTCTTGTAGTTCACCTACACACAAGAAATCAAGCCTTTTGTTTAGGGACCCAAACTTGGGAGGGGCCCTTGACTTTCTCAACTAGTGACCTGGCAACCCAAATTTTCTTTGGCCTATTCTTGTTTGGGGGACCCAAAAACATGACTTTCATCTTTCCATTTGAATCTTTTCTTAGCATGTAATGAGCATTGAAGGCAAAGGGTCTAGCATGCTTGGGCAAGGGTTGTGGTGGTGGAGTTTTGCATTCGTGAGCAAAGTGACCTTCTTGACCACACTCAACACATCTCTTTGGCTTGGGCTTTGACTTGCTTTGTTGTTGAGCTTTTGCCTTCTTCTCTTGATTTGCCAAGTACCCAATACCACTTCTATCCATCTTCATTACGGTGTTCATGAGGAGCTCACTTTGTAAATATTGACCTCTTGTGAACTTGCTTAGACCGGTCTTGAGATGCTCTTTTTCTTGCTTGAGCTTTTTGTTCTCTTCAATGAGTGACTCATTTGTTGTTTGCTTCTCAAGAGCCATCAAACCTTTGAGCTTCTTGTTCTCATTTGCAAGCTTCTCATTCTCACACTTGATCTTGGCATAATCATCATAGTTGTTTGACTCAACCACACTCTTGCCTTTGCTACTAGAACCTTGCTCAATGCTTTCAATAATCAAATCATCACATGATGTAGCTATATCACACTTAACAACATTGTTAGTAGCATCATGTGTCTCAAGAGCAAGTTCATTAGCAACCACAAGACTATCATAGTCAATTTTTAATGGAGTGTATTTATCTTTCAAAGAGTTATGTCTAGTGATGAGCTCATCATGCTTCTTCTCAAGTTTATCATGTTGATCTTTAAGCTCTTTATTTGAGGTTTTGAGCTCCTTGAGAGTTTTGATCTCTAAGCTCACCACTAGTCTTTTGAGCATTTCAAGCTTTGATGAGAGTGATTCATTTTCATTTTAAAGTTCATCATTTTCATTTCTTGTCCTTCTTATGATTTTAGTGTATTTATTTAGCAATTTTACAAGTTCATCATAAGAAGGTGCGTCATATTCATCATCACTATCACTATCATCATCATCATCACTGTCATGGTTTTGTACCTTACGTTCACCCTTGGCCATAAGGCATAGGTGAGTAGTGGACGATGATGCTGAAGGAGGCGGTGAAGGTGGTGGTGAAGATGTCGGCGAAGATGATGGCCCCATCACAAAAGTGGCAACCTTCTCTTTCTCATCATTGCTCTCATCTTCGGAGGAATCACACGATGATTCAATGTCGGTGAGCCAATCACCAACAATGTATGCCTTTCCTCCCTTCTTCTTCTTGTAGAACTCCTTCTTCTTGCCATCCTTCTTCTTGTATGGC
The DNA here is from genome assembly GCA_022457205.1 of Saccharum spontaneum. Classification (NCBI taxonomy): domain Eukaryota; kingdom Viridiplantae; phylum Streptophyta; class Magnoliopsida; order Poales; family Poaceae; genus Saccharum; species Saccharum spontaneum. The sequence goes on from CM039618.1 coordinate 46,473,828, forward strand.
TTGTTCTTCTTCTTCTCATCTTCTTCATCACTTGAATCATTTTTCTTGCCCTTGTTCTTGTTCTTGAACTTGTCTTTTGCTGGTCTAGGGCATTGATGAGCTAGGTGGCCAAGTTCACCACAATTGTAGCAATCCATCTCCGAGATGGGCTTTCTCTTGCTACTTGTAAAAAATTTCTTTTTCTTGCCATCGAACTTGATGCCACTCTGAAAGTCCCTAGTTTGGTTTTGGCTAATTGATGAAACCTAGGACTAACCTTTGTATCTAAGTGGATGATTTAGATAAAGGTGGTCATTGAATATGAGACATGACATTGACTCATATGACCAAGATGGTGAAGACCAAGATGAGGCTTGGCTCGATGGACCGGTTGTGAAGGTGAAGGGCAAGTCGAGGCTTCGAAGCGAAGGACCATGCGATGGTGAAGCTTGAGCAAGACTTGGCGCCGACGGACCGATGCAACGGTGAAGAGGAAGTGAAATCAAGGTCGATGGATCGAGACGGTCATGTGATGATATGAAGTGGATCATATCCTTTGTAGAAACAAAATGGGCTCAAGGCAAAGGTATAACCATAGGGCCATTTTGTTTTACACTCAAGACACCATAGAGGGTGTGAGTGGTTTAGGATCGATAGCCGAACTATTAAGAGGGGAAGTCTTATCGGTTATTCGACGCATGGGTGCCACTAGGTGAATTCATGAAGTGCATTGCATGTAGGGCCTAGTGAGCTAACTGGAAAACCTTTGAAAATGATTGAGAAAAAGCTAACACACAAGCACATGGAGATGTACACTTGATGGTGTTGGCACATTTGCAAAGGTGGCGTTGGTCGCGCTGTGGTTTGCGGGTAGAGAAGGGTTTGGTTCCTTTCTCTCTCCCGCCGAGCGTGCGAGCGCGGGATTCAGGCGATTTCAGGGAAATGAAATGCCTATTTTCCACTACGCCGGAAGTCGGAAAAGAAACGGAGGCGAACGCGGTCACAGAGGTGACCGGACGCTGCACCGGACGCTGCACCGGACGCGGTCAGTTTCGACCGGCGCGTCCGGTCAGTACAGCGTCGGGGTCAGGCGCGCGAGCTAGGGTTTGACACCGGCGCGTCCGGTGACCCACGGGACCGGCGCGTCCGGTCTGGCGAACAGCGAGTCACGAAGTCATCGGACGCGGTGCGCGTCCGGTCCCTCACCATCGGACGCGTCCGGTGGTCCAGGGAGCTTACTGGACTCACACCGGACGCGGGTACTGTGGCGTCCGGTGGTTGAGAGGAGCGCGTCCGGTGATGTCTTCGCGCGCGCGGGTTCTGTGCGCACCGGCGCGTCCGGTGGTTCGCAGCAGCGCGTCCGGTCGCTCGTTTGACCGTTGACGCGCAGTGACCGTTGGAGGATCTAACGGACGAATTTGAAATCAGAGGACACGTGGACGCAGCAGAGGCACCGGACGCGGTTGAGCGCGTCCGGTCAATTACGACCGGCGCGTCCGGTGGTCCCGCGGAAAATCGTGAGTGGAGTTGCAACGGCTCTATTTGGATGGGATGCTTATAAATACTTGTTGGCCGGCCCTTTGGGAGGTCTCTTGGCATTTCTAACATACTTGTGCATCCTTTGAGCTAGAACAACTCCTCCCACTCATCTCCCTTGCTTGATTGCAAATCAAAAGTGAGATTGAGTGATCCCAAAGTGCATTGCATAGCTTGAGGGCATCTAGTGGCACTTGTGGGTGGTTTAGCCGGTGGATTTCTTGTTACTCTTGGAGAGTACCGCTCCTAGCCGGCTTGGAGATTGTTGGAGGCGTTGGCAAGAGAAGGTGATTGTTCTTGGCCACCTCCGGTTGATTGTGAGAGGTTCTTGTGCTTTCCTCGGCGGGACGCCAAAAGCAACTCTAGTGGAATCCGCGTGTCATTGAGTTACCTCACTTGAGAGTGGTGTCTTGCGGTGCCTTGCGGGGCGTGCCTTGAGGGGCAAGTGACTTGAGGGTCACACCGGAGAACCATCTAGGTGTTGGTCGACACAACCGGTGACGTAGCTTGTCGGTGCACAAGTGAACACCGGGTGAACAAATATTGTGTCTCTTGTCTCCCTGTGATTGGTCTTCATCTTGGGTTGTTGTCAATATTGATTGTTTGTATATCATCTTGGTGATTGGCAACATCTTCACTTCACCGTTGGTATAATAATCACAATCCTCTCTCTCGCATTTACTTTCACTAGATTATCTTGTGTAGCTCTAGTACTAGCTTTGCTAGTAGTGTTATTAGCTTGTTCACTAGTGTTTCTTTAGTGACTTAGCTCTTGTGTGAACTAGAGATCATAATCTACTAGACTTGTGGATAGGAGGCTTGCATCACAACCTTTGGCTAAGCAAAACTCGCTTTACGCCGTCTGTTATTCTAACAAGTTTGCTTAGTGGTATTTGTAGAATTTTTTAATAGGCTATTCACCCCCCCTCTAGCCATCTAGGACCTTACAAGTGGTATCGGAGCCGTGGTCACCGTTTTAATCAAGGCTTAACATCCTTCGGTGTGAAAAAAAAAATGGCTCAAATTGTGTTCAATCATGTTGGGGGCAAGCCACCGTTCTTTGATGGTGTTAGTTCTTTTGCTCATTGGAAGAGAAAAATGACAATGTACCTTGGTTCTATTCATGAGAGAGTATTGCAAGTCACCGAGAATGATTTTGCTATCATTGATCCCGATCATCTCACCGATGAAGATAGAGCAAATAGAACATGCAATAGAATGGCTCTCAATACACTTTACAATGGCATTGACACAAAAGTATTTGAGTGCATCAAGGATTTAGATTTGGCAAATGAAGTGTGGACAAGGTTGAGTGAAACATATGAGGGCACTAAGGTTGTGAAAAGTGCCAAGCTATATGGGCTCAAGAGTGAGTTTGAGAACTTCAAGAAAAAGGATGATGAAACAATCATTGAAATATTTCATAGATTGCAAGTGATAGTCAATGATCTCAAGAGCTTAGGGCACAAGACTCAAGATCAAGATTTTTGTCACAAGTTCTTATTGAGCTTACCTAGAAGATTCAAGATGTTGATCATGATGTTGCAAAGAGATGGGCTTGAAGCAATGAAGCCAAATGATTTGCTTGGTGAAGTTTTGACCTATGACAAATATGATCAAGATGTTGATGACAAGGAGAAGGTGGAAGATGAGAAGAAGAAGAAGACCGTGGCATTCAAAGCCACCTCCTCCAAAGGCAAAGCTACCATCATTGAAGAAGATGAAGACGACAATGAAGATGGGGAATTTGAAATTGATGATGAGGCACTTGCTCTTGTAGTCAAGAAGATGGGTCACATGTTCATCAAGAGAAGAGGCTTTAAGAAGAGAAATGACAACTTCAAAAGAAATGAGCAACAAAGAAAGTGCTTCAATTGTGATAGCACCGAGCACCTTCAAGCGGAATGTCCTTATGATAAAAAGAAGAACAAAAAGGACAAGTTTGAGAAGAAAAAGAGAGAGGCCAAGATGACATTCAAGAAAGGCAAAAATGGTGCCTATGTGATCACTTGGGAAAGTGAAGATAATGAAGAAGAAGAAGAAGAATCATCCAACAAGGCTTTTGCTTCCATTGCTATCAACAAGAAGCCATCATTATTTGATTCATCCTCTTCATGCTTCATGGCTAAAGAAGCTAAGGTATTATATGATGAGAGTGATGATGAAAGTGAAATGGAATATGCTCATGATAGTGATAATGATAATGAAAATGATGATGATGAACCAACTAAAGAACAACTATATGACTTGATGCAACAAACTAGAGACATAGCTATTGCCAAGGACAAAGAGTGTAAGAAGCTTTCAATGAAAGTAGCAATACTTGAGAAAGTCCTTAGTGAGCTTAAGACCACTCATGAGAGTCTAGTGGAAGACCATGAGGATCTTGATAAGGCTCATTCCAAGCTTGAAAAAGCTCACTCATTGCTACTTGAGCAACAAGCTAAGAAGGAGGTTGTTGTATCATGTGATATAGGTGTTACATGTGATATAATTAATGAATCCTTTAATGAACCTATCATCATGTCAAATGCTAACCCTTCTTGTAGCTCTTCATCCACCACCACTAACTCTACCTCCACTACTAGTGATGGTTTCACTTGTGATGCCTCACTAATGGTTGAGAATGAGACTCTCAAGAGAGAGGTGGATGAGCTCACTCACGCCCTAGGCAAGGCCTATGGTGGTGAGGCCCGCTTGCTTAAGTGCTTGGGTAGCCAAAGGTTCTCTCTTAACAAAGAGGGATTGGGCTACACCCCCAAGAAAGGCAAGTCGGCCTTTGCAACTCCAAAGCCTAGCTTTGTGAAGGGCAATGGTCGGTTTTGCAATAGATGCAAGCAAGTTGGGCACCTAGAGCATAATTGCAATAAAAGGAACCAAAGCAAGAATCTTGTTAACGCTATACCTTTTGATTCTTGCTATGTGCTTACCAAGGGTGTGAAGGGTGTGCAAGCTAAGTTTGTTGGTACACCAATTGTGGGCCCAAAGAAGAAGGCTATTTGGGTACCAAAGAGCTTAGTTACTAACCTACAAGGACCCAAGCAAAAATGGGTACCTAAACTTCATTGATTTGCTTGTAGGTCAATTACAAAGCCGGAGGAAGGCATTGGATTATTGATAGTGGGTGCACTCAACACATGACCGGTACATCAAGAATGTTTGATTCAATCAATGACAATGATAGTGGTGTTGATTCTATCACATTTGGCAATAACAAGAAAGGCAAGGTTATTGGCTTGGGAAAGATTGCAATTTCAAATGACATGAGTATCTCCAATGTGTTACTAGTTGAAAGCTTGGATTTCAATCTTCTATCCGTGGCACAAATATGTGATCTAGGCTACAAATGCATCTTTGGGGTTGATGATGTGGAAGTTATTAGTGTGGATGGTTCAAATGTGGCATTCAAGGGCTTTAGATATGAGAATCTCTACCTAGTTGACTTCAATGCTAGAGAAACTTCTTTGACAACTTGCTTAGTCTCCAAATCAAGCATGGGTTGGCTTTGGCATAGAAGGCTTGGTCATGTTGGCATGAAACAATTGAAGAAACTTACAACTCACAATCTTGTCAATGGTTTGAAAGATGTTGAATTTGAGAAGAATAAGCTTTGTAGTGCATGTCAAGCCGGGAAGCAAGTTGGAAGCTCACATCCAAAGAAGAGTACAATGAGCACATGCAAAGCATTTGAGTTGATGCACATGGATCTATTTGGACCAACAACATATACAAGCATAGGCGGCAACAAGTATGGCTTTGTCATAGTGGATGACTTCACAAGATTCACATGGGTATTCTTTCTTAGTGACAAAAGTGAAGTGTTTGACACCTTCAAGACATTTCTCACTAGAGTTCACAATGAGTTTGAGATTAGAATCAAGAAAGTGAGAAGTGACAATGGAAGTGAGTTCAAGAATACAAGAATTGAAGAACTTTGTGATCATTATGGTATTGGACATCAATTCTCGGCCAAGTACACTCCACAATCAAATGGGCTAGTTGAGAGGAAGAATAGAACATTGCTTGATATGGCTAGATCAATGCTTCATGAGTACAATGTGAGTCAATCATTTTGGGATGAAGCAATCAATACCGCTTGCTACTACATCAATAGACTATATTGTCATCCATTGCTAGAGAAGACCCCATATGAGCTACTTCATGGAAGAAAGCCCAATATTTCTTATTTTAGGGTTTTTGGTTGCAAATGCTATATCTTGAAGAAAGGCACTAGATTGGGGAAGTTTGACAAGAGATGCGATGAGGGGTTCCTACTTGGTTATTCAACTACAAGCAAAGCTTATAGAGTTTGGAACAACTCAAGTGGCATTCTAGAAGAAGTCCATGATGTGCAATTTGATGAAACCAATGGGTCACAAGATGAAGAAGAAAATCTAGATGATATTGGTGGAACTCTATTAGTGGAAGCAATGAAGAACATGGACATTGGAGACATTAGAGCAAAGCAAGTAATTGATATTCAAGATGATGATAAAGATCAAGTGCTCAATTCACCATTCAAGCAAGTTAGTGACTCTCAAGTGCAAGATCAAGGAGCTAGTCCTTCTCATCAAGATACATCAAGTGATCAACCAAGCTCAAGCAATCAAATGCAAGTACTCCAACCACAACATATTGCAAGAGATCACCCCATTGATAGTGTCATTGGTGATATTAGAAGTGGTGTGCAAACAAGATCAAGATTGGCTATGTTTTGTGAGCATGCATCATTTGTGTCAACCATAGAACCAAAGAAGATAGAAGAAGCTTTGAGGGATGCCGATTGGATCATGGCTATGCAAGAAGAGCTTAACAATTTCACAAGAAATGATGTTTGGGAGTTGGTAGAAAGGCCAAATGACTACAATGTGATTGGAACCAAGTGGGTGTTTAAAAACAAGCAAGATCAAGATGGCATTGTAGTGAGAAACAAAGCAAGACTAGTTGCTCAAGGTTACACTCAAGTTGAAGGTCTTGACTATGATGAAACATATGCTCCCGTGGCAAGATTGGAGGCAATAAGGATTCTATTGGCTTATGCTTGTGCACACAACATCAAACTATATCAAATGGATGTCAAAAGTGCATTTCTCAATGGGATTATCAATGAGTTAGTCTTCGTTGAGCAACCGCCCGGATTTGAAGATGACAAGAAACCCAACCATGTGTACAAGTTGAAGAAGGCTTTATATGGCTTAAAGCAAGCACCTAGAGCATGGTATGAGAGGCTAAGGGATTTTCTTCTCTCTAAGGGATTCAAGATGGGCAAGGTTGATACAACTCTATTCACCAAGAAGATTGGAAATGATCTATTCATAGTGCAAATATATGTTGATGACATCATCTTTGGATCAACCAATCAAGCTTATTGTGAAGAATTTGGTGCTATGATGGCCAAAGAGTTTGAAATGTCTATGATTGGTGAACTTAGCTACTTCCTTGGTCTCCAAGTCAAGCAATTGAAGAATGGGACATTTGTGAGTCAAGGGAAATACATAAGGGACATGTTGAAGAAGTTTGGAATGCAAGATGCAAAGCCAATTTCAACTCCAATGGGTACAAATGGAAGTTTGGATAGTGATCTTGATGGCAATATGGTGAATCAAAAGGAATATCGGTCTTTGATTGGAAGTCTACTCTATGTCACCGCATCAAGGCCGGATGTCATGTTTAGTGTTTGCATGTGTGCTAGATATCAAGCCTCACCTAGAGAGAGTCATCTCACGGCCGCAAAGAGAATATTGAGGTACTTGAAGCAAACAAGAGATGTTGGACTATGGTATCCCAAGGGGTCAAAGTTTGAATTGATTGGATATTCGGACTCCGACTATGGGGGTTGCAAGATCAATAGAAAGAGCACAAGTGGCACATGTCAATTACTTGGAAGATCACTTGTGTCATGGTCCTCAAAGAAACAAAATAGTGTGGCAATCTCTACCGCCGAAGCCGAATATGTGAGTGCGGGGAGTTGTTGTGCACAATTGCTATGGATGAAATCAACTTTGAAGGATTATGGTCTCAACTTCAAGAATGTGCCATTGCTTTGTGATAATGAGAGTGCAATCAAGATTATACAAAACCCGGTTCAACATGGAAGAACAAAGCATATTGACATAAGGCATCATTTCATTAGAGATCATCAACAAAAGGGAGATATTGCCGTTGAGAGTGTTGGCACCGATGATCAACTTGCCGATATTCTCACTAAGCCACTTGATGAAAAGAGGTTTTGCAAGCTAAGGAATGAATTGAACATTCTTGATTTCTCAAACATGAGTTGAATGCACCCCACTCACTTATTGACATGCCTCTCCTTCGACATTGCAAGGTAAAGTTGATTGACATGTCATTCATCCTATGCTAAGGACTTGCTAGAGCATGTAGACATAATAAGTGGTATGCATGAGCATTCATGATAAATCAAATGAATTTGATGGATATATGTTACCACTATTGCCTCTATGTTTGTTTTGATCTAGTGGTGGCATATGACATGTTGGTGAGCTTGCAAACCTAGTGTTGAATCTAGAAGATTTGCTATAAGTGTTTAATTCAACATAGGCAAGATAACCCTTATTAGGAGGTGTGAAGAAGCTTGTCTTTGGTTCAAATCGAATTAAATATCTCTGGCAAGTGTTCTAGGTTGAACCAAATTTGATAAATTTTAACCTACTCTATCAAACATTTTTTTCTTCTCTCCATAATTTGATCCCATTTTTGGGTAAGTTGTTGACAAAGGGGGAGAGAAAAAGATGATTCAACATGATAAAGGGGTAAATAAAATTTTTTGATGTACACAAGTAGGGGGAGCAAGCTCATAAACAAAGTTGTTGCATTTGTTTGTGCATTTTCATATGACTTGCTCATTGCACATGTATTTAAATCCAATATACATGCTTGTGTGGTGCAATGCTAGTATAGAACTTGGATGATGAAATGATCTACTAGCATGCATAGGAATAGTTTTACATGTGGTATCTAGACTTGCCTAAAGTTTTTACAAGTGGTCCAAGAACCTTTATATATAATGTTGATCTCACGGGGTTCTTGAGTCTTGATGGTTGTCTAGTTACTTCATGATGCTAAGGATGGTGTAAAAGGCAACTCCGATTGGTATCACGCTTCAAAGGTCCATTTCTTACACCTTAGCATCATTTTGGTAGAATTACTCTCCCAACACTTCTATCCATGCATATGTGCAAAGCTTTCAATCCAAACTCTATGCACATATGTAGGGGGAGCTAATGCTACCAAAACCGAGCTTGTGATAATTGTCCAAACTTTACTTATGAGCAAAATGATTGGACAAGTATGACAAGTTCAAAACTTTTATTATCAAAATCATCTTTGTGAGGGTTGTCATCAATTACCAAAAAGGGGGAGATTGAAAGTCCCTAGTTTGGTTTTGGCTAATTGATGAAACCTAGGACTAACCTTTGTATCTAAGTGGATGATTTAGATAAAGGTGGTCATTGAATATGAGACATGACATTGACTCATATGACCAAGATGGTGAAGACCAAGATGAGGCTTGGCTCGATGGACCGGTTGTGAAGGTGAAGGGCAAGTCGAGGCTTCGAAGCGAAGGACCATGCGATGGTGAAGCTTGAGCAAGACTTGGCGCCGACGGACCGATGCAACGGTGAAGAGGAAGTGAAATCAAGGTCGATGGATCGAGACGGTCATGTGATGATATGAAGTGGATCATATCCTTTGTAGAAACAAAATGGGCTCAAGGCAAAGGTATAACCATAGGGCCATTTTGTTTTACACTCAAGACACCATAGAGGGTGTGAGTGGTTTAGGATCGATAGCCGAACTATTAAGAGGGGAAGTCTTATCGGTTATTCGACGCATGGGTGCCACTAGGTGAATTCATGAAGTGCATTGCATGTAGGGCCTAGTGAGCTAACTGGAAAACCTTTGAAAATGATTGAGAAAAAGCTAACACACAAGCACATGGAGATGTACACTTGATGGTGTTGGCACATTTGCAAAGGTGGCGTTGGTCGCGCTGTGGTTTGCGGGTAGAGAAGGGTTTGGTTCCTTTCTCTCTCCCGCCGAGCGTGCGAGCGCGGGATTCAGGCGATTTCAGGGAAATGAAATGCCTATTTTCCACTACGCCGGAAGTCGGAAAAGAAACGGAGGCGAACGCGGTCACAGAGGTGACCGGACGCTGCACCGGACGCTGCACCGGACGCGGTCAGTTTCGACCGGCGCGTCCGGTCAGTACAGCGTCGGGGTCAGGCGCGCGAGCTAGGGTTTGACACCGGCGCGTCCGGTGACCCACGGGACCGGCGCGTCTGGTCTGGCGAACAGCGAGTCACGAAGTCATCGGACGCGGTGCGCGTCCGGTCCCTCACCATCGGACGCGTCCGGTGGTCCAGGGAGCTTACTGGACTCACACCGGACGCGGGTACTGTGGCGTCCGGTGGTTGAGAGGAGCGCGTCCGGTGATGTCTTCGCGCGCGCGGGTTCTGTGCGCACCGGCGCGTCCGGTGGTTCGCAGCAGCGCGTCCGGTCGCTCGTTTGACCGTTGACGCGCAGTGACCGTTGGAGGATCTAACGGACGAATTTGAAATCAGAGGACACGTGGACGCAGCAGAGGCACCGGACGCGGTTGAGCGCGTCCGGTCAATTACGACCGGCGCGTCCGGTGGTCCCGCGGAAAATCGTGAGTGGAGTTGCAACGGCTCTATTTGGATGGGATGCTTATAAATACTTGTTGGCCGGCCCTTTGGGAGGTCTCTTGGCATTTCTAACATACTTGTGCATCCTTTGAGCTAGAACAACTCCTCCCACTCATCTCCCTTGCTTGATTGCAAATCAAAAGTGAGATTGAGTGATCCCAAAGTGCATTGCATAGCTTGAGGGCATCTAGTGGCACTTGTGGGTGGTTTAGCCGGTGGATTTCTTGTTACTCTTGGAGAGTACCGCTCCTAGCCGGCTTGGAGATTGTTGGAGGCGTTGGCAAGAGAAGGTGATTGTTCTTGGCCACCTCCGGTTGATTGTGAGAGGTTCTTGTGCTTTCCTCGGCGGGACGCCAAAAGCAACTCTAGTGGAATCCGCGTGTCATTGAGTTACCTCACTTGAGAGTGGTGTCTTGCGGTGCCTTGCGGGGCGTGCCTTGAGGGGCAAGTGACTTGAGGGTCACACCGGAGAACCATCTAGGTGTTGGTCGACACAACCGGTGACGTAGCTTGTCGGTGCACAAGTGAACACCGGGTGAACAAATATTGTGTCTCTTGTCTCCCTGTGATTGGTCTTCATCTTGGGTTGTTGTCAATATTGATTGTTTGTATATCATCTTGGTGATTGGCAACATCTTCACTTCACCGTTGGTATAATAATCACAATCCTCTCTCTCGCATTTACTTTCACTAGATTATCTTGTGTAGCTCTAGTACTAGCTTTGCTAGTAGTGTTATTAGCTTGTTCACTAGTGTTTCTTTAGTGACTTAGCTCTTGTGTGAACTAGAGATCATAATCTACTAGACTTGTGGATAGGAGGCTTGCATCACAACCTTTGGCTAAGCAAAACTCGCTTTACGCCGTCTGTTATTCTAACAAGTTTGCTTAGTGGTATTTGTAGAATTTTTTAATAGGCTATTCACCCCCCCTCTAGCCATCTAGGACCTTACACACTCTTGTTGAGCTTCTTTAGCATCTTGGTGGTCTTTCTCACCATGAGTGCAAGTGATTCATCATCGACATCACTTTCACTTGAGCTTTCTTGCACAATCATGGCTTGGCCCTTCTTCTTCTTGTCATGGCTAGCTTTGAAGGCCAAGTCTTTCTTCTTGGAAGATGATGAGCCCTCTTCCGGAGTGATGTGCATGTACATCTCATGAGCATTGATCTTCCCCAATACTTGTGTCGGTGTTGCGGTGGAGAGATCACTTTGATGAAGCACGGTGACAATGTGACCATACTTCTCAACGGGAAGAACACTCAAGATCCTCCTTGCAACATCTGATTGACTCATTTGAGTGAGCCCAAGAGCATTGAGGTCCTCTACAAGAACATTCAAGCGAGTGTACATGTCATTAGCACTTTCTTTGGGAAGCATCTCAAAAGAATTAATTTTCTTTAAAGCAATATGATAGCGTTCCTCACGCTCACTCTTAGTTCCCTCATAGAGAGCACAAAGATTTTCCCACAAATCATGAGCGTTCTTTGCATTACGCACACGATTGAAGATATCTTTGCCTAAGCCCCGGTAGAGTGCATTTTTGGCCTTTGCTTTCCACCGGTCGTACTTCTCCTCGTCACCAATGGGGTTTGCGGGATCCTTGATAGCGGGAAGTCCTTGGGTTGCGGCTCTAAGGCACCCGACATCTATGGCTTCGAGATACGCCTCCATGCGGATTTTCCAATATGAAAAATCATCCCCCCTCAAAGATGGGAGGTGGTCCTTCCCCGTTAGACATCTTGCTCTAGGCGGTAAAGCCTAAATTAGGAGCAACACGGCTCCGATACCAATTGAAAGGATCAAGATGCCCAAGAGGGGGGTGAATTGGGCTTTTCTAAAAATTAATTGCAAGAATTAAACCCTACAAGCCGAAATTCACCCCTAGTGCCTACTTGTGTTCCTAGAGAGTCTACCGATAAAAGTTTTGCACCCTAGTTTCCAATCCTAGTCTAGCATGGCAATTCTAGGAATGTAAATCAAGCAATGAAAGTAAATACGAGAATGTAAATGCTTGAATGTAAAGGGCAAGGAACACGGCGATGTTTTTTCGAGGTATCAGAGAGTCGCCACTCCCCACTAGTCCTCGTTAGAGCACCCGCGCAAGGGTGTCGCTCCCCCTTGATCCGCGCAAGGATCAAGTGCTCTCTACGGGTTGATTCTTCGACACTCCGTCGCGGTGAATCACCCAAAACCGCTCACAACATGAGTTGGGTCATCCACAAGCTCCGCCGGATGATCACCAAACTCCCAATCACCACCAAGCCGTCTAGGTGATGGCGATCACCAAGAGTAACAAGCTAGAACTCTCACTTGACCACAACGAGCCCAAATGAGGAGATGGATGCACACTTGCTACTCTCTAATCACTAGTGAGGAACTCTCAAGCTTTGATTCTCAAATCACTATCCTCACTAGAGCTCTTGCACTCCCTTGCACTCTAAAGGGTTTTCTCAGATGTTCAAATGAGCAAGAGACCCCTAAAAGAGGTGGAGGGGATGTATTTATACACCCCTCAAACAAAACGAACCGTTATGTTCTGACACGGGCTGACCGGACGCGCCGGTCGAACTGACCGGATGCGCCGGTCGCCCGTAACGGTCAAATCCTGATTTTTCAACTGAGTGACCAGACGCGCCGGTCAGGGGTGACCGGACGCGTCCGATCGTGCAAAGGAGCATACTGTACTTGCACCGGACGTGAGGCCGCCTCCGATCGGTGATGACCGGACGCGTCCGGTCGAGTCTGGACCTTACTGGACTGTGACCGGACGCGCCGATCACACCCAGGTCGCGTCCGACGGGTGTTCTCCTCAAGTGACATGTGTCGGCCGCTGACCACCGCGTCCGGTCCTCGTGAGGACCGCGTCCGGTCGTCAGGGCCGAAACCCTAGTTGCGGTTACGTACTGACCGGACGCGTCCGGTCATACCGAAGGCCGCGTCCGGTCAGTGGAAAACAGCCCGAAACTTTCCGAAACGTGTCGCAACTTGAACCAAGTTGCTTCCAACTAAACTTTGAGCTATTCTAGGGTTGCCTAGCGCCAAGTTTAACAAGTGTGCACCACACCTAAACATAGGACTCGCCTAGGTCAAGCTACCCGTTCATGCCCCCCTTTATAGTACGGCCAAAAGAGAAAAACGAAGATCCTAACGACTATTCTGAATGTATCTCAACACCTCGACATCCGGAACTAACCGTCCTTAATCTTGACGTCACTCTTTTGAAAACCGAAACGATTTCCATCAAGGGACACGAATACCATGGTGCCCAAAGCAGTTATAACCTCCATGACCTAACTTACCGAAGTTTCTGTAAAACATACGTTAGTCATGGTAATAAAGCGTTGTCATCAATTGCCGAAACCAAACCTTGGGGCCTAGATGCTTTCACTACCATTGGAGTTTTTGTTGGATATGACTTGTCCATATTGAATTTCTCCAATACCTTTTGGACATAGGTAGCTTGGTATATAAATATACCTGAGTGAAAGTGCTCAAGTTGTAAACCTAAGCAATATTTGGTTTGACCCAAATCTTTCATCTCAAACTCCGTCTTTAAATGATGACGTGCTTCATTGATATCAGGTTCATTGCCGATGATGTTAAGACCATCAACGTACATTGATATGATACAAAATCCTATTGACGATTTCTTAATGAAGATGCAGGGACAGTCATCATTATTTGTGTATCCCTTTTGTTTAAGGAATTCACTTAACCGATTGTACCACATTCGGCCTGACTGTGTCAAGCCGTAAACGACTTCTGTAACTTAACGCAATACATGTTGCGATTTGCCTTAGGATTCGGTATGCTAATTCCATCGGAAACTTTCATGTATATCTTAGAATCCAATGACCCATATAAGTATGCGGTCACTACGTCCATCAACTGCATAGATAGACGATTTTGTACTGCCAACGATATTAAATATCGGAACGTTATACCGCTCATTACTAGAGAGTAAGTTTCGTTGAAATCAACGCCAGGTCTTTGCGTAAAACCTTGTGCCACTAGCCTTGCTTTATATCTCACCACTTCGTTGTTTTCATTCCTTTTACGGATGAAAACCCACTTGTACCCTATAGGGAAGATACCAGGAGGTGTTGGCATTACAGCTGAAAACACCTTTCTTTTATTAAGCGAGGCAATCTCTGTTTCAATTGCAGCCTTCCACTTATCCCAGTCTGGGCGCTTCTTGCACTCAGTCATTGACTTGGGATCCGAATCGGTTAGAAGGATGTTTGCAATTTCTTCAGAGAAATATGTGTCGACTATTATGGACTTACGATTATAAGACTCTCCAATCTCAGTGAAATTTATAGAAATTTCATCTACCCTTAAAGATTCATCATGATTTTTCGAAACAATGGATCTAGGGTTTTCCGATATTCCAGCCTCAGCATTTATGCGCATAACTGAGCTGGATTGTGGATTACTTTTATCCACCGGACAATGTATGTCCTCTAGGTGTCTTTCAAGCAAAGGTTGAGTTGCATTTCCAGTCTTCTTTTGCTTGCCAGCAATCACATCTTGTATCTTGGAAGTGTTTCTCCCCCTCTTTTTACCAATAGGGGGTTGAGTGGTTTTATTAGGTACCTCCACTCGTTCAGGCACATTCCTTGCAGGATGGAGAGACTTTGTGACACCTTTATAATTAGAGAAAGCGTCTGGCAGATTGTTTGCAATATTTTGCAAATCAATGATTCTTTGAACTTGTAGTTCAGTTTCTGTAGTACGTGGATCAGTAAATGAAATGTCTTCTGCATTCCAATTAACTTCCTAGCATTCATTTTGGTACAATTCTCCCCCTAATGCCGGGAAATGATCCTCATTAAAAATACAATCAGCGAACCGGGCAGTAAATAGATCTCCTGTAAGAGGTTCTAAATACTTAATAATAGACGGAGATGTGTATCCAACATAGATCCCTAGTTTCCTGTGAGGACCCATCGAAGTTCGCTTAGGTGGTGAGATAGGTACGTATACAGCGCACCCAAACTTACGCAAATGGGAAATACTCGGAGGATTCCCACGTACTAGTTGCAATGGGGAGGTCTCGTGATATGCAGTTGGTCGTAGTTGGATTAGGTCAGCAGCGTGCAGAACTGCATGACCCCAACACGACGTAGGCAATTTGCAATTTGTCAACATAGGTCTTGCAATGAGCTTGATTCTTTTAATCAACGATTCAGCCAAACCATTTTGTGTATGTACATAAGGGACTGAATGCTGAACCTGAATTCCCAATGCCATACAATAATCGTTAAAAGTACGGGATGAGAATTCAGCGGCATTGTCCATCCGGATTGATTGAATCCGATGTTCCGGATAGTGTGCCTTCAACTTAATAAGTTGGGCCATTATTTTGGCAAAAGCATGGTTTCGTGTCGATAAAAGGGACACGTGAGACCATCTAGTAGATGCGTCAATCAAAACCATGAAGTACCGGAACGGCCCCGATAATGGTTGAATCGGACCACAAATATTGCCTTGAATCCTTTCAAGGAATTTAAGTGGTTCATCTCGAATTTTAAGATATGATGGTCTTAAAATTAATTTCCCTATTGCACAAGCAGTGCAACAAAAATCTTTATTTTGGGGAAATTTAGCGTTTTCCATATCATGACCTATGGAATTGCCGATAATTTTCCTCATCATCCCTATTCCAGGGTGCCCAAGTCGATCATGCCAGTTTCGGAATGTATCGACATTTTGGAAAATTATCTTATAAGCAACATGTGCTATGGGCTTGATGTATGTATAGTACAATCCAGTTTGGAGTGAAGAAATCTTTTCACAGATTTGTTTGCCATATCCAGTAAGTTTGGTAAAGAGAAGAAATTCCTCTTTATTATCCATATGTGTCTCCACATGGAGACCGTTCTTACGGACGTCTCTAAAACTTAGAAGGGTACGAGTAGAGTCAGGATACAACAATGCATCCTCTATCGTAATTTGCGTACCCATGGGGAGAGTAATAATGGCTCGTCCTGAGCCAACTATTAACGCATCTCGACCCGCAATGGTCATAATATTTCCTTCTCTTTTCTTAAGAGTCTGGAAATATTTTATTTCTCTAAGTATAGAGTTTGTGGTACATGAGTCCACAAGGCATAATTCTTCCTCCTTTGGATTGAGGTCAACAGACATCTATATAAAAATGAATGTAAAATAAATATTCAAATTTAACACATAGAACTTATACATATAATATATTAATTATCAATACAAGAGTATGATATTACAAAATCTATGAGTTCTATAATATAAACAATACAACTCATATACACACTAATTAATACAATCCAAACTACTATAAGGATGTATGACGTATATTATTATAACAATAGTCTATAGTGATATCAATGTTTTGACCAAGATTATTCGAAATCTCCAAACATGTCTCCAGAACTGAAATCTATGAGCATGTTGTCCGACGATGGAAGGTCTTTTTCAAAGTTTAGAGGTTTTTTGTTCACTTGTTCTTTAGGGGCTTGATTAGAACAACCCTCTTCCACAACAGCCTTAGATGCAAGATTGAAGTGTGTCTCATATCTTGTATCTCCTGCTGGCTTAGCCTCTTTCAAAGACTTTTAGTACAAAGCTACCAAATGCTTAGGTGTACGGCAATTCTTGGCAAAATGCGTGAAATCCCCACATCTATGACACTTGTTGTCATTTTTGGGTTTCGCATTTTTCTTCTTCCTCTTATTTGAATTAGGTCTTTGTCTTTTATTGTGTTTGCGTTTACCAGTTCTGTTCTTTGGATCATATCCATTGAACTTATTCTTATTCCTAGGCTGTTTCTGTACATTGTGAACCTCAGGCAAAGGCGCCGAACCAACAGGGCGCTTATGATGATTTTTCATAAGAACTTCATCATGTTTTTCTGCCTGAGACAATGTATGAATAAGCTGGGAATATTGTTGGTAATTATGAGTCCTGTATTGCTGCTGCAATACTCTATCAGATGGGAGCATAGTAGAGAGTGTTTTCTCTATCTTGTCTGCATCTGATGCTTCTTTCTCGCAGAACTTCAATTTAGAACAAATTCTATGAACAACATGATTATAGTCTGCCACAGATTTAAAATCTTGGAGACGTAAGTGATTCCATTCATAATTGGCCTCTGGCCAAATTAGTTCCTTTTGCTGTTCATATCGCTCTTTTAGAGCGACCCATAATTCTCGAGGATTTTCGATCATAAGGTATTCAGATTTAAGGTCCTTATGAATGTAAAACCGTAATAAAGCTAGAGCAGTAAATGTATGCTTCTCTTATATGGCGGCCCCTTGTTGGGGTTCCTGAATTGTAGCCAAAAGACTACGAGAGGCAAGCGCTATTTTGATATCAGACGCCCAAGTAGGGTAATTGGTACCGTCTAACGCGAGTTCCTCGAACTCCTTAGTAGCCATGATCCTACGGGGATAACTATGGATGAATTAATTTACCGTTTGGTAAATTAAAATCAACGTGGTAATGTTGTAATATTAAATGCAATATTCTTTATATTTATATCTTATCATAGTTTTGGATTGTTGTAGGTAATCACAAATTGTGTAGACCATACACCAAATCATCATAAGTTTTGATATATACACAAGACAGATAATCTCTATATCGTAGATAAAGAGTAGATCTTTATAGTAGGCAAGTGGATTGCTGCCTAAGCACGGTCTCTGGGCTAGATAATTCACAAGTGAATTAAATGCAGCCTTTGCTTAGGACTCTACTATCTTGTGTAATAGCAAAACAATATGATGAAGATATTAATCCAAAACTTTTATGTGGAGTAAAAACACGGTGTAGGTAGTCATCAAGTTTCAAAGAAACAAGATGTAGACCTCTCAGTAACAGGTGATTTGATCACTGCTATGGTACGGTCTCAGGGCAGGATAATCCATAAGTGGATTAAACGCAGCCAATACCATAGACTCCATTACCTTGTGTTAATTATCCAAAATAAACAAGATATTTATATTGCAATGTGAATTCTAGAGATGGTATAGTTAAATTGCAACTAAGTCGACTAGCAATTGTAACTTGTATGTGGTGCAAAAATGTGGTTTGGGGCACCATCATACCCAACTTTTTATTATAAAACTTACAGGTGTAACCAATATGTTGGTATAAAATTAAATTTGGGTGCACCATATATAGCAAAATATAACAAAAAAATACATTGCATAAACTAAGTATATAAACAAACCACAATTTATATACAATCACAATGTACAATACACAACATTGTTACAGCAGTCACTTGACAAGAACAACTAGACAAATATATGATGTTCTAGCAGGGAATAATTTAGTCAATCTATATGCTAAATATCTAGACTACTGCTAACAGGTAAATAAGAAAGAAATAAATAAAAAAAACTAGACACAAAGACATAAAATGAAAAGGGCCCAGAGCAGCAAACAAGTCCAGCAAAGGGAGGGGGCGCGGCCCATCCGGCTAGGCATTGAGCCCAGCCAGCCAGCCAGGCGCGGCCCACGCAGCAAGGGGGGAGGCCGAGAATGTCAGCTCCTGGGCCTGGGCCGCCGTTCGGCCCAACCCAGCCACTCTTCCCCTCAGCCCTATAAGAGGGTGACGGTTAGGGTTGAGGAACCCTAACCGCCCCAAACACCCGCCGCCGCCGTTTGCCTGGCTGCCGCCGCCGCCGACGAGCCGGTCATCCACCGCCCGCCGCTGCTCCTTGCTTTTGCTGCCGTCATGCTCGTGGTTGTCTTGTGCCTCCTCCTCCTCTCATGGCGGATTCGGGCCAAGACCCCGTCACCGGCCATGGAGGCCGGCCGGCAGGGTGCGAGCCGCCCATCCCCGGCGAGCTTCGGCCGCAAGGGCCGTCGCTGCAAGCCAGGAATGGCGGGATCGCCCCCACCGACCCGTCCGCGACCGTTCAGAGGCAGGGAGCCGCCTCCCCCTCATTCGAGGAAGAGGCGAATCCGGCGCCGAGGGCCCGACCGGACGGCAGTGCGGTCCGGTGAGCGTCGGGGTGGCGGTTGGCCGTCACTGCGGCGTAGGAGCGACCACCTGGAGGAGCAATCGGAGGGGGAAGAAGGGCGGACGGGTGAACGAGGTCAACGTCGTATGCGAAGCCCGGCGGCCATCCCTCCGCGCCGCTGTTGTTCGTGGGAAGCGGAGGAGCACTCTGGCGTGCGGCCAGAGGACCAGCGCCTCCGTTCCTCGGCATGGTGAGCGTAGGCGACGGCAGTGGAGGTGGGACCGGCCTCGGCATCATCAACGGCGTCTCCGGTGGCGGCCTCGTGCGTCCGACGAACATGGCCGGGCCATGGGTCGGGCAAACACCAGGGGCGAACTCCAGCCTTGACGAACGAGGCACCGGACGCGGCGACAAGCGAATCTCCAGGCGCGGCGACGACGGGCGACCACCACTGCTCCGACGAGGAGGGATGCGGTGGGCGTGGATGTCCCGAAGAGCACGGCGTACGGCGCCCTGGAGCAGGAACCGCTGGAGGCCGCCGGGGTGGTTGGTGCTGCGGTGGATGACGCCCTCGACGGCGTCCGTGATGGAGTCCACCATGGCATTCATGGAAGGAGTAGAGAACGACATCTTCTACCTTGAACTGGATCGATGAAAAATCCGGCGAAGTTCCGGTGAACTCTTCTGGTCTACTACTACAGCGGTGTGCAGAGCGCGTGTCTGATAACGTATTGTATGAAAATGTGGATGGAATGGATCAAATGAATGACCGTGTATTAATCTGATGAATAGTGATGTATATATACAAGCCAATGGATGTCCAATGGCCAAAGGATGCCTATTAGTGCCGTAGGGGCCTAAACGGTTGAATATGCTAGAACCGTCATGAGCAGTTGCTAATGATGGGAATTACAATAATTGATCAGTAATTAATTAATCCTAATTAATCTCAACAGTTGCTGCGTGTTGAGGATGGCCCTCGACGCGGCCCACATACACGCACATTGGTTTTGATTTCCGATTACAGAGCGGCGTACGTATGTGTTCTTTTTATTTTATTTTATTTTTCTTTTTCTTTTCTTGTATTTTTCTTTTTTTTCTTCTTCTTTTCGTGCTTCTTTTTTATTTTCTTTTTATGTTTTCTGTATTTTTTATATTTTGTGTTTCTTTTTATTTTTTATCTTTTATCTTTTATCTTTTTTCCTTTTTCTTATTATTTTCTTGATGTTCGCGTGCTGCAGTCGTGATGTTCTATTTTTCAATTTTCAATTTTTTCTTTTGATTTTCTTTTGTTTTCTTTTCTAATTATGTTTTTCTTAGATTCATGTTTTTATTTCTTAATCTTTCTTTATTATTTATCTTTTCTTTTTTTTCTTTTTTTATTTTCATGCATCATTCATTCTTTATTTTTCTTTTTTTGTGTTATGTGTTTATTATTCACCATTTCAAATTCATAGTACATATGTGATGTTTTAGGATGTATTTAGTGTTGTTCACGTACTATGTATGCGATGTTTCATAATGTATTTAGTGTTGTTCTATGATATATCTGGGGATGTTCACTTAGTATACATGTGATGTTGTAGGATGTATTTAGTATTGTTCACGTATTATACATGCAATGTTCTAGAATGTATTTAGTGTCGTTCTATGGTATATATGGGGATGTTTGCTTAATATACATGTAATGTTCTATGGTGTATCTTGGGATGTTCATGGCCCAGTTTTCAACACATCCATATTTGGGAAACAGTGCAGAAGAGTTTCATCCCCATGAAACTCTCTCTACTCCTATGAAACTCTCTCTTCATCAATGCAATGCCATGTCAACGTATTTAATGCCCGTGAAACTCCCATTGAGATTGTCCTTAGTGTACATGTGATGTTCCACGATGTATTTAGTGTTGTTCACGTACTACATATGTGATGTTCTGTAATGTATTTAGTGTTGTTCTATAACACATCTAGGGATGTTCACTTATTATACATGTGATGTTCTAAGATGTATTTAGTGGTGTTTATACACTATATATGTGATGTTCTATAATATCCGCGGATGTTCACTTAGTATACATGTAATGTTCTAGGACGTAGTTAGTGTTGTTCATATACTATATATATATATGCGATATTCTATAATGTATTTAGTGTTGTTCTATGGTGTATCTAGCGATATTAACTTAATATACATGTGATGTTCTAGGATGTATTTAGTGTTGTTCACATACTATATATGTGATGTTCTATAATGTATTTAATGCTGTTCTATAATGTATTATCTTTATGATATAAATACTCCCTCCATACCTAAAAAGAAAGACGTTTAGGACAGGATTGTGCTAACCAAGGAGTGATTAATTATGTGATATTTTTCCCTATCTACCCCTATTAAATAGGGTTACGGGTGCTCTCTATACAAGAAAGTAAACCAGCTCAGTTGGCTAGTGCACCGAGGCATTAGTCCTGTGGTGCGCGTTCGATACCCCGCGGACATGGCTTTTTTGCTGGTCATTCATTTGGCGTTTGTTTTTTTAATGGATTTCAGCCTGACGTGCGGAGGAGGATGCATGGCTGGCCGAAATTTCGTTGCGCGCACTGGAATTTTGTCCTCGCACTGACGAGGCTCGTTTGAGGCCGTGTTTTTTCAACTGGCGCGCATAGCTTTTTTTTTTGGCGCTCCGGAGGGCTGACGCTTGGAGTGCTCGTTGCTTGTTCTATTTAAACGCTCTGAAGGGCGGCGAGGAATGAGGCGCCGTCATTAATGCCGATAACAGCGGACTGGTAGCAAGCGCAACGGGCAGCAACTCAAGCGTCAGGGGTAATCGCGTCCAAACTCATCCCTCTGTGCGTTCGACGTCCTTCTTTGCGAAAACGGGCCAGCAGCCCAGGACGTCTTTCTTTCTAGGTACGAGGGAGTATTCATTAATAAAACTTTATTTAATATATCCACGTGGGATTTTGTTTTGAAGGATTTATTGCAAGAAATTTGATGGTGTAATCGGAATTTAATTTAAATTTTTTGTTTAGGAGTTATGACCTTTTTTTAATTAGTTAAAAGTCATTTGCACGTGTGTCAGAGTTGGGCCTGTGCGGCTGTGTAGTGTCCATCCCGCGCGCTACAACATCACTAGTCACACACGCACACTGATGCGCGCTACAGCATCGATCTCTACGAAATTTTGACGCCGGAAATTTTGACGCGCGCTGTCGCCTGTCGGTCGGCGCGGGCTACCGTCCCATTATTCGGACCCTAGCATCCCCCCCTGAGCTGCTCGGTTCGGTTAGTGCCGTACGGGGAGCAAGAGAAATATAGCCCAGCTCAAAGACTAATCAGGCCATGATGTGGACGTGCAAGCGCACGCAATACGGTCGTGGTTGAACCGTGCGCTAGGAAGAGGTTATAGCCAGAATCGGATTACAAAAATCCATAACATATATATATATATTGTAAGACTTCTGGCTATCTTCAACCTAGGGCAACTTTTTTTTTGCATATTGGAAGAAGTATAATAGATTTGTCCTTAAAAAAATGTTAGGAATTACTATGAACATAGAGAGTATCCATTCCAAATTAGAAGATGTTTTGGCTTTTATTGAGGAGGGAGTATTTGACATGCATATTTGCATTTGAAATGACATGGGATTTTCTTTTTCTTCTTTTTGCACATTGAAACCAATTCAGTGACCCTTAAGGACTTGAATTCCTAAATTTAATTTTGTTAGGAAATATTTTCATTTCCCAATGTTTTTTACTTGATGCAAGCATGAGTTAAATTATTATACTGAATTTTCTGTATATAAGACTTTTTTGCCACTCCTCAACCCACAATCAACCTCATTCACGTGAGGTATCATTATCTCTTTCTATCACATACTCCCTAGTTCCAAATTGTATGCAACAGAGAGAGATCTACTTCAAACTAGACGTATGGTACCACGTACTTGAACCAGTATAATCTCTATGTCTTGTGTTCTACCTATTTGATTCCCTATGCATGAATACGCTGATCCGTATTGCAGGGTAAATATTTCTGACGTAAGGAGCAAAGCTAAAGAATCAAGTAGCGGAGCTCTCGCAACCGGATCAGAGCCGTACAGTGCTGTTGATGTGTTGGATAGCTTCCAATATTTTATCCTTAAGTCCAAGGTCGACGACCAATATGCAGTGAGTCCTCCTAAGGTTTTACCTTGTGGAGGAGCATGGTTTGATGAACTAGTCTGACTAATCAAAATACCAAAGAACTATGATCGGTGTACTCCCTCCATCTTAAAATAAATCAACTTATAAAGATATTTGGAGTCAAAACATTTTTTGTTTTGATCCAGTTATTAAAAGGTGCACAGATGTTTATGGCACTAAATTTGCATTATTAGGTATATCATGAAATATATTTTTATAATGCACTTGCTTGATATCATACTTAAAATAATTTGACTCCAAATAATTCAATTTAAGTTATTTTATGATGGAGGGAATATTTTCAGTCTTTGGGCTGAGAAATTAAAGGCGAGGATTCCATGTAACAGTCCGGAGGGTCAGGTATACGTAGTGCCTGAACCTGAGCCCGATCACTGGTCTCCAGCATCTGCACCACCTGGTGCATGGTCGGTCGCAGCAGCGGGTTCGGCTCGACGCACCAGAGCGCCACGCGAGCGAACCGGTCCACCCTCTCCATGTCCTCCGCGCTGTCGACGCCAGCGTCGTCGTCGCCGTGCAGCATCAGCTCCGTCCTCCGCGCGCCCACCAGCTGCGCCGCCCAACCGAACAAGGTGACCGTCTCGTCGTCCTCCACGCCTTGCGGCGGATCAAGATCAACCACCACCGGCTCCTGGCACCTCCGGCAGCAGATCATCTCCAGCAGCACGACGCCGAAGCTGTAGACGTCCGCCTTGGTGTCCACGCGGGCGTCGCCGCGGAACCACTCGGGCGCGATGTAGCCTCTGGTGCCCCTGACGTGGGTCACCGTGGTGTGCACCTGCTGGCTCCCTAGCAGCTTGGAGATCCCGAAGTCGGTGATCCTCGGGACGCCGCGGTCGTCCAGCAGGATGTTGTCGGGCTTGATGTCGCAGTGGATGATCGGGGCGCTGCAGCCGTCGTGGAGGTACTCGAGCCCCCGGGCGATGGCGACCGCGGCCTCCGCGCGCCAGCGCCACGGAGGCCGCCTCTCGGGGTTGAAGAGGAAGCTGCGGAGCGACCCGCCCGGCATGAACTCGAACACCAGCATCCGGTGGTTGCCTTCTTTGCAGTAGCCGATCATGCGGACCAGGTTCCGGTGGTGGATCTGCCCGATGGACTGCACCTCGTTGGTGAACTCCTGCTCGCTGTACTCGTTGGAGGCGATGAGCTTCTTCACCGCGATGAGATGCGGCTGCGGCGACCTCATCGTTCCTCTGTACACCTCGCCGAAGCTCCCTTTACCCAGCAGTTTCTCGAAGCCATTGGTGGCTTGGTAAAGCTCCTTCCAGCTGAACGCTCTCACGCTCGAGCTCAGCAGCTGCTTGCTCTCACTGTTCCTGCCGAGGTAATGCTGTGCCAGGAGGCCACCGATGGTGATCACTACGATCAAGGCCAAGCAGATGGTGATGATTTTGTAGGGGCGTAGTTCGGTTCTTGTGCTTGTCGATTGGGCACTCCCGGTGCGCACCTTGATGAACGCCTTCATTGTGACATCGTTCGCCCGCCGTCCGTTGGTGAGCACCGTGACCTCCCGGCAGTCGGAGACGCCGTCGCCGATGAACAGCGCGGCCGCGCAGAAGCAGTCGCTGAGGCAGTACTCCCGGCACTGCTCCTCGTTCACCGACGAGAATTTCTTGTAGTATATCGAGGTCTCCCAGGTGATGTTCGGGAGCTCCACGAGCGTGAACTCGTCGGAGCTGTTGTCGACGCCGCAGCTCTGCGGCTCGAACGCCGGCGTGCAGCCGCTGTCCGGGTGCTGCGCGTCTGTGTAATTGTACCCACTCGGGCAGACGCAGTTGAGCTGGTCATCGGTCTGGACGCAGTAAGACCCCGGGCCACACATGCCCTGCAACCCGGACGTTCTCTTGTTGCAGGCGTCCGGTGGCCACTGACTCAGCCTGGTCCAAGACGTGTCGCCGCCGCTGGTCTTGTTGCGGACATAGGTCCGGACGATGCCGTCGGGGTCCATCCTGACGAACTGGAAGTAGTCGGCGCCGGCGGTGAAGCTCGCCGGTGGCGAAATCATGCTGTAGACGGTGCCGTTGGTGAGGGTGTAGTTGAGCCGGCCCTGGGCGTCGAAGGTGACCGTTGTGTTGCCATCGGGGCTGTTGATGTGCTCCTGCCAGTAGGCGTTGCCGGGGCTGTTGCCGGTGAGGAGGTCGACGTAGAGGACCACGTTGCCGTCCGTCTGGACACCCATGCTGAACCGGCCAGTGGTGAACTCCGCGTCCAGGGCCAAGGACTGGCCCGGCAGGAGCGTGTCCGTCGGGTACCCGAAGCTCTCCCACAGCACGTCACCGCCGTCGCCGAGGAACTGGAGGTTGCCCGAGTCCGCGCCTCAGCCTGGACGTCGGGGCCCTCCACAGCTCTTGGTTGCGGCCGCTGCCGTCGGTGAGCACGAGCGTGCCGTCGGGCGTGACGCTGAGGACGGACCCCGCCGTGGCGAAGGCCGTGCCACCGGAGGGCGACTGCTTCGCGAACCACACCACGGACTGCGGCTGGGACTGGGAGGAGCTGGAGCTGCTGCCAGCGCCGGCGGCGTCCCCGAAGCGGAACCATGTCGCGAGGAGGAACTTGGTCAGGTCGGCGTCGAGGGCGCGGAAGCCAAAGGCGAAGTCGCCGGACGGGCTGGTGATGTAACCGGGCGGCGTCAGGGCGGCTCCCGCGGTGAGGTTGGTCCGCGCCACGGCCGCCGCCGGCACGAATCGAGTTTGTTGCAGTAGCACGGTTATTGCTAGGGTGCAAAGAAGCAGAGCGCGGCGGAGTGGAGAGCTGGGCAACGCCGGCATGATCGCAGCTCCGTCCCTGCCGAGCAAGCGTCGTGTCGGCGTGTCCCGTGTACAAGTTCTCTTTTTTAATTGAGAAGATGCTGCGTGGAAGCAGGGGTTGGTTCGGTTAACGACTGCTCCCTCTGTCCCGTAAATTTTGCAATTCTATCCAACAACAACAACAACATAGCCTTTTGTCCCAAGCAAGTTGGGATAGGCTAGAGATGAAACCCAAAAGAGACGAGAAATAGGGAGACACAAAAAAGAACATAAAATTCTATGGTTCAAAATTTTTCCAAATTTTTTGCATACATAGGCACTGTCAGGCCATCACATCCTGTTGGGCCCACACAAGACCCTAGCCTCATTCGGCTGGCTGACTGCCAGCTAACCAGCAGTGTTTTTCTCTCACATCATTTCAGCACCAGCCACCAGCAGTATTTTTCTCTCACAACAAATCAGCACCAGCCACCAGCCAGCCGAACGAGCTCACCTGTATTGCTGGCCTTCTGCTCTTGTCACGGACACTCGTCGCACTCGTAAAAAAAATGGAAAAAAAACGGCCACACAGGCACAGCCTCACGCGGACGCCCTCTCAGCCACACATTTCATCTCGCGTATCCTCCGCCGAGCACTCCCGCACCGGCTCAGAGGTCCTCCCCTTCCATCCGCAATCCCAATCCTGAACCCAAAATCATGCCTAGATCGAGCTCCATCCTGCTGATCCCCTTTCCCCGTTCCTCTCCTCTAGTGCCTCTCATCCTCGACGCGCGCATGTCTCGCGGCGGCGGCAGGTGCCCTAGGCCTACTGGATGCATCCTCCGTCGCCCTCCGTCGTCCTCCGGATGCATCCATCCCTGCTGAGGAAGGGGGCCTCTGATTCGCCCTCCGTCGTGCCCTCATCCTCCACCTCCAGCTCTGCGCCCGCGCCCAGTGAGCGCTTCCCCGTCCAGGTTGCGACATCGTCGGCGTCATGTGCGCGTCGGCTTCAGCCCATCTCCGCCCGGGAGGACGGTGGCGCTAGTGCATGCTGAGGGAGGCGCAGGAGTGCCAACGACGCGGTCAAGGAACTGGGCTGGAAGGAGAGAGCTGGGGAGAGCGTTGGGGAGGGCCGGAGAGGCGAAGGACCGAGACGCAGCTGGGAACCTTCCAGACCCGAGACGATGACGGTAGAAAACGGGGAGAATTGGATTGGGCTAAACTTTTCAGGGGTATTATTGTAATTTTACCTCTAGTCTTGGTATTCACGTCAGGTCCTAGAATTGCAAAATGTACGGGACAGAGGGAGTATTCGCCATGAAGCGGTCGCCGTGGATGCTGTCGTTGCGGATCAGAGATTCAGAGGATGTCTCGCCGTTTTTCGCCCGGAGTGGAGTGCATGCCCAAGTCTTTGGCCTTGTTTAGTTCTAAAGTCGGGAAGTGTCAGAAATAATGTAGTATTTCGTTTGTATTTGTTAATTATTATCCAAATATTGACTAATTAGGCTCAAAAGATTTGTCTCGCAAAGTATAAGCAAACTGTATAATTAATTATTTTTATCTATATTTAATACTCCATATATGTGACCAAAGATTTGATGTGATGGTAATATGATAGAAAATCTTAGCATTTTTTGTATTTTGGAGGGGAACTGAACGAGGGCTTTGGCAAGAGAGCACCAAAGGGAGGGAGCAAGAGGAAGTCAGTCAGGATCGTCAAGGCGCAAGGAGATCTTTCATGGTGCAGGCGTGCGTCAGCTGGAACAACCGCCTGGCCTCACTGCACGTCTCCTCGTCCTCGCTCCTCCCACGAACGGGCAACCTCTCCTGTTCTCTTCACCAAAAAAATAAAAACAATAAAACGGGCCATGGCCGTCTCCGTCTGCTACAGTCGCTCGCGCCTCGCGGAGCTCGGTAGCTCTTCCTGGCGTACTCCACACGAGCGGTCGTGCCGACTCCTTCCACGACAGACTTCATCAACGCCATCGGCAGTCGTCTGGAAATTTCCAGCGGTACCGCTACCATTCCGTACCGCACTGACATGTCCCTTGGGAACTTTACTTTCGACCTTCTATTTTTCCCTTATTATGGGACACACAAGTGGGCAGTCAAAATAAGCTACTTCCTCCGTCTCAAAAAAAACGTGTACTCCCTCCGTATCGGATTTAGAAGTCGTTTAGGACAGCAACACAGTCTACAAAACATAACTTTGACCTCTTGTTTTTATAAAAAATATTTTATGAAAAAGTGATATATGTATACTTTTATGAAAGTATTTTTCAAGACAAATCTATTCATATATTTTTTACATTTGCAAACTCAACTACTTAAAAGTTATTGATGATTTATATTCCCAATGTTTGACCCAAACCTTATCCAAAACGACTTCTAAATCCAATACGGAGGAAGTAATTGTAGGTTTAGGCACGGATACCAATACCCCTTGCAAAATTACCTAAATACCCCTGGGTACAGTTATCAATACCCGCAGCCAGCCTACTCATGTATCTGGTTTTGCGGGTTTTGCGGCACACACTGACGTGAGGCCTGGTTCGTGCATGAGGGTTGTGGGGCCAGGGAATATGAGGTTGAGAGGCCTAGCACTGGGGAAGTCTCTGGAAGGAAATGAGCGGAGACAATGTCCGTACGTGAGCTTTGCATCTGATTTTTATCCGCATGCAGCAGTAGGAGCAGAAGAAGCTTGTAGTATTACATTTTTATTGAGACAAATTTTGCATCGTAGGATTTTTTTTTTTGAGACGGAGGGAGTAGTACTATACTCGGTCAAAAAATTTGAATGCTATAATGTACGTATGGAGAAATTTTATAATGGTGGTTAGAAGAAAATATGGCCCAAGAGTTCTTACCATACTTAAAACTCATGGTTAATATTAAGGCCAGTCTCAGTTCTAGAGTGCTAAACAGTTTCATCCTCACGAAACTATCTCTATTCCCACGAATCTCTTATCACCTCTCTATTTATAAATATAGTGCCATGTCAGCATATTTAGTGTCCATAAAACTTTATAAAACTTCCATTGAGATTGATCTAATAGCACGTACACATGTGATCGATGCTCTGGGGAGCTAAGTCATCTAATCTCTATCTCATCTCGCCCTTCTGGCCACGTCTACGGAGTCCAGCACGTACGTCTCCGCCGATCCGCCCACGCATGCGGAGATGAAAACGGAAACAGAGTCCGAAACTAAACGGAAGAAGGCCGCCTCGCTCGACCTGTTCACCCCGTGCGATCATCTCTCACCTGTACGTCTACGCTGCGCCATCGCGGACAGCTAAGCCGGCGGCCTGCGATGCTGCCATGACGGCACCTGGTGCGTGGTGGAGGGAGCGTTCGTCGACGGCGAGCTCAGGAAGGTGTTCCTGCGCTACACCGTGATTTGGTGGAGACTGGAGCGATGCGGCGGTGCTGCCCGTGAAGATCTCGACGTCGCCGCCTGCAAGGTGAAGTACCAGGTGCAGTGCGGCACTGAGACGGGCCCGAGAAGCGCGCTGAGAACGATGACTGTGTCCATGTCCAGGTGGCCACGCACATGCTGCCGTGGGGAGGCGACGTCGTTTTCGGCATCGCGCACCAGCACTCGGCGGTGCGTCTATGCATGCTAGGACGGGCGGCGGTTGTGCGAAACGGCAAACTACGGCCAGGGGCAGGAGGCCGGGAACGAGGCGGGCTACATTGTCGGCATAAGTACAGCAGCGAGCGGCAGGGCGTCTGGGCCTCTTGCCCTCTTCTACAGCCTCGTCGCCGAGCACCAGCAGTCGCGACATCACGCAGGACCCAATGCTGGTGGAGCTCGCGGCTTCGCTCGCTAGCAGTCAGGTCGTCACGTGGCCTCCACCGGTCACCCAGCTGGAGGACGAGGCCCCAACGGTGGTCACCTGTGTTTGCACGCAGACGCCGTCCCAACATGCCGACTCGACACGGCTGACACCACCCCCACGCCTCGCCTCGCCCCCGATGTCGTCTCAGCAGGGGCACTTACAGGTCACGCCAAAGCGGTTGGTGTTCGACAACCCCTCGGGTGTTGATGTGCCCATGGTGGGTGAAGAGGGCTACCCACCAGGCTTCGGTCCGGTGCAGACGCACCCAAATACGCCGCCGGGGGACACCAACCAGACAGTTGATGACGATGCCTCCTTCAAGTGCCGCCTCGACAACTTCACCAAGGCAATGGGGTGTAAGAGGGACTCTCCGCTGATTCATGAGCCTCCCAAGCAGCCGCCTGCTAAGTCGGTGCTGCCGTGGCGGAGCAGGCCGCTGGCAGCTCAGAGCCTGTCTAGAGTACCTGCTTCCAAGCGAGGTGAGGTGCTAATCATATAGTGTATGGGTTACATCAAGAGTCCATCAACGTCATCAACGTCGGAGATGGAGGCCTTTGACAAGCTCTTTGATGGCAACCTGACCGCGTCGGAGGCCGAGGCAATGGACGCACTCTTTCTGGCCGTTGGAAAGGGCCCATCCAGGCAGCTGCGAGGACGCAAGGCCACCTTTTAGGTCGCACCGCTGCGTCGGTTTTTAGTTGTTTCCTTTATGTAATATCGAAACAAGATGTATTTTGCTAGGATTAGCTACGCCTGTGTTAGGTCGACTTCCTTCGGCGCTCAACAGAAGCACATTGTATGTTTGTTTAAGCTCTTCTACTTAATACAATGATACGCAAATCTTTTGCGTAGTGAGAAGAAAAGGTCATGGCGACGAGAAAGTTCCAAGTTTAATTTGGCATGCAAGCACGGACATAGCCCGGTGGCTCGGTGGTGTGTCGATATATGGAAGTGTGGAACACACTGAAATATACATGCATTACGGCAACAGAGAACACACGCTGCTTGGTCGGCACGAACACGATTACATGAAGCTTCGTCCTGCGGGGATCATGCCGGCGTTGCCCCGCTCTGCTATTCTCGGCCTCGCCATCTCGGTTACCATGCTGGCGCGACAAGCTCGTTTGCGGCGCGGGGCAACCTGACCGCGGGAGACGCCCTGACGCCGCCCCAGTACATCACCAGCCCGTCCGGCAGCTTCGCTTTCGGCTTCCGCGCCCTCCACTCCGACCCAACCAAGTTCCTCCTCGCCGCGTGGTTCCGCTTCGGCGACGACGGCAGCTCCTCCTCCCAGCCGCAGCCACAGTCCGTGGTGTGGTTCGCGAAGCAATCGTACATGGGCACCACGCCCTACGCCACGGCGCGGTCCGTCCTCAGCATCACCGACGGCCAACTCACACTCACTGACGGCAACGAGGTGCTGTGGACTCCCAGCATGCAGCGCGGGTCCGTCCTCGCGCTAAGCGACACCGGCAACGTCCGGTTCATCGGCGACGGGGGCAGAGTGCTCTGGGAGAGCTTCTTGTACCCGATGGACACGCTCCTGCCAGGCCAGTCTCCAAGCGCGCGGACGCAGAGTTCAACACCGGGCGGTTCAGCCTGGCAGCCCAGCACGACGGCAACGTTGTCCTCTGCATCGACCTCTTCACCGGTGACATAAAGCAAAACGCCTACTGGGCGACGGGCACCGCCAACAGCGTCAACGGCAACACGACCATCACCTTCGACGACCAGGGCTTCCTCAACTACACACTTTACGACGGCTCCGTTTACAGCTTGATTTCACCCACGGATAGCTTCGTCGTCAGCCCCGGCGGCAGCAGCTACTTCCGTTTCGCCAGGATGGACCCCGACGGCATCGTCCGTACCTACGCCCGCCCTAGAAGCGGCAGCGGGAACGCGTCTTGGACGGTGACGGGAGCGCTCCCGGGAGACGGTGGCTGCAACAAGATCGACAACGGCCAGGGTGCAGGGCCTATGCGGCCCCGGGTCCTACTGCACGGAGACCAAAGAACGGCTGAGCTGCCTGTGCCCGAGCGGGTACACTTACGTCGACGCGCAGCACAGCGACAGCGGCTGCACGCCGGCGTTCGAGCCGCAGAGCTGTGGCGGCGTGGAGAACAGCTCCGACGAGTTCTCACTCGTGGAGATGCCCAACACCACCTGGGAGATCTCGGTGTACTACAAGAAGTACCCGTCGGTCACGGAAGAGCAGTGCCGGGAGAAATGCCTCGGCAACTGCTACTGCGCGGCGGCACTGATGATCGGCGGATCCGCCTGCGCAGAGGTGGGGGCGCTCACGTACGGACGCCAGGCAGACGACGTCACCACGACGGCGCTGATCAAAGTGCGCAAGGGGAATACTTCTTCTTATACACAGAGCGAGAGACCATGGGATAGGAACCAGAGCCATATACTGCGTCCGTACAAGATCGTCCTTGTTTGCTTGGCCTTTATCTTTGTGGCCACCGTCGGCGTCCTCGTGGCACAGCATTGCGTTGGCAGGAGGAACAGAGAGAGCCAGCAGCAGCCGTTGAGAGCGTTCAGCTGGCAGGAGCTTTACCAAGCCACCAATGGCTTCGACGAACTGCTGGGTAAAGGGAGCTTCGGCGAGGTGTACAGAGGAACGACGAGATCGCCGCAGCCGCATCTCATCGCGGTGAAGAAGCTCATCGACTCGAACGAGTACAGCGAGCAGGAGTTCACCAACGAGGTGCAGTCCGTCGGGCAGATCCACCACCGGAACCTCGTCCGCATGATCGGCTACTGCAAAGAAGGCAAGCACCGGATGCTGGTGTTCGAGTTCATGCCGGGCGGGTCGCTCCGCAGCTTCCTCTTCAACCCCGAGAAGCGGCCTCCTTGGCACTGGCGCGCCGAGGCCGCACTTGCCATCGCTCGGGGGCTCGAGTACCTCCACGACGGCTGCAGTGCCCAGATCATCCATTGCGACATCAAGTCCGACAACATCCTGCTGGACGACCGCGGCGTGCCGAGGATCACCGACTTCGGCATCTCCAAGCTGCTGGGGAGCCAGCAGGTGCACACCACGGTGACCCACGTCAGGGGCACCAGAGGCTACATCGCGCCCGAGTGGTTCCGCGGCGACGCGCGCGTGGACACCAAGGCGGACGTCTACAGCTTCGGCGTCGTGCTGCTGGAGATGATCTGCTGCCGGAGGTGCCAGGAGCCGGTGATGGTTGATCTTGATCCGCCGCAAGGCGTGGAAGACGACGAGACGGTCACCTTGTTCGGTTGGGCGGCGCAGCTGGTGGGCGCGCGGAGGACGGAGCTGATGCTGCACGGCGACGGCCCTGACGTCGGCAGCGCGGAGGACATGGAGAGGGTGGACCGGTTTGCGCGTGTGGCGCTCTGGTGCTTCGAGCCGAACCCGCTGCTGCGACCGACCATGCACCAGGTAGTGCTGATGCTGGAGACCAGCGATCGGGCTCAGGGCCAGGCACTGCCTGACCATCCAGACTGTTACATGGAATCCTCACCATTAATTGCTCAGCTCAACATTGTATGAGCCGCTCTTGTCAAAAAAAAAACATTGTATGAGTCGCGGATCATATTTGATTATTTCGATTTGCCAGATTTCATCCAAGTATTTGCATGGCACCTAATGAGTTGTATTGCATTTTAATCAAAGTCCCTTAGGCCCCGTTTGTTTCCTATGGAATCACTACCAAGAAGAATTCCTGGTCGGAATCGTTAGTCAATTTATATAATTTTTCATTAGTCGGATTGATTCCGGGTGTCATTGTACCCAAACCGAACGAGCCCTTAGGATTTATTTGTTTGGTCCCAAAACCAAGGGGCTGGGGTGGTGGAGGAGATTGAGACCTTGTTAGTTTGATCCCGAAACTAAGGGAATTATAAGGGATTGAGCGGGATTAAATCCCCCTACAAGTCCAAATCCCCCTCAATCCCCTTCAAGCCGTTTGATCTTGAGAACAACCGAACAGGCATAAGATGAATCCCCCCCCCCCCTCCCCACCCAAAATCCTATCTCAAGATCAAATGAACAGGCCTCAAATTTGACTGTTTTCTTGAGCTATTTGAACTTAAGAGCACGATTTATACTTCTCAAAAAATCAAGGGAAAAATGTATCAATACATTTAAATTTATATGCAAATAAAATTAGATCAAGAGGATATGGACAGTGAGGTTTAACTAGTCTGCTGGAGTGTGCTGAAATATAAAGAGAAAAATTTATGAAATGGGAGGATACCTAAGACACAGAGGGTGAAATTTTACGGTGTCTGCTGGAGATGTTCTTAGGGCCTATTTGATTTGCCCCTTCTAAAATTTAGTCAGCTAAATCTAGTCTCATTTAGTCACTTTTCATCCAAATACTATGACTAAATGAGACTAAACTTAACCTTTTAGTCATTTTGAAGCCAAACACCCTGACTAGAAGGGATTAAAAGGTCTCTTTTAGTCTTTTTTAATCACCTAAACTAAACACCCAGTGACTAAAGTTTAATCCTTGGTTTAGGTGACTAAAGTTTAGGAGGGAGAACGATAATGATACTGTGCGGGTGTCCATCTCGTCCGGACGAACCCGCACACGGGAACGACTCCACCGAGCGCCCGTGCCCTCCACGCCTTATCCCATCCCGTCTGTGACCCACCGCGCCCACTTGCTCGCTCTGCTCGCCCGCTCTCCCCCTGCTCATCTACTTCCACTCTCTGTCATGTCGTTCTCTAGGCCAGGTCACTGCCGCCCCTCCCTCCCTCCCTTCCCCCCTCCGCGACCTCCATGCGGCCCCCCACCGGAGACGAGGAAGACGGCGACAGCTCCGACGAGGTAGGTCGGTTCTTCTCTGAATCTGAGCCATTCTCCTCCTCCTTTGGATCTGAGCGCTCCTCCTCCTCTGGATTTGAGGGACGCGGCAGTGGCTAGGGTTCCAGCGAGCTCTGGGGGTCCTATTCCCTCCTCCCTCAGATGAGCTCGAAGGTGATGGGCTATGAGTTGTTTTGCTGTTTCTCCCGTGTTGCAAGGGTGTTTTAGGATGTTGCAACATATGATTTTTGAATGTTGCAATAGGATTTTTTTGATTGTTGCAACAGATGTTTTTGTGATGTTGCAGTACTATTACTTGAGATATTGCAGTACATATTTTTCGATGTTGCAGCACATAAATTTTGATATTGCGATACATGTTTTTCGATGTTGCAGTACATGTTTTTCGATGTTGCAGTATGTATTTTTCATTGTTACAATATATATTTTTCAATATTGCAGTGCATGTTTTTTAATGTTGTACTATATATTTTTCGATGTTACGGTTAGCTGCTTATTTTGCTTCGAACAAAACAGGTCATCCCTCCGCCAGTACGTGCCGGCTGTCCGGGACCATGCGACTAATGTGAGGCAGGGTACAGCCCCTTGCTAGGCTCAGCCGCTCAGGCGGAGATCGCGCTCGGATCAGGCGTATCTCGTCGCAGTACCTGGCTCACGTCCCTGATGCCCAATTTTAAGAGGCCAGTCCGTAGGTTGGCACCGGCACGACGGCAGGAATCACTCCCCAAGATCAAGGACACTCGAACCTAATAAAAGCCCTTGGCCGGCCCCCCAACTTCTCATCCTCTCCAATCTTTGCTTCTGCAGGGTGCAGCTGCACACGACACAGCCACCAACACAAGCGAAAATCAAAGGTTCACAGGCATAATGACTGCAATCGGTGTGAGCTATTGCAATGCAATCTCGATTTGATGAACTGGATCAGTTGATTCAGCCAGGTGCCGATTTGGTAAATGGCATGTTTGAGAGGGCGGCAGCGCAAAAGAGGCCGGGTTTAGACCCAAATTCACCCCTAAATTTCACTATGTAAAAAGAAGATTCCACATCACATCAAAATACCGGCACATGTATGGAGTACTAAATATAGATGAAATAAAAAACTAATTACACAGTTTTGTTGTACTTTGCGAGACGAACATTTTAAGCCTAATTAATCAATTTTTGGACAATTATTACCAAATAAAAACAAAATTGCTACAGTGTGATGTGATGTTCACTATGCAAAATTTGGATACCAACTTTAGGGCCTGTTTAGATGCCTGAATTCGGGCCTGAATTCGGGCATAAACAGTGCCCCGGTACTGTAGCAATTTTGTTTTTATTTGGTAATAATTGTCCAAATATTGATTAATTAGGCTCAAAATGTTCGTCTCGCAAAGTACAATAAAACTGTGCAATTAGTTTTTAATTTTATCTACATTTAGTACTTCATGTATGTGACGACATTTTGATGTGACGGGGAAGCTTCTTTTTTTATAGTGAAATTTGGGAGAAAATTTAAAATCTAAACAGGGCCTTGGTATCTAAACAAAAAAACAAGGCCAGACATTCTCTCGAGTCCTCTGCCGTCTACCCCGTCTTCTCCCTCCCGGAGTCAGATTGCAGGCGGGGCGGGCTTTTCCACGAGCCCGCATAGCCGCCCCGCGAGAGTGCCGTTTGTGGCCGATGTGGCTCAGCTGCAAAATTTTTGCGGCCTAATGTTGTCCAGTCCGCAAAGTCCACCGAATAAGAGGATAAGCCCGCAAGAACCCGCATTCTCAGGTCTCTCGATGTTTTGGTCTGCGAACCGCTGAACCCTACTGCTAGTACGGCAGCCGCGCCGCCGCCGCTGCCCCTTCTTCCGCCCAGCTCCTTCTTCGACGCCTAGGGAAGGGTCACGCAGTCCGTCCGGCCAACACAAGCTCACGCGTAGCACGTCGAAAACATCTATCCGATCCACCGTCCGTCGTCGTCTCACTCCCAGCAGGCTCTCGAAGCAGGCAAGCAGCTGCCAATTCTTGTGTTTTGTTTAGTCACCCATTAGAATTCATAACTAAAGTAGTATATTAGCTTGTTGTACGAAGTGGCCATCCTGCTTGCGGACGTTAGCGGCTTGCCCGAATGCCCGCCAGTCCCGCTGGCCGTTCGCGGCGATAGCTTTGCGGTTTACGGACTCTCGCATAGCCCGTTTAATAGCTTCGTGGCTAGCTTAGTGGTGGCTGGTGGACGGCCCACAACCCGCCCAGCCTGCAAGCTGATCCCGGAGTCCCGGGCCAGCCAGGTCCTCAAAAGGGCAGCCCCAGCGGCGGCTGCTGCCTGCTACTACTGCTACTGCTACTGCCACTGCGACGGCCTCTGCCCCCCGCCCCCCACTGCCGCAAATCCCAACAAAGCCAGTGCAGAAAGGAAGCGGGCAAAAGCAGCCCCGCCTTCTCTTCTACACAGCCCGCCGGTCCTCCCCTCTGCCCCGCTCTGTCAACTTTGACTCCCCCATCCCGGTCTCTCCTCCCCTCTGCTCCCTCCATCCCATTCCCACACCCCCGCCACCGGCCAAGCAAACACACCGCACATTTCAGTTCAGACAGTCCAAGAACAGCACCAAGAAACGAAAGGCTCCTTGCCGCTGTTCTTGCTCGACTAGGAGAGCTCCCTGCCGTTGATTGATCAGCGGAGGCGGGCGGACGGCATGCTGAGCTCCCTGCCGCTGTTCTTGCTGCTGCTGCTGCTGCTATCTGCAGCCAGCTTCGGCGGCGGCGTGAGGCTCGGCAATGGCGGCTACGAGGACTGGAGGCTCGGCACCGCCACCTACGTAAAGGAGTTCCAGTCGCACCCTCTCAACGACGGTATGTGATGTGCCTGCGTTTGTTTCAGCCTCGCAGTCGTAGTATACAATCAGGAGGAACATCCGCGATGCTTAGTCGTCAGAGTCGGTTTTCTTTCCCTCCTCTTCTCCCCCCTGCCGGGTGCCGGCCTTTCTGCATTTTCGGTGGATGAAAGGTAGCCAGTGCTTCCCTCTCTTCCAACAAAGAAATGGAGATTGCGAATGTCGTCTGCAGACACGATTCCATTCTGTGGGCGAGAAGGTAGTGTAGTGTTTTACAGATCCGGTATATTTTACTGCAATGTCGCCATAAATCACACAGACACGAGGGGAGATTCACCAATGGAACTTCTTCCCCTCTCCTTCCTGGCTTCAGAATGAGTGATTCTTGGAACTGAACATTCCAAGCAAGAATTGATTTCTACTACTACATGACATAGGGGCACTATCTTGATTTTTCAAAGGTACTGCAGAAAAACCATTTCTTTTTTCAGTAGGGTTGATGGTAGGGGTAGTGCACTAATGCTATTGCTATCCTTCAACGGCCAAAAGGGAAGGGGTTATGGAGTACCCCTTTTTTTTTTTGTTTAGGACAAGTTATGGAGTACATTTTTCGGCGCTAAATGGGCTTTCAAGTTTTGTGACCTTTGCCTTTTGAGAAAGCTGTAGTTGACGCACATTGAATGGGTGCATTGACAAATCATGAGAGGCAAGCTAGTTACCGCCAGTACCACTACAGTGTGAGGTTTCCTTACAGTTACCCTGTTACAGTTTAGAAACTCGTGGAGCTGAGGTTGCATACAGTAATTTTCTATAACACCACTGTATACAAAGTTACAACCAACATATTGACAGACAGTTCATTCAGTGCGAGTGTACTTCAGGTCCTAAAAGATTCAGCCCAGGCTATTTGAAATGTAGTAAATTTCAGTGCAATTTCGTTTGAAACAGTTCATTTCTCGCGAAATTGAGTAAAAACTAAACGAGGGATAAAGTTCTACATTCATGGGTTAAGAATTTCCATCTGTGCATCGCTCCATGTTTTCTGTCATTGCTGAATTAGTTACTAGGAAAAAGAAACACGCTGCTTGTTGCTGTGCCTGATGCCGTGGTTGGTTCCTGCAGGTGGTGGCGCCTGCGGGTATGGCGACCTGGACATCTTCAGGTACGGCCGGTACATGGCGGGGCTGAGCGCGGCGCTGTTCGGCCGCGGCAGCGCCTGCGGCGGCTGCTACGAGCTCCGGTGCGTCAACCACATCCAGTGGTGCCTCCGGGGTAGCCCCACGGTGGTTGTGACGGCGACGGACTTCTGCCCCGCCAACATGGGCCTCGCCGACGAGGCCGGCGGCTGGTGCAACTTCCCACGGGAGCACCTCGAGCTGTCGGAGGCCGCCTTCCTCCGCGTCGCCAAGGCCAAGGCCGACATCGTGCCCGTGCAGTTCCGAAGGTAGGTTGCGTTACCTTACATGCCTCATCTTGAACTGCTCGATGTTTTATTTTTCGTTTTTCAAGGCTTATAGAATTTGTTTCAAAGAACACGCACAGCAACTGCGCATTGGAACTGGAATTGTGTTAGCAATACTTTATAGGAGACAACAAACAAATTAGGAGGAGGCGTTGGGCTGCTCGCTGCTCGGTCTGTCAACTTGGTTGAGCCAAAGCCATGGCACATGGCGCGCTATCATTCTTGAGCTGTGCATTCAGTGTATTTTTGAAGCCTGACACTGCACTGCCTTTGCGAAAGCCCAGAATGATGTTGGATGATTAGAACTGGATCGTAGAATATCGGATGAATGTCTGAAGCCACTTTGGAATGCTAACTAATGGGTATAGGAAGCATCAGAGGTCTCGAAAGCACAGAGAAAAGAAAACATCGGCTTTCAGTCAGTGGTCCTCCTTTTTGTTTTCAAATATGACTTGCGTGTTTAATTATGAGCACTTGCCCGTTTCCAGACAAGTGCTATGAGTGTGTTCCAACTACTGCAAGAGTGCACAGCAAGTATCCTTTATATGAGTTTATTATGTCAGATTACCAAATTAAGTTATCCTGCCATTTGCGCCTACTGATCACCTTTTCTGTCTTAAAAAAAAAGAACACCTGATCGTCTCTTGCAGAAGAGAAGAGGCCATTCCACTATGATCACCACCATCAACAAATGGAGCTTTTCTCTCTGTTTTTTTTTAATTTCGGGATATGATGCAGCTGAACTTTTCGGCATAATATGGTGGTGGTGCAGGGTGAGCTGCGACAGGGCGGGCGGCATGCGGTTCACAATCACCGGCAGCGCCCACTTCCTGCAGGTGCTGATCACCAACGTGGCGGCGGACGGCGAGGTGGCGGCCGTGAAGGTGAAAGGGTCGAGGACGGGGTGGATCCCGATGGGGCGGAACTGGGGCCAGAACTGGCAGTGCGACGCCGACCTCCGCGGCCAGCCGCTGTCCTTCGAGGTCACCGGCGGGAGGGGCAGGACGGTCACCGCCTACAGCGTAGCGCCGGCGGACTGGATGTTCGCGCAGACATTTGAGGGCAAGCAGCTCGCCGAGTAGACGCCGAAAAACCTGTCTCCGTGGACGGTGGTGAATGCAAAGTAGAGTTATACAGGTGGGGTTCTTGTTGGGTTCATTTGAGGCCTTTTGTTATATAAGAAGAAAGTGACAGTCCAAATATGTGCATTACGACATCTTACCGCATAACAATTAACAACCACTGGAGGAGCCCAGCATTGTAAAACACAGAAAATGACAACTCAAACACAATTATGGCATTAATCTATCTATATGCCCTAAGAAAACACACACACACACACACACACACCACGAGCATACAATTATAATAGCTATGTGTTCCTACAAACTATTCACTAAACTATATCATCAATAGCGTGCACTTAACTGACATCAATGAGTTGTTTCATCCACTAACATTAATTATTATTATAGTCTATCTCTTCATGAAAACTAAGTTACTCATATTAATGATTTATGTAAGTCAACAATTCTGGGTTGTTCAATTTTCATTTCAAACCATATACATCGATCTGTCGCAAATCCAGCAACGCATGCTGCGTTGTCCGTCTAGCATCTTATTCAAAAAGTTACGGTGATTTGAAAATAGCGCAGGATTTCTAATGCAAAATTGTCTTTTAGGAACAGAATTTTGGAAACTGTCGATATACTCTCAACTTCTTTTTAGCCACTTGAAAAACTCTTGATTTCTCAATTAGTTTTTTTAGAACTATTGGAGATGCTCTAACATGTATTTCATTAGTTGAACAAAACTAGCTAATATTAGTTATGGTCTATTAGCTAGCTAACTATCAGTAGTTTATGGATTAAAAAAGTAGTTAATGGATCCAAATAGAGCCTAAGACTGCCCGCACTCGTCGTACTCTAAATTCATCCTCTAAAAAGAATATTTCGTCCTGGTCATCGAGATTCTCTCCTCTATATCACTTTCTCCCGCACTCATCCATTCTCTATATATCTATTCTATATCAGTGGGACCCACGACGGGCATGGCCACGGCGGGCACGGCCACCTCCTCCGGCGGGCGCGGGGCTAGCCACCGCGGAGCTCCTCTGCTCCCTCTGGCGGGCCCGGCGCGGGCGAGCTCGGTCTCGGGCGCGGGGCCAGCCACCATGGACGGGCTCCTCTGCTCCAGCACGGCTCAGTGCGGGCGTGACGCGCAGGCGTGGTGCGGAGGCGAATCGCGAGCAAGAAGACCACCCCGCCGCCGCAGAGCAGCACCAAGAAGACCACCCCACCGGCGATTCGCGAGCGGCGGCGTGGGCGAGCGCGCGGCGGACACGACCTCGCAGCGCCTCCCTCCCCTTCTCTGCACCGGCGAGCCCTCTCCTCACTTCCTCCGCCGTGGCCACGAGCTCGTCCCGGCCACCACAGCCACGAGCTCGGTGCGACGCGCAGGCGTGGTGCGGAGGCGAATCGCGAGCAAGAAGACCACCCGCCGCCGCAGAGCAGCACCAAGAAGACACCCCACCGGCGATTCGCGAGCAGCGGCGTGGGCGAGCGCACGGCGGACACGACCTCGCAGCGCCTCCCTCCCCTTCTCTGCACCGGCGAGCCCTCTCCTCACTTCCTCCGCCGTGGCCATGAGCTCGTCCCAGCCACCACAGCCACGAGCTCGTCCCGGCCCGCAGAGCTCCGCGCGACGACGGCCAGCCGCCGGTGCAAGACACGACGTCCCCAGGCAGCCGTCCCCCAAGCGCTGGCCTGCTGCTCTCTCTCCCCCCACGAGCGCGGGCCCCGCGTGCGTGATACCAGAAGCTCCGTACGTCCGCCACAGACCCCAGGTGGAGGCCGGTCCAGAACGATGGAGTATGCGACGGAGTACCCCGCTACGGCGGTTTTTACTGGAAACGCGTCCTCCAGTACGCGTACCCGCTGCGGACGGTCTAAGCTGCACCATTCGAATGCGAGAAACACCTGCTTACAAACAGACGCCTAATCCAACAGCAGAATTCTATTTACAAATATGCACGTTTCAAAATTTTACTGCACAAAAGCAAGAGAATTATTATAGCTGCCAGTGTGCTAAACGAAGGCCTCGTGCCCTCATGCATCAGTCTCTAAGTCC
Source organism: Saccharum spontaneum (assembly GCA_022457205.1). NCBI lineage: Eukaryota > Viridiplantae > Streptophyta > Magnoliopsida > Poales > Poaceae > Saccharum > Saccharum spontaneum. The sequence continues at coordinate 46,515,950 of CM039618.1, forward strand.
AAAGTCCGTCCAAAATCCAAACGAAGCATTACACCAGCTGGGAAAAAGAACAGACGCATTAAGTCTAAGGATCTAGCAAGAGACAAGAAGAGAAATGAAGCAGAGTGATCATTACTGGCATGTAAGTTTTAGGGCCTAACAAGAGAAAAGGAAAGGCACAGAATGGTTACCGTGTAGTTTCACTTTCTGTCAACATTTGGAAGTCTTTGCAGGCCCCCTTCTTAGCCTCTTTAACTTAAGGAGAGGGGCGTCATCTTCAGTTTGTGAGGACATACCTTCAAGATCATCTGAAAAGGGATTTTTTTTTTAGTTCATGCAAGACAAACAATTGACAAAAATTAGGGAATCTCTGCTGGTATGATGGTCCTACCATCGCTGTTGTTCTTGGGCTTTGATGGGGTGCCACTTGAAGGTTTCTTTCGCTTGTTGACAACCTCTGGCATACCCTGTACATTATGAGTACAGAATGTGAACAGCTATTTATCTCCATGGCTTTGATCTTGAGCAGATGAAGTGTATTATATGATTTAGGGTTACTAGCTACCTTCACATCTTCTTCATCTTGAGTAATCATCTGAATCTCGAGGTCCTGAGGCCTCATTTCCTTCTTTGGTGTACCTCCTTGCAGGGCAGCCTTATTTTGTTCATCATGTCCAGATCTCTTCTCACCTATCACGATGACGCCTCGTCCCATTTGTTGTTCAGGAATCTCACATTTGCCATTGAATGGTGGCATGTAGCAGAACCTGAAATTCAGAACGTCAGGGCTTAAAAACTATCAAAAAGTATGCCCATGTATAAACTTTAGTGAACCAAAATCATAGACTCCCATTGTATAAACCACACAACTGCAATGTTACATGTAAGTATCTACAAATAGTATCAAACAGATAATGAATCATTAATAAAGAAGTGATATTGTTAGAGTATGTCAAGGGGCCTATTGGGCCTGGGCTGGCTGTATAGCCCACTAGTGCTAGGGTTAATTAGAGATAAAAGTCACTTGCTTAGGGGTCAAGTAAGCCTTGCTTGGGAGTCAAGTAAACCTCTCTGTATAAGGAGAGGAGATGTATCAATCTAATCTAAGAATTAAGAAGGAAATCCCATCCCTCTTGCTCGGCCGTGGCAAGGCCCCCGGCCAGCCCTCTCTCCCTCGCAGCCCCAGCCGCCACAATCCAGGTGGGGAGTGAACAGTATCCGAGGATACTGTAGCCCCGCGGATACTGTAGCACGCCAGTTCGCCGCAGGTCCCTCTTCTCTCTCTCTCTCAATCCTAGCAGCCACATAACAGATATAGTGTGGTCACCACGTCAAATCGCTAATTATTCAGTGTGGTGTAACGGTAGCTAAGTGCTCAATGGTAAAAGTACTACTTCATAATCACCTGATTATTAATATGTGAAAGAAAGATTAAGCTAACTAAAGGAAGTGCCCTAGTGTTACCATGTAAACCAATCAATTGTGTCATTACAGCTTAAGAGTAAGAAGGGCACAATATTAAAATCATGTATGAAAATCCTTCATGACTGCCTGATACAAACCATTCCTCGGGAAGATTGTCTACATTGAAGCCTGCATTCAACATTCTCCATTTACGACAGCTGCAGCACTGAACCCAGTCAGAATCAGGCTTGTGGCGCTCATCCCCTTTTCTCTGGATGAAACAGTTATGAAAGAATCTACAATGAGAACTCCGTCCATATATAATATAGACATTGAGCTTCTGATGGCACAAGTATAAACAAAGATTAGAAAGAAACTCTCAATTCTCCCACCCCCATCCCACTATGTTTAAGATATTAGTATGAACATTTAGCACCTCATGGCCCCATATGCATGAGCAGTAAGGCACGTTAATTTATTCCAGAATAAACAAAATCATAATCAATACCAGCTCGAGACTGTCAAATTTCGTATCCCAGTATTCATCCACTTTCCTACCAAGCCACTCCTCCAGTTTAGCATACATTTCACAATCTTGAAATCCCTGTTTATTGTTCAGAACCCATGAATTACCATCTTCATCATCCTGCAAAAGAACAGAGAAGTTAATTCCATGGATATGAGGCTAAAGGAGAACTGAATTTCTAGCTCTGAACGAAAAACAAAAAATAGGATAGTCATGGTGTAAGCATACAATGAGATTTGTGATATCTGCAACTCCTATTACTCCACGCCCCATGTCCGTACTATGCTTTTGGCCTCCAACCCGCTTGTAAGACTGAAAAGTGAAACACATAATCACAAGTACAACAAAGCAAACATTTACAGCTATAAACTTGGACATGGAAATTTCAATGTAATTCCTGCAGCTAGATGTTACATCTAACATGTCTATTTCCATTTTCAACATAAATGGAGCCACAATTCACTCTCGAGTCTCGACTATAGTCTAGAAGGCAGATTAACTATTTATGCCAGAACAGCTAACCTCACCTCTATCAAACGACCATGCCAATATAAGAAGATTCCACAGTTTGTTCTGTCCCATTCTACTTTGCTCCTTCCCAGAGTCAATAGAATAGTCCTTCCCATAATTTCACCAGACACAACAGAAGTCTTGTTAAGGGTCTTCGCCAACGGGCGGCTTTTGACCTGCCAAGTAAAAAAAAAACAGCAAATGAAACACAGGCAACTATAACATAAAAAGAAATGACACAGGAGTAATAAAGAGTGCTCAAGAAAATAATATTTACCAAAGACCCTTGGACAGATATCTTCATCCGAGGATTCAAGAACATAACTTCCAGATAGGACTGAAGAGAATAGTCCAACAGCACCTAAGAATACGATTCAATGCTCAAGAATATTAAGAACCATTGCAAACCATGACATGGACAAAGAATACGGTTAGGTTCCAAATCAACCATGCACAACGTTCAGAATATCAATGTGTGAGTGGCATGCATCATCATCAAACTACAACAAGCAGTATATATAAAAACATGAAAGCTACAGTATCCCATCAGAAAGCTACAATGAACTTCTGGTTCCTACAAGGTGAAATTCAAAATACATCCATAGAAGTCATGTTTAGTATGGTTGTCTCTTGCCTCAAAGAGATCAAAGTAAATTGATGAAGAGTTACAGAGCATACCTTGTTACTTGTTTGTCCTGGACGTGATCTGACTCTTCTTGAACGGATTAATATGTCTCCACGACCAGGGTGCACAGGATTTTCTGAAGACTTACCAGAATTCCACTCCAAAGTGCAATCAGTACCCCATCTGTCTAAATTCCATATGTAAATTTGTGTCCCAGTACGATCTTCACCAAATAGGCCTAACTTTTCTCCAATGAAATACTCGTTGAACGAAGAAAAATTCTTAATAGCACTCAAGTTATATTCTGCAGTAGCATCAGACTGGACACTCAAATCAACTTCCATGTATTGCCCTTCCTTTCGATATGCCACCACAGGGATCTCAAGGTTCTGCAGTGAATTATCCAATTTAATGCAATACACTACGAGGGAGGCAGGGGGGATGGGGGAGCAATAAGAACAATACATACATCCTTTTCTTCATTAAAAGACTGAGAAAGAAAGGCCACTGATCTGGAGGATTTAGTTTGTGTGAGAACAATTGCATCTTTTCCAAGTTTCATAGCGCCAGTCTACATGTACCGCACAGAAAATAGTAACAAAGTTAGTAACAACATCAATCTTCATACAATATAAATCTATATGTAAAAAAATGATCAGCAAAACTGCAGGCATGATTGAAGTACTGTTTGCAGCGCTAGGACAGCTATGAATCATGAACAGGAACTCTGAACTGATAATGTTAATATTCATCAGGTCTTATATTAGTGTATTTAAACAATAGACATTTTCATTCATGCGAGCTTTTAGGGCAGAAATGATGGAGCGTATATCAACTTGAAGGATAGCACCAGGCAGGAAAAAAAGCTAGCTAACAGAAATGATGAATGTAGATGTCTATCGTTGACATAGTACTATAGTAGAATGAACATATCATCTGAGACTGTTGAATAACATACAAACAAATTCTCAGCGTCACACAAATAAGAGCCTTCAGATAAAACTGTTTCAGTCGCGCCAAAATAATAGAACATATTGTGTTCATCACTGGGATTTGAAGGGTTTAGGTGAGATAAAGCATAGACCACGTCAATAATGAGGATAGAATGAGAGTGCAATCTAAATCTGTGCCTTTGAGTAGATAGAAACACTGAAACAGAAGATGAAGCCATCTTCAACTGAGAGATCTCTACCTTAAATCCGATTCCAAATCTCCCAATCTGATCCTCACGATGTTCATTTGGTCGTTTATGGCCAAAAGAGATCATTCTCATCATGTCAGGATAAGTCATTCCATGTCCATCATCAATTACAGATAAGACAGGAATTTTCTTTTGTGCTTTCTTTGAAAACAAATGTTCGATGGAAATACTCAACCTTCCATGATAAACAACAATAAATAAGAAACAAGTAATTAGCACAGTCAAATAGGAATAACTGAAAACAGTAAATAAACTATGCTAATAAAACATCTTGCAACAGGATTCTGAAAACTACAAATAGAACATGTTGACACTATGGTGATTTTTTAATCTACGATCTACAGTTTGATTTTTCTCTTAAGAACATATTCCTTTTCTTTGAAATATAAACAAACTTTTTTTTGAAACGAAAAATATAAACAAACTGAGAACCTTTCTTAGAGTCACATGAGAAAATTTTAATTTTTAAAAAGGTAAACATTTTCTTAACTAGATTTCATAATACAGCACAACACACTACGCAGATTTCAAACACGACCTAAACTGATTGCAAAATTAAAAAAAAGGGTTAATTGGATATATGCCATTGCAATTGTCATGGTTTGGAGATATATCATTACTATTCATGAAATTGTAAGCGTGCCATTACAACTTTGCAGATGTAGGAAATATACCATTAGATACCCTTTCGACATGTCTGTAAATTCTTTTGGACCTAATGCCCCTTCAACCTCCCAGCCCCGTCAAGAACCACGATGGGCCACTGCTCCCTCGTCACCGGTGGGCCGCTGCTCCCTTGGCTGCTCCACCCACTACCGCTCGGCTGCCAGGGACTGGGAAGGGGAAGCCGCGGTGATGTACGATGGTCCAGTCACCGCTAGCAGTGGGGAGCAGCGGCAGTCACGACAGCACAGGGGTGGGATCGAGCTTTGGTGCCAGGTGAGCGCGAGCTCTAGCCTCGAGCGCCATTGGCTCCATGGCGCGGGTGCAGAAGCAGCGGGAAGGCCAGAAGCGAAGGGGCGCTGGTGATGAGGTGGAGGAGAGGGAGAAGGTTGGGGCAGGGGTGGGCTTCAACTCTGGCCTCCCTTCTCTCGGCGCCCGCAGATCCCGTCGTCGGCACGCATATGGAGGTGCCCGCCGCCTACCGGAGTTGGAGGAGAGAGATGAGGTGGCGTACAGATTAAAAGAGGAGGGGAAGGAGGAAGACATGGGCATTTTGGTCATAAAAATTTTCCAAACACGTCAAAAGGCATGTAATGGTATATTTTCAATGTTTTCAAAGTTGTAATGGCGGGCTTACAATTTCATGAATAGTAATGGTATATCTCCAAACCGTGACAATTGCAATGGCATATATCCAATTAACCCTAAAAAAAAAACAATATATTCGTATTACAGAATCCTGAAGATATGAGCATACCTGGATGCACCAGCATCTCTGGAATTATCAATGAGCTCAGCTATTGCTCCAAATATCCAGCTAGCATGTGTCTGACTAAGTGTTCGCAGATAACTAGGGTCTGCAACGATGAAATTTTTGGTAGGAGAAGCTGTTCTCTTGTTTACCACCGGATTCAAAACTCTAGGGCCGTCTTCAACAGATTCACATGGAGAGGATGTGACAATTGGATCATCATGCTTAGGTGAAGTTTCCATCTCCTTGGGCTTCGGTAAACTATCACAGACCTCCTCTTTAAAGTATGGTGGCTTAGAGTTTCTTGAGCCATATTGAAAGTCACTCTTGAAAGGCCTCTTTGAAGCATTAGGACCATTCACATGTTTCCCTGGTGTCATGACAGTTTAGAAAAGAATGATCAATTAGCAAAATCAATTTTTATCATCCAAAGTTCAAAGGAAATATGGTATACTATGTTGCATATCATCGACTTCAACCATGTATGACCCAACACAATGAAAAAGTAATGATCCAAATGAGGAATTAAACAGAAGAGAGCTCAACAGAAGAGAGCTCAACAAAGCAACATTTAGGAAATGACAAGACATCACCCACTTAAAACAAACTGTCAATGATGAAATTGAGATGACAAAATGTACTCATGTAGGGCTACTGAATTATCTTAGCAAAAAGAGTTTCTCTCAAGAGGCAGCACCACAGAACCCTCACCAGATGTTCTTGCCATCTGTTTGCAATCTCCAGGGCCATTTTGTCCACACTCATACAAGAGCACCGCATGCAGAAAATTTGAGCATTCATCAGGTTCAGGAGCAAGTATGTGGAAGGTTGAGGACCCACATCTAGCAATAGCAGCCTTCACAAGCAGAAAAAACAGAGTTACTAAATTGTGTGACAACAAAATACAGCACATAAAACCTGCCTAAAGTATTTTAGATAATTTTCATACAGCACATCAGGCCCCTCTCCCTCACCACCTGCTGGGGAACAGATCGGCACCAACCATATCTGCAATGTTGCAGTTGACAGCAAGAGGTAGCCCATGATACAGAATCCAGTCCACAGGGTGGCCACATGACCTGCTCCCAGGGAACCCATGAGCCGGATGGCCAAAACAAGGCCTTCTGGAGGTAGACTTCCAGAAGCATCTGGAAGTTTACTGGCAGATCAAGGATGGAAGATGTACTGATTCAGGGAGGATGGTTCCAGAAGCCTCCTTGAGAAGACAGGAGGCCACATCAGCAGATGATGTGGCGTACAGGACTACAGGGGATCCCTCACCTGACGTAGGAATGCACTACAGGGGCCGCAAAGAGATAGGTTGTCGTTGTACAAAGGTCAGGGATACCCCTGCATATCCAGAGTATTATGCCCTCGGTAAGTTCCATACCGGAGGCAAGACTGTAAAGATACACAGAAAGTTAAAGAGTCCTCAGCTATAAATACCAAGACCCCTAGTGTGAAATCCATTCATTGCCAGGAAATGTACTTTGCTATGGGATTCTGTACACGGTCCTCTTTAGCCTTCCAGAACCTGGCTTGATCCAATGCCCTCCCAAATACCTTGTTTGAACATCATATCTACCAACACTAAACTCTCTTATTCTTCTTAAATCTTAGATGTCCATGTCATACATTTTTTTTGTAACAACTTTAGCTACTCACAGCATCCAAAGTGAGAAACTCCAGGATGGTAAGTTGGTTGGTCCCTAATCCTGACCGTAATTCTTTCAGAGAACAATTAAAGAGACTGCAAGGTAGCCTTCTTATTTAGTATATTTATTCTTTATGTAGAAAATAGTTTACCCTTTTATTATCCGAAAGGAAGCGCATGAACTTTCCCCATTCAGATCTCTGACGACCGTCTTCGGGATCAGGAAGCAGCGAAAATTTTGGTAAATCACTCTTTTGGTATGCTTTAGTTGGCACAAATGAAATAATTGGCCAAATGGTCAGCCTGCAAAAGGAAAGAATAATTGTGATGTTGTAGAGCACTGTTGCAAGCAAAATAATCATATAGGCGTGATTAGAACAGATATAATGGTTCGGAGCTAGTGTTGACCATAGGGACAACAGTGTTGCACATTGCACTGAACCGGTGAAAAGACCATGTGTCCAAGTTAACTTAAGTGGTGTTGATGTGCAATAATACGCTACATAAACATGAACCATCCCATGTTTTCACCAACAGTTTGGTCCAAGTATACAAAGTACTTAATGTAACTAATTTGTCAGAAAAAATGTCAACTTACACTTCTATGGGAAGATCACAAACTTTGGTGCGGCATATGTTCTTACAATCCTTTTGCAACAGCACATAATTCAGGTTGCCACCTACCATAAAAAACAGTGTTCTTCAGGCCAAATTTTGGATAAATTTATTCTATTATATAAATATAGTTGGACAACAAGCCACAAAGGGGAAGCAAAGTTCAAGTTTAAGAAAAATCACAGATTGTGAATGAAGTTTGATGGACAATACATGTTCATACTTCATAAGAGAATTTAGACCCATCCCAAAGTTCAAGCCACATTCCGTCCATGAGCAATTCAATGTACATGGCTACAACTTACAACTGATAATATGCACAAAGTAAATGTGGTAAATTATGAAAACTAAAGTTACAGTACAGTTCATACAGAAGGGTACAATATGTAATTTTGAGCAGTACAAGGATTTGCAGAAATGTCATCAGAATTTGTTATGGAAAATCCAATATACAAAAATATGTTATTTAATTATAACAAAGTAACAAACTGACAATTATCAATGATTCTCGTACCTTGATTTTCATGTGGTTGCTGATTCAAATCAAATGTCTCACTTCCCATCTTTTTTACTTCACCTGCTAGAACAGCATGAGCATTGGAGTGACAATTGGTTATATTCGAAGACAAGGTAATGCGCCTCCAATAAAAAAAACTGAGGTAATAAACCTCCATCTAAACTAAACTGAAATCAAGCCTGCGAATTGCATTGAAAGTCAATCAACTATCCAAAGTTGAAGAAGAAAATGAAGCCAAAATATAATGCATTCCTAGCCAAGAGGCATGTAAAACATAAAGAGGTCCACAGCTATTATTAAGATATAGCATAATTACTCTTCCTACTAGATCAAGTCAGCAGACTACTAGGTGAATTTTCCTTTTCATAACCAATGGAGCCATAGAAGCTCCATCACAGAAATTGCAAAAAAAACAAAACTGACACAAATGTCAGCAAATCATTTTTACAGTTAAGTGCCAAATTCCGTGTCCAGGCAAATGCTTCAAAGTAACATCAAAATGGAACATATATCAAGAGAACCAATAAATAACTTTTGGCATTCCCACAAAAGTATCACAATCACATACTCGTACTGCACAAGTTAAATATACAACCCCGACCCAGGTAGGCGCCCAATGCAAAACCCAAGGCCACAAATAAGGCCAAAAGGCCGTGAACCACCAAACGTGCCCCTAATACACCTTCTACATTGCACCAATTCCACCAATAACGCATCAACATCAGCACCAAGCGGCAGGCGCTCGAAATCACGACCAAGGAAGGAAATATTGGCCGCTTGTTTGATTCCATCCGAATCCGAGATCCCAGCAAACACAGCATTCAACTGAAAATAAACGCATCCACGAGCACCAATCTAAACCAAGTAAACAAAGAGAAATTAACGCATGCAAACTCTTACAAAGCGGAGTCCCTCGCGAGAACTGCAACCATTTTCGAAACTTATATGCAAATTTTCGCAGTCACTAAAACAGTTCATAAAACAAATTAGTTAAGAGAGGAAATGATCACCGATTACGCACCCAACATTACGCAAGCAACGTACAGTGACGTCGAGGCGAGGGAAAGCACCAAACCCCCACCACCCAAAAAAAACCCCCACCACCACTAGGCCACAAAACCCCAACCCCAAACAGGGCAACGAGCAGGCACCACAATCAGCCACGCCCAAACATCGCAGACGAAGAGTAACCGAACACCGCCGCGCGCCGCGGGAAGTCACCCCCACCCACGAGCCCCCGAGGCCGCAAAAGAGAAAAGCCCGAAATCAACGGCGCGGTCGCGCGGTCACTTCAGAGTCAAGACTGAAACGAAACTGGGAGAGCAGGATCGGGGCTAGGACTGGGAGCATTACCGGCGGCGAAGGCGGAGCAAGCGCGAGTGGGTTTACAGGCAGGGGGAGTGGGGGACGCCACGCCTGACGCCCCACGCTGCGGAGGAATTGTTAGCGGAAGCCGGAACGGCGGTTGCGGTTGCTGACAGGCTGGCTGGCCCCGACGATATATACTGTGGAGCGTGACGGATTTGCCCACAGGATTGGTGGTAATCCACGAGAGGCTACCACTCCATCCGACTTCGGGCTTTTTTTTCAGCCAAAAACACCTAAAACTAGCAGGAGAGCCCGTGCAGTAATTTGGCTTTTGTTTTCCTGTTCTATCGATATTTGTTAGCGGGTTATTACTGTTTTTAGCGAATTTGATGCTGTTTAGTAACGGATTTTACTGTTTCATAACAGGTTTTACTGTCTTAGCGGGGTTTACTGTTTCATAACGGGTCTGTGTTGTTCATAGGATCCCGATATTACTGTTTCATAACGGGTTTCACTGTGTCTTAGCGGGTTTACTGTTTCTTAACGGGTTTGTGCTGTTCATAGGATCCAGTACTGTAACGGTGCTACTATTTCATAACGGGTTTTACTGTGTCTTAGCGGGTTTTTACTGTTTCTTAACGGTTTTATACTATTTATAAGACCTGGTACTATAGTAGCGGGTCTACTTTTTTAAGGCATTGTTGCGGGAACAGTAACATGCGAGTGTGACGGATCCGGCCGGGAGCCTCGACTTTAAGAGTTATGTATAGATATTTTACGCGGTACCCGTCACATCGAATTTTTGAACGTATGCATAAAGTATATTAAATGTAGGTAAAAAATAACTGATTGCATAGTTTGTCTGTAAATGTCGAGACGAATCTTTTGAGCCTAGTTAGTCCATGGTTAGATAAATTTTGTCAAATAACAACGAAAAGTGTTACAGAAATTTTTCCCAAAACTTTTTGGATCCAATGGTCAAAAAAAAAAAGGTCGCCCGTGACAAGCTCCTTGTGCGGTGGTTTACTGTTGTGGTGCTTTGCCTCGATTTCTTCGTCCCAAGGAAGAATGCAATTAAGATCAATTTTAATGGGTTTCGTAGAGTTTTATAGTTATTAAATACGCTAACATGACACTGTGTTGATTAAGAGAGATGATGAAAGTTTTATAAGAGTAGAGATAGTTGCATGGGATGAAGACACTATTTCCAAAATATAAGTGTGTTGGAAACTGGATCATGAAACTCCACTGAGATTGGCCTTATAGTTTGATCAAATTTATAGTAAATAATATTAGTATTTATGTCTCCAAATAAGTTTATTATAAAAATATTTTCTATAACTAATCTATTGGTACTTATTTTGTCTCATGAATATTAGTATTTTTTCATATAATTTAAATCAAAGTTCAACCTATTTGACTTCTTGAAAAATGAGAATTACATTCTTTTGTGGACGGAGGTCGTATATTTGGTAGCACAACACGAGCAGTTTAGTGTGAGCGCTAAGCAAACGCTCTCTTGTCGTTCCACTTTATTGAACGAGCTCCATGAATTGTACAAGAGAATCGATGAGAGAGAAGGAGCTAAAAATAATAGTTTCCCTCGGTTTTCTTCTCAATCCGCAGGTCTAGCGTGGTATTGATGCCGATTTACCCCGCATGGGCGAGGCCGGCGCGACGCGGGGCCACGTCGGCATAAGCTGGGGAGGGGAAGGGCAAGCACGGGGCACGCCGTGGCACTGAACCGGCAGACGGGCGGCATGGCACGGGCCGAGGAGATGGCGACAGTGTGACTTGGTGGCACAGCGCTGGCGAGGGAGGAGATGAGCCGCCGTCAGCGGACGATGGAGCCGTGGGAAGAGAAAGAGAAGAGATGTGCCATGTGCGGTGCAGACCTGCAGATTAGGACTTTCCAGTATGGGAGAACATCGTTCCATGGTTGAAAAGTAGCTCAAATGAACAGACAAATAAGGAGGAAGAAGAATAAAAGAAAAAAGAAAAAGAAAAAAAGTTATTACGGATTTCATCCTTTTCAACAACCAAGAAAAGCTGTTTTATTAGACGATTCTCTAACTAATGAAGCTAGATCTGAAAAAACTCTTTCATGAAAAAAAAACTAGAGCTAAACTTGTTTTTGCTAGAGCTGGAGCTCTGCCTAACGCGGCCTAGATAATTACCCATACATTGCAACGGAAGCAATAAATATTTTGTAAGATGTTTAATATTGTTTGAGAATCCTTGCCAAGATAAAATCAAGATATATAGGGTTTGTTTCCATGCGTTGCTAGGTGTTTCTAATATATAATACGTTTTCAAGAGAACTTCATATCGTCCAACTAAACTCGCAGTTCCTGTGTATAAAAAGGAGCTATAATTTCTGCCTCTTTCTGGCCATTGGTTCATTGCTCATTACACTCGTTGAGCTCATAGAACCCTTTCATTATTTTTTTTACCATAATAAAATAGAAAGGCCTCGTGAATACAACCATCCAAACTGAGTTCTCTACCGGTAAAATCTTCCAAAAATCTAGTGTGAGGGCTAATTTAGGGCCTGATTGGTTGGTAGCAAATTTTGGTTGCCAAAACTTGGGTTAGCCAATGTTTTGGCCTATATTTGGTTTAGTGCCAAAATTTGTCAATATCTCACATTTAGCATGCCAAACCTGTGGCAGATATTTTTTTCCTAACTTTTGATTGACAAATCTTTGGCTTCGACAAATTTTGAAAGCCAAGCCAGCTATATTGACGATGAACCGTTCCAGCACCCCTAGGTCGAACAGTTTCAGTTCAACCTTTTTATCGAGCAGCATGGGGATCAAGCCACAGTCATGGATTTCCTAGATGCTTTTTACTATAGCTCCACTGACTTACGAAGGATCAACCGCTCTTACATGATACTACTTCCAAAAAAAATGGCACAGGTGCAGTCGACGCTTTTCGACCAATAAATATGCCTACAAAACTGCGATGGTAAAATCTTAGCAAAAATACTCGCAAGACGACTTTAGCGTGAGATCAACGAGTTGATTAACTTGCAGCAAAGTGGGTTCTTACAAGGGAGATCAATATCAGAAAGCTTCGTCTATGCGACCGAAATGGTGCGATGCTGCCACAAGCGCGAAAGCTTACTTCAATGGTGATCTAGCTATATTTTGCCAAGGCCTTGGATACTGTGAATTGGGATGTTCTGCTTACAATCCTACAGGAACGAGGCTTCAACAGTACATGGTGCTAGTGGATGCGCCAAATCCTGTCCTCCTCGCGATCTGCGGTTCCGATGAACAGCTGCCTAGGACCATGGATCACCTGTCAGCGGGGGCTATGGCAAGGTGACCCTCTCTTGCCATACCTACTAGCCACTGCTGCCTGCGCTTCGCTGCGGGTGATGTGTTTGATATAGGAAATCTTAGAAAATATGGCTCATATGTCTAATATGTTTTATCATCGTATTGTTATGAAAGAGACTGAAAGAACTTTGATAAAGCACTCAATTAGCACAACCAACAAACATAAATATATATTCTAAATAAGAGGGTACAACATAGCAGGAAACAAAATACGCATACTACAATACGCTTCATCTCCTTTGGGGTGAACAAAAGCGAAATAAACTTCACACCCTAAGACTAAAGGAGAAACATGGTACAACTAATCTTCAACGTCTTCGACTAAAGGGCTTCATTTCCTTGGTGTTGAAAAGGATCATTCTTCCGACATCTGTCGTCCATCCCTTGGACTAAGAGGCGGGTCAACGTCATCTTTTGAGGGTGGCTGGGTGAGGGGGATATTTTCTTCCTTACTGGGCTCCAACTCTAGAGCTTCATGAGAGATTTCTGTGGGTGGAGGAACTGATGGGCCTTTAACGTCGAGTCTTCTTTCTGTGTTTAGGGACATGATTGGGATCCCTTCTAGAATCATGGGCTCTCGGTCTTCTAAGGCTTGCATTCTTCTCTTGTCCCTAGTAACAAGGTAGGCATCCTTCAACTCCTGAGCATGGCGGTCTTCAGCTTCCTTTAAGGCTTCAGCGATGGCAGTTTCACGACTCTCGGCTGCAGCTGCTTGGGCCTGAGCCTCCGCTAGTTGCACATGGAACTTTCTAACCATGAGCTCAGCTTCTTTTGCGCGGTGTATGCACTTCCTCAACTCCGATGCTTGCTTATCATATTGCTCATCCATAGCAAGTAGGTATGTGGTCATGAATACTACAGTCGGGTCATCCTCGAGCGAATAACGTCCTTGTAAGATGTTCATACGGGTTCTCCAAACTGGCCGGTCCTTTTCCTGGGGTGGAAAGAACCTCATGGGTGTACGGGCGATGGGCTTCTCGTAGATCTGGCATAGGCACCTCAAAGCTTTGTGGGCGACAGCTTGATACGTGTCTACAAACCGAAATCCGGTCGTAGTCATACTCCATGCTTCAGCTATGTCAGGGAAGTCTTCACTTTTTCCGATATAGACGGTGACTTCACATCTTTCGGTTTCATGCTCCTCGTACTCCCTGCCTTCATATTCTGGGCGATCCTTGATTCCAAGTCTTTGCATGGTAGCATACAACAGCTTGGGAAAGCCTTCAATGCCTAGACAGTAGCTGCTGGTCCAAACTCCTTCTGCCATCTTAGAGAGAATAGATAAGAGTAAACATTTTTGAAAAAGGGAAGGCATTAAAACTTTTTGTAAAATACTCTTATATGTAAAACACTACCCAGAAAGCCTAAAGTCACATTCTACAACCAAGGAGGGGAGCAGGGTGAAAACCATAGGGAGGGAGGGAAGAACGAGGGAATGCTCATGAGCTGCTCACCTCGTCCTGCAATGACACCCGAGCTTGGCTCGTGCGTATAGGCGTATATGGTATGCACTGACAAATTGAAGCGAGAGCAGGCGAGTGAGCTGATCGTGTTGCTGGGTGGTGGAGGAGAGCACCTCCGGGTGCCCTTTTATACGCCGAGGAAGAGGGGTTGTGCCACTGGCTTGCTTGCTCGCCTTCAATGGCATTGTTGTGGCTAGATACCTGGACAGTGGAGCGACGAGACAACTTCCCTGGTGATTGTACGTCGCATGCAAATGGACGGTGGATGCTCAGCATGCATGGTCGGTGCCTAATTACCATGGTGAATCTTACGTAGAGTCTTTTTAGGGGAAAAAACTTAGCTCTAAAATACCATATACTGAGCATAGTATGTGTATACGTGCTAGAGGCCGGAGCATTTTCTTTTTCAAAAAAATATAGTTTACGTGTAGCATATCACAGATTCACGGTGCATGGCGTGCATAGAATTGCACTTCGCGTGTGCGACCATCTGTGGCTGATGATGCTCCCTACTTTTCAGCATATGACAGATTCACAGTACTGTCGTCAGTTCATGGCGTGGCGTAGGCGTACATAGAATGGAACTGTGCGTGTGCGACCATCCTGTGCGGGATGCTTTTCTTACCCGTGCGACACGGTAAGTCGTCGCTACTTAACAATGCGCAACAATGTTAGAACCATTTAGGCCTGTTTGATTTCTTCCTCTAGAAAGAGGGTGTGGTTTTATAGGCACGGCCAGAGATAGCGTGATGTGATGCTACCTGGCAGGTCAAGTAGCACAGTGTGAACCTAAAAAAATAGAGGTGACCAAATTTGAACTAACTTTTTCAACGCCTTGGAAGCGTAAACCGTATATGTAAGATTTTGTATGGTCTTGATAAAGTAGAAGGCAATTCCTGAGGTATTTGTGCGGGTACGCTAGATTTTCTAGATTCATGATAAGATACAATTACACAATAAAGGACCAAGTCATCAAAACCATTTTATTTCTTGCTCATGTGTTTGTAATTCGACCATCTTAACCATGCCAACGTTCCATTGAAGCACAACCAGCAGACACATTATATATGTCCCGTGGTTGCCTGCTTTTATGCTGTGAGCAGGCTACTGTTTACTTAGTGTACTTAGTCGTGGCATTGAAACACCATCGCAGACATAATCTAAGAGCAACCACAATGTTGCAGAAAAGTAGTCCATAGGCATTAGAATAGTCTACAGATAGTTGAAAACATTATAGACTTTGGTATGTATCAGTATGTCTTTGGTTACATGACACACGGCAGGTAGTTAATGCACTTATAGAATGTCCCTAGGTACACGTGAATTTTTTAGAGTACTGCCACTGGGTGCCAGCGGGTGTGCCAGTCCTTATCGCCATAGGCAAGTGTGCTTGCCCAGAACCATGCTAACGATGCTTAGATTTCAAGCATTCTATGGCCAAGTTGCTTGTTAACACGGTAATAGAGTTTGTTTACTCATTCAATATGGAATACATGTCATCACAAACGTGCACCACATGTATATGTCTGAAGGTGGCAAACAGGGGCGGTGCATATGCGAGCTTACACATAGCCGATGTACACGTAAACTACTGCAGGGATGAACTACAATGAGGTCATAGCTAATGCCTACTGATTCCTCATATATGAACTACAAGAAGGACACTGGGAGGGCTGGGATGGGTGCGATAAAGCAATGGATGACACATGCTTATATATGCAAGAGTTGAAGGAGGAACGGGGGGCCTCTGCATGCATGGGAGCAGATGCAAGTATGGTAGCTGTATTAATGGCGATCAACTCCAACCACCGACCACCTTGGGAGCAACGTGCACACAACCCAAGCTGTCTCTTAGATGCATGGATACATGTGCAAGTACAAATGTTCCTGCATGGTTGGTGAATTGTTTTTATTTGATGGTCGGAGGAGAGGCATTAAATGTGTCCACCTGCCCGACTTGTTTTTATCTGATAGTAGCATGAAGGGGAGGGTGAAGATGTCCAGTCTCCAGTGCTTTCAAATTTACTGAGTGAATTTCTGGATAGCATAGGGAGCCACTCGTGCATGCATGGAAATTTACTACGTATATATTGATAGTAAATTCATTAATGTAAAAGGAGAAGGCACATGTGATTGACCCACACCATGGGCAGTTGAAGATGTCCAGTCCCAGTGCTTTCAAATTTACTGAGTGAATTTCTGGATAGCATAGGAAGTCACCCGTGCATGCATGGAAATTTACTACATATCTATTGATAGTAAATTCATTAATGTAAAAGGAGAAGGCACATGTGATGTAAATTCCTCTTGTCTTAGTAACTTTTTTTATGCAAAGGACATGTAAAAGTACAGTGATGTAAATCCCCCTAACATGGTAACTTTCTGCATACAAAGTACATCCACAGTTTTATATTGTCCTTACATGCATGGTCATTCAATTTTCCATCCACTTCATTGAATGCATCCACTTTCTTCATCCATCCACTGCTGAGGAAGGTTGGTTGATGTGCTCAGTATACTGAGGACACCTAGACTTTTTATATAGCCTAGGGAACACTTGTGCATACATGAAATTTACCGTATTGTCTTTAGCAACCTGTAAATTTTGAACCACAGGTGATGAAAATTTATCACACTGGCTTTAGCTACCCATACAATTTTTGAACCACAGGTGATGAAAATTTACCACACTGGCTTTAGCCACCCATACATTTTGAACCAGAGGTGATGCAACTCCTTGCTGAAGAGTACATTTTCTACAGGTAAAGAGGTCCCACCTGGGATTGCTACTACGGTGCACATGTCCATGGTAAATCTAGATGGCAAGAGCACCTATAATTTTTATATAGCCTAGAGAGCATACGTGCATGCATGAAAATTTACCGCATTGGCTAAAAGGACCACAGGCGATTCTAATTCCTACTAGCCAACAATTTTTTTGCTAGCAATAAAGAGGTCCTTGCTATGGTCTCACAAGTTGCTTCCTTCCATGTAAAAACTTGGTAGTGGTAAAAGCTCCTCTGTGTAAAAGGAGAAGGCACAATGATGTAAATCCCTATAGTAACTTCTTGCATGCAAAGCACACGTATATTTTTGGACGGTGCTTGCATGCATGCCCATCCAAATTTCCATCTGCTCCGTTTAATGCATCCACTTGCTTGACGATGACAATTGCATGCATGGAAGTACTACATGTGGGTCATGGAGGTACTACAAAGCACATGTATAATTTTGGTCGGTGCTTGCATGCATGCCCATCCAAATTTCCATCTGCTCCGTTTAATGCATCCACTTGCTTGAGGATAACAATGGCATGCATGAAGGTACTACATGTGGGTCATGGATGTACTACAAAGCACATGTATAATTTTGGATTATGCTTGCATGCATGTCCATCCAAATTTTCATCTGCTCCATTTTATGCATCCACTTGCTTGAGGCTAACCATGGCATACATGGAGGTACTACATGTGGGTCATGGAGGTACTACAAAGCACATGTATAATTTTGGATTATGCTTGCATGCATGTCCATCTAAATTTTCATCTGCTCCATTTTATGCATCCACTTGCTTGAGGCTAACCATGGCATGCATGGAGGTACTACATGTGGGTCATGGAGGTACTACTTCATCTAGACCGTGGAATCTCTATCTAACGTACCACCTAAATGAAGCATACGTGGACACCCTGGGAGGCCGCCTAGACGGCGTGCCTTCATATTCTTAATTCCTCCTAGCCACATACACTTTGCAAAGCCCGATCAAGCAAAAAACCATCTACCATCAGACACCAAATTGATGAGAATTCCCCCCTGCCTAGTTCTCTAGTACCTAGATGGCACATTGATTGTGGTGAGGGGGGAGGTGGAAAATGTCATAGAGCTCAAAATCATATTGGACCAATTCACTGCTGCACAGAGTTGTGTATCAACTACTTCAAGAGCATGGCCGTGCCGATCTGCATGTCTGAAAATGTGATCTCACGATGCATCAGAATCCTTCGCTATTGGCGGGAAGGTTTCTCACAAACATACCTTAGGCCGCCACTCTCCATCACCAAGCTACCCATGTCGAGCTTCCTACTGTATATACAAAAGACTGATCGCCATTTGGTGGGGGTAAGCCTCACTACTAAATACCATTGGAAGAGTTGTCTTGGCTCGTCGCTTGCCATCACTGGCTTCGCCTTGTCGTAGCGCCGGTCTCGTGACCAGACCCCATCTGGTGTCTGTTGCCCCTTGTGGGCCTTGCCTTGGGCGAGGAGTTCTAGATGTTCAGCAGGTTTCAGTTGCTGACGTGATTGAGGGCCGACTCTGCTTGGCTCTCCAAACTCCTGTGGTTCAGGGAAGACGACCCTCAGGGTGGCTCGGGCCAAACCCAGCGTCGAAGCGCCTAGGAGAAGTACTCACTTAGCTGCTAAACCTCGGGCGGCCAATCCGACTCTTCAGGCACAACATGTTCTTATGGTCGAGTTGGGGCTCGTGGATCCAACATAGACCGTCGACTCTGCAACTGCTCAGAATTGAAGTATGAGTCCATCTTTATTGGACCGCTTTCAGAGTCCAAGCATGAAGCATTCAAGGTCTTGTTCCCGGACAACGCGTTCCTGGACGACTTCGCCCCGGAGGTTGACATGCTTCTTGCCAAGCCGACGGCTGAGCACGACAAGGGGTGGTGCCTAGGTGGCCTTTCAATGGCCGTCGGCAGGTATCCCATAGTCGAGGTCGCTCTAAGTTGTTGTAATCCTCAGTTTCTTTTGGTTCTCTTTTTTTTCTTTTTTATGTGTCTTTGGTCTTTCTACTCTTTGGTAAGCTCAACACTTACCATTGATGAGGTATCTTGTAATGTTAACCTACTTCCTCTTAATGAAATACATGCTTAGGTACGGTAGTGAAAAAAAAACTTTGTATTGGACTGCCAACTTGTCTATGTGTTGTCGTTGCTCCCATTATCACATGGAATCATCATGAAAATGGATAGGCGCGAAAGATCTTTTCATGTGGGTAGAAGACTAAGTGTTCCCCTCTCAGTGCCTAGTGGCATGGGATAGAGTATGTTTAACAAAGCACCTAGGCAGTCTTGGCATCAAGAATTTAGGTCTCTAGAATGTTTGCTTGCTCTTGAAACTAATTCATTGGTTACATTGTGGCGAGAGCTCAGCTTGGGCCGTGTGGGTGAATCAACGAGCTTGCGTTGTAACATTGGAGGGAAAGTTGTTTGGGCAACACTAGGAAGCACTCAGGTCACTGCTTCCTCTCTACCGGGCCATCACCATGGTGGCAATTGGAGATGGATGGGACACACTGTTTTGGTTTGATGTTTGGACTGGGGACGACGTCCTTGCTGATCACTTCCCCACCCTCCTCATGTACTGCATAAATCAACAAAGCACTGTCTAACAAGCGGTGGACTCTGGGTCAACCTCGTTCTTCCCCACTTGTCGAACCAAGCATAGGCAGAAATGCTCGAGATACAAGGAGTCATTGTAGCATCCTCGCTATCCAACGAGATCGATCGGTGGAACGAACCTTTTGCATTGAACCGGGAAAGTTGGATTCTTCAAGCTTATAAAAACTACTACAATCAAAGAGAGCTTCTCCAACACCAACAACAGAGTTTGTTTGAAAGAATACGGCGCCGCCTAGATTGCAACTCTTCGTTTGGCTAATGCTGCAAGAAAGGATTTAGTGCAAAACCATCCTGTTCTGGAAGGAAATCGTGGACAACATGGCATGTGATATCTGCGGTCAGGAGGTTGAAACCGCCGCGCACACCATCTATAGGTGCACATTCTCCTCCTAGTTTTGGACAACTTAAGGGATTGATATGGCCTTAACTCGCATGGAGGATCTTTGCAACATCGACTGCGCAATGCACATACCTCAAGATTTCTTTTGGCACCATCATTATCTTGTGCTTTTGGCAGCTATGGAAAAGAAGAAACGTGGTGGTGTTTAAAATGAAGCAGCAACATTGCAGCAGGTGCTAATAGCATGCAAACAAGAAACGAATCTCTAGAAGCAAAGATTGCCAAAGAAGAGTCGTGAAATAGCTGACACATGGTGTCCTTTGTTCCAATCGGCAATGTAAAACCGTAGTAATAGTTTTGGTTCAAAAATCAACAATATAACCTTTGCCATAACTTAAAGGCCGTTTTAGGCCACTACGAAATGAAACAGGTAGGGACCCTTCATCTCCACTGTTGACCTTAAAAAACAACCTAAACTAGATAGTTAATATTACCATTTTGCTATGCTCCACTTAGGTGTATCGAAGCCCTGACCTCTACACCCCACTTTTGTTATAGAAAAAAGAAGATACTATTTTAAAATCTAACGCTCTGTTGGCGGCCCTTAATGACCATATCCGACCGCCAAATAATATCCAAAATGGGAGAAATAAACAATCTTTTGACACATATGCATTTACTATTAACATATTTCCACATGTATTGGATACTTAGTGTTTTGCAGGACATAGACATCAAATACATGGGAATATGAACAAAAGGCGCAACTCTGAAAAGCGTAAAATAGAAAAGCGCAAAAGAACCAAGCAAAGGCCCAAGCAACTGACGAATCTGGGCCGAGCACCGGTGTAGATGAGGCCCAGGCCCACCCAGGAACCGACCATGTGAAGGCGATCGCGAGGCGGCCCCACCAGGGTGTGGGTGCACTAGGGGTGCGGCCGCACCCCAGTGGCTGCCTCCTGGGCCCGGCCTCCTCTGGCGGTTGCATGGTGGCATGCTATGGTGGTTTAGGCTAATTTCTTGTTTTATTAGCGCCAAACTGACCATCAACTAGTATAAGAAGAGGGGTGGAACTCTCCTTCAACACACACCTCATTTGGGCTCTACACCTCACTACCACCTCTGGTACCTTTTTTTACTTTTTAGTAGTGTTTGGA
This sequence comes from Saccharum spontaneum, assembly GCA_022457205.1. Classification (NCBI taxonomy): domain Eukaryota; kingdom Viridiplantae; phylum Streptophyta; class Magnoliopsida; order Poales; family Poaceae; genus Saccharum; species Saccharum spontaneum. The sequence continues at coordinate 46,537,420 of CM039618.1, forward strand.
GCTAGCAAGAGCTATCAAGGAGGGTTGGCTCCTTGGGAGAAAAGAGAGAAAGCTTGGTATGGATACAAATAGAATTTCTTTCAAAGTCATGCTCTCATTTTATAAATACAGTTGTGCTATAGAACTAGAGTATAGTTTTCATGTTATAATCATGCCATATGAACTAGCATATAGTTTATATGCTATAATCTTAACATGTGCAACTTTATGCTTGATCATTCATATAACTCGTATGATTAGAAGTAGAGCTAAGTTGAGATGGCGGTTCGTCGTTCCTTCGGGTTTGCCCATATCCTATGCTTGTCGATCCGTGGGGTCGGAGTCCCGGGGGGGAGGAATATGGGTAGTTTCTTTGTATATGGGCGTGGTGTCTGGGTGCACGGGAACCTTTGGATATGATGGTACCCCTGGTTGAGGGGTAGGCGGCAGGTGATGATTGCTCTGTCCGTCCCTTGTAATCCCCCACGTTTGGGTATTGTGTAGGAGTCTTAAAGTCTCTCACGCTTGCTGATAGACCAGTGCTCGAAGATATCCCCGTAGTTCTAACTCTAATCATGTAATTTATATGATCATCAACTGTTCTTTGCACTGCTATATTAAAACATGCCTGCTCCACTTAGGAATATTATTTTTTTCTTTGTTTTCCTTTTATCTTTGAAGTTGACCCAGATGTGTGTCCATCCTTGAAATACCATTTTATCCCTGTCATATACTATTGGTTTACTATGCAATTATGCAATCTTGTTCATATCCATGCTAGACTTTTATACCTTGCCCTCCTTTGGAAAAATATAAATAGCAATACCCTGAATACTTCCGTATAAAATTCTACAACGATAGATCCGTGCGCTTGCAGATATTATTTCTGTGATCGTTAAAAACTATCGTGTTGGTGTTCCTTGGTGGCGTTGCTAAGATTTATCCAAATCTTAGTGATGGTGCTAAGAAATACCAACAGACATTTTTAGTGCCGTTGCCAGAATGGATTCCATCTTCATACTTGGTGATTGCGCTAAGAAATGCTAACAAGCATTTCTGGCGTCGTTGCGGGGATGGATTCCATCTCCATACTTGATGATTACACTAAGAAGTGCCAACACGCTCTCAAACCAAAGTTGTGTTTATGAATGTTGTTAAGTAGAGTGCAAATGTATCTAGTGTTCTCCCACACGGCCACACATGGATCAGAGCTCTGATCATATTGTTTCTTGTCAATATTATTTTACAGAAAAAGATAAAAAAGAAGAAGGTTTCACAAAGAGCAGTGCTGCATTTTTTCCTTACAAAAATATACCTGCAAGAGTTTCTTACATAAGCATAAAAATAATAATTAAATAACAAGCAACTGGTAATTTCATAGAAACTTCAACATAGATTATTCCTAATTCTTTGTAAGCAACATGACAAAAGATATAAATTCTTTTGGCATCCTGACATGAGAACCACGAGAGAGTATTTACGGACATTGAAGCAAACTTATATTTCACTACTATTTTTTTAGTGTTCACATGATTTTACATATGAGAATAATTAACCTTGCCAGAGAGGAAAAACTTCACCCATGAACACTTCCACTTGGCCAAAACTTTGCTGGCTGCACCGCTCTCATATTGCTGACCGTAGACATTTATATTATCTAACACAACACCAACACGACATGTATACATGCTAGATAGCCTTAGTCTCCAAATTTCTATAAAGATCTTGAACATGTTGCCCTATCTTTTACAAGGAATATATGTTAGCTTAGTGAAAATTGTTTATAATCTAAGAGCCCCTTTGTAACAAAGGATTGACAAAACATAGAAGTAGGAAAAATCTAGGCCCCCTTTGGAACAAAGGATTTACAAAACATAGGAATAGGAAGAACATAGGAATAAAATGCACTAACACTTCAAATCCTACATGAAGAATATGTCTTTCGAAGCAATGTAGGAAAACCATAGGAAACAAAACAATGAGGTTGGAGCTCATGTTTAGTTTCCTCCAAAATTCCTTTGGAATGACCAATCCATAGGAATTTCAAAGGAATTGGTAGGAAACATTCCTTTGTTCCAAAGGGCTTCATAGGATTTGGATCCTTCAAAATTCCTATGTTAAATGTTCTAACACTTCAAGTTTTAAATGTCTTTGGAAGCAAGGTAGGAAAAGCACATGAAACAAGTTGGAGCTCATGTTTAGTTTCCTCTAATAGGAATTTTTCCTATAGGATTTAGATCCTTCAAAATTCCTATATTTTTTCCTTCATTTCAAAGGTGGCTTAGATATGGCAAAATGTGACAAGGTTTGCTCAAACAAAAGAAGCACCAAGGCCCTAATTAGATCCATCCAAATTGTAGAATCTTGCCTTTGATCCAAACTACATAGGTTGAGGTCTAGCTTTTAGAATCCACGAACTCAACTTGCGAAATCCCACAAGATACCTCAAGCTTTTTGTGCCATCTAACTACCCCCACAATCCGAATATCTAAACAACTCCTATCTACGATTCACCATGTACAAGTTAGCCTCTGCAATCTATGTTGGACCCAAATAGGATCAGATGTTTCTCGGTTGTAGAGCACTTGATTTTATAACTGTCGGATCACTGGCTTGGCTATTAAGATAATTTTTTACACGGTGAAAACAGTGATGGTTGAAAAGCCTTGAATGTGACGAAAATGGTAAAGCTTTGAAATTTGACATTGTTGAATCCTAGTAGAATCCTAGTATGTCGTATACTACGTTGAAAAGAAGAGAAACTTTTAACAACTCACATTTTTATAGAAAAAAGGCAATCAACTTGTTCGTTTCGCTGGTTTATTGTGGCTGAAAGTACTGTTCGCTGGTTTATTATGAGAGAAAAACACTGCTGGATGACTGCTGATTCCGCTGAATAGCTCAAACGAACATGGTGAATATCAACAATTCACAAACCTACTAGCTTCCATTATCCAAAAGTGCTCCTAGCTAGTACCTACTCCTCAAGAGGATGCCTGATTTTCTGACCGTTGGATGCCCGCCACTGGGTAATTTTTTACGCCCTCAAACAGTTGGAACTTGGAAAAGCACACACAGGGTGTGTTTAGATGGGGTGAGTTGGGGTGAAAAGTTACTGTAGCACTTTTCGTTGTTATTTGACAAAATTTGTCCAATCATGGATTAATTAGACTCAAAAGATTCGTCTCGAACTTTACAGACAAACTATGTAATTAGTTATTTTTTTTACCTACATTTAATATTTAATACATATGTTTAAAGATTTGATGTGATGGGTGGAAGAGAAAATTTTTGGGGCTTGCATGGGAAAAGAACGCGGCCACAAATGGTAAAATGGGGAGTAGCCCGCTGGCCCACGTAAGCACGGTTTCAGGCCGCGTTCACTTGCCATGCCATCCCAAAATATTTCCTCTTCCACCTATCACATCAAATCTTTAAACGCATACATGAAACATTAAATGTAGGTAAAAAAAACTAATTGCATAGTTTATCTGTAAAGTTCGAGACGAATCTTTTGAGTCTAATTAATTCATGGTTGGATAAATTTTACCAAATACAACGAAAAATGCTACAGTAACTTTTCACCCAAACTTTTCCATCTAAACACACCCTCAGTTCAAAACCATTCTCCACTGTTGCTCCTGTCCTCTCCCTCCGCTCCCTCTCTCTCGTCGTCTCCCCATCTCCTACTAGGGTTTGCTCTTCCCACCGCGTCCGACGTCTACCTCGCCTCCGCCGCTGCCGGGACCAAGGATGCCGCAAGAGCAAGGTGTGGAGGAGCCACCGCCGCAGGCGGAAGGCGAGGCACAGCCGGCCGCCGATGTCCCCATGAGCGAGGCCGCGGCGGCGGAGGATGAGGAGGAGGAGGAACCCGTCATGGGGGAGGGGGAGGGGGAGGGCGGTGCAGACGGGGCCGCCGACGCCGTTGATTCCGTCAAGGCTTCAGTGAAGCCCGAAGCAGAGGGCGCGCGGGAGGGGGACAGGGAGGAGCTGAATGGTGGCCCGACGGCGGATTTGGTTGGCGAGGTTGTGAAACTGGAGAACGGGGATGGGCCCGTGATGGTGGGTGGCTCGGCGGATGAGGGTGGAGCCGGAGATGGCGGTGATGATAAGGGCCTGGTTGATCAGAATCAGCCTATTGTGAACCAGCTTGTGCTGGTGCCGGCTGAGGAGGATCTGGCATTGACCAAGATCTCAAATAATTCCTTCATGTTCGATTACACCACTGGTGGTGACGACTCGGGGACTGAGGAGGAGCAGGCTGCCTTCATGAAGGAGCTCGAGCGTTTCCACAGGGAGAAAATGTTGGAGTTCAAGCCCCCAAAGTTTTATGGCGAAGGATTGAATTGCCTCAAGTAAGCACCCAAACCACCAAACCTTTTTTTTTCTTTCTGTAATTACTCATTGTGTCTCTCTATTTCTCGTCTCTTTTGGGTTTCATCTCTAGCCTACCCTAACTTTTTTGGGACAAAAGACTATGTTGTTGTTGTTGTTGTTGTTGTTGTTGTTGTAATTACTCATTATCCTATGACCATGCTGAATGAAGTAATTGTATCTTTATTGTCATTAGATTGTGGAGACAAGTTACTGGATTGGGTGGCTATGATCAGGTACTCTTCTTCAATATTATGCCTTTTAGATTTGTTGAAGGAAACACAAATTATTCTATTCGTATGGGAATGGTTGAATTATGAGTTCTATTTGCATCACACATGTTCGGTCATTAATATTTTTTTCTGCTAAAAATGAACACATGTCAGGAACATGCCTGTAGCAAAGCGCCTCTTGCTAGAGTTTTTATCCTGAATTTCTCTCCCTATGTGCCTTTGCTTTTCTATGTTGGTACTTAGCATATCATACTCATCTAACTTTGTACCTCAAGGATGAGTTAAGATTTTTGACTAGCTTGCCCAATTTTGTTTACATATGTTTTATTTGACCATTAGATTATCTTAATTTTACACTTTGCACAAAACGTGTCAGCACTATTTTTATCTGATTTCTGATTTCTCCCTTTTCTCTTCCAGAGTCGTACAAAACCATCATATTAATTGATCATACTGTTCAAGGTTATCAAGTCGTTCAACTAATTGCGATTAGTCGGGTGATCAGTTATGCACTACGATTAGTTACTATTAGTCCTGATTAATTACGATTTGTCAGGCTAATCGGTGCCATGGGGACTAGGGTCGATTAGACGATTCAAAACATTGATGCTGTTATCTTTCTTTGGCATGGAATATGTTTAGCCATTCACCTTGTTTGTAGCATTTCGTGTCCATGTTAAAATCTTCTAGTCAATGTTCAAAAAGACTACTGTGTAGCCTGCCTATGAAACGCTAGTGCTCCTGTCTGACTCTGAGAGTCAGTGATGCACCATCCCTGCTCTTGTTACCCTGGTTGGCACTGTTTTTTTATTTAAATGTATAATTTACACTTTACACAAAGAACGCTATATAATAAAAGCACCATTTGCAGATTAAATAGCTGTACTGCTAGTAACTTTTAGTGATTAAATGTAACCATGATGTGTTTGTAGACATAAACTAGCAAATATGGTTTGCTGAAGTGGGAAAGTTCTCTCTGTGTTGATATTCTCTACCAAATTGATGACATAACTTTTCCCTGCGCCAATTTGACATTTAATTTATTTTATTTCTTTGTGTGACTCTAAAATATATCTGTTGATTTGTGGTCGTGACTATTTTCCCCCTGTTTCCTGGAAAGTGGTTTTGGTTGATTAACTTTGCTGTATGGGGGAGGGGGAGGAAGAGAGATATTTTGCCTCATATGCTTGGTAACTAATTGCATCAACACTGAACAGGTGACATCATGCAAGCTGTGGCGTCAAGTGGGAGAGTCATTCAAACCTCCAAAGTATGACTTTAATAGTCTGCAACTCAACTGATGATCCTCAATTGTCATTTTAACAGAAACTGGGACATAATTCACATAAGCTCTTCTTTCTGTACTCTATCCCATGATGTGACTTGCATGTTTTTATGCAGGACATGCACAACTGTTTCATGGACTTTCCGTAACTTCTATGAGAAGGTAATTTTACATTTCTAGTTCCTGGGATACCTGTTCAGCCTTTATAGCTTCTAGTTTCAGCACTGTTTTAGCACTTGAGTGTTGCCATGTGATACCTACCATAGCAGTTTGTTGAATAGAAAAAACTTTTCATTTAAGCACATTCTTCGTGAGCATGTCAATTGAGTCTTGCCAGCTCAAGTACATGCCATTATTTAGAAGTTTTACCAAGCTGTTAACATAGGATTATGCCCTAAATCTAATCTAATCTCCTTAATTGGTACAGAGCTGATTAAATTTAAGGTTATATGGTGGATTTCTTAGTGGTAGAATTTGTAGTGCGAGATACTGGCCTTTTTATCTTTCTTTTCCTCTCTTTTACAGGCACTCCTTGAATATGAGAAACACAAAATCGAAACAGGAGAGTTCCAAGTAGCTTCATCTGCTCTACCAGATCGGATTGGTTCTGAGAGCCAGGTACAGTTTTATGTGGCCTAGTATATAACTTAGCACAAGCTAGTTTCAATGTGATGAAATTCATTTTGAATAAAGATCTGTGATATTTCCATGTACTCCCTCCGTCTCAAAATATAAGGAACAATTTGACTTGGCGCGGTTTTCAAGATCACTCTTATAATATAGTTTAATTTGTGGCAACAAAAGTTTGGTCATTAGAGAATATTTCTAAATACAAATCCACTGTAACAACTTTTGTAGTTTAAGATTTAAGAGTAAAGTCCACCGGCTGTCCTCAAACTTGTTCGGCTGTGTCATCCCGGTCCCTAAACTTGTAAATTACCCGTTTAGGTCCTTAAACTTATTCGTCTGTGTCATCCCGGTCCCTAAACTCGCAAATTGCATGTTTAGGTTCTTAAACTTGTTTAGCTATGTCATCCTGGTCCCTAAACTCACTAACTGCCTATTTAGGCACTCAATCTCTGTTCCGATCTAAATGGGTGATTTGCGAGTTTAGGGATCAAGATGATAGCTGAACAAGTTTGAGAACCGCAACGGGTGATTTGTAAGTTTAGGGACCGGGATGATACAACTAAATAAGTTTGAGGACCTAAATGCACGATTTGTGAGTTTAGGGGCTGGGATGATACAACTTAACAAGTTTAAGGACAGCCAGTGGACTTTACTCTTTAAGAGTTTTTCATATGATTAGACTAATTGTTGGTCGAAAAAGGGGGCAGACCCAGTGCCAGAGGCTCCCACACGAGTGGGGTCTGGGGAAGGGAATAACCGAAGCAAAGTCTTACCCCCACAGAAAATTTTGAGTTTGAGATATGTGCACACCTTGTATTTCGGGATGGAGAGAGTACTTCTAAGTGCTGACAGGATGCTCGTGCAGTTGTGCTAAAACATGGGAAAAGATATGCAAGGAGACTAAGTTCAGGTTGTATCACTGTATGTTTGCCCAGGTGGGTGGAAGCCATGTATCTGGTTCTGGAAGAGCCAGAAGAGAATCTGCAACTCGTGCAATGCAAGGTTGGCATTCTCAGCGCCTACTAGGCAATGGTGAAATCGCTGATCCTGTAATTAAGGTATTTGTTGCTTTCAAATCAAGGGTTACTTGCGATCTTCATTTTGTTGTATAATAATATATATTTTTTAATTTTTCCCTAGGATAAAGGGCCAATTGTCTTAAAGAAGGATAAAACTCCTAAAAGCAGCGGTACCTTTCTGCATTCTGTTTCATTTTACTTCCGTTATGCCATTACTTACTAATCGTTGTGACTGGATTGGGTCTTGGACAGGCCTCTTGATCTCTCCTTGTACTATATTTTTCTTCTTAATGAAATGAATTGCAGCTCTCATGCATTGTTTGAGAAAAAAAACTTACTAATTGTTGGATTTGTGTAGGTTCTGCCAAGAGGAAAAGGACACCATCCCTGGAAGATGACAGGGTGATACCTTATAAGCCTGATAAGCTACAGTAAATCCCCTGAGCACTTAATATTCACGCAAATCCTGCATTCCATTTTACTATCTATTGCTGTCAAAAAAATCAGTAAGAATTGCAACACGGCTTCACACAATTAGCTTCATTCTGTTCTTTTGCATGGATAATAATAGTCCTACAGGGCATAATATCCATTTGAATAACTATTTGGGTTTGGCATGGCACTAGTCCTTTTTCCTCCTTCCTCCTTGGACTTTGATTGATTTGATGAAGTATTGCTATCTGGCAGAAATGACTCGATGGTCATTGACATGGGTCCTCCTGCTGATTGGGTGAAAATAAACGTTAGGAAAACCGTGAGTATCTGTATCTCACCTTTATCTGTTGTTAAATCTTATAGCTTTATGCTGCTTCTTATTTGTTTGTTGTTTCCTCATAGTTCTCAGTTCCATTAATTCCTGAAGGAAATTTTGAAGCATTGAAATTGTGCTAGTGAACATGTGACACACTGATTCTTTATGAAATGCATATATCTCAGTTAGGTCTTGTGGTTATTATGGAAATTTTCGTAAAGAATATAGGCTAGCCAGGAATCAGTAAAACTATGATCACTTTGAGGGCATTTCGTGAAAGAGATTATGTTTTAGTTAATTTATTTATTTTCATTCAATTTTGTTTCTTTCAGAAAGATTGCTATGAAGTCTATGCGTTGGTTCCTGGCCTTCTGCGAGAAGAGGTAAGTAAATGCAAATCTTTTATAATGGTTGGTTATTGTCCTTCAATCATGATCTTCTCTATGTGCTGCAAAAGTTGGAGTCGCTGATGCATGTTTTGATGCAGGTACATGTTCAGTCTGACCCTGCTGGTCGTTTGATAGTTACTGGAGAGCCTGAGCAATTGGATAACCCGTGGGGTGTCACTCCATTCAAGAAGGTCTGTGAGCTCTTTGAATTGTATCCTGATGGATGTTTTTCGCTTTTAATGATATACTCCTTACTGAAACTTGTGCATCCTTTGCAGGTCATTAGTTTGCCTTCCCGCATTGATCCTCACCAAACCTCTGCAGTTGTCACCCTCCATGGGCAGCTATTTGTGCGTGCACCATTTGAACAATCAAAATAATGTTGATGCCACAATGAAGCTCAATAATACAAGTATGCCCTTGTTTTCCAATGGTAGACTGCTAGATCTATGTTTTATCATTCCGAATCTGAAACTGTCATCTATAAAAATGGATACTAAAATGGAGAAATGCATAGTTGATTATTTTAATAAGACTATACACCTCTGAATTTATTGTTTATTGAATGCAAGGGTTTTCTTTTGTCCTGCTTGTGTTAGGCCCCCAAAATTACAAGATTCCTTGTGTGCACACTTGTGGAACCAGCTGTGAACTCAGCACCTGTTTTGTGCTTACCACACCCCTAACCAACTTGTTTCTCTTTCAGGTTTGCCTTATGGGTGGGATTATATTGTTGTGACATGGGCTTAGAGTTCTCACCCTGACCGTCGTCAAAAACTAGTTCCTTGCTGATCCTAATGCTTCAAGACTCTTCCATGCTAGATCTCTCCTGTATCAAGTTAAACTCATTAGTTGACGTAGTTCTGTGTGTACTCGGCTGTGCCCATTGGCTGTGAATTGTAGCTAAAGCAAAGTTACTAAGCCTAGAGTTTAGGATGTTAATAGCCTGATGCTCAACATGTCCATGGTTTCTTTTCAATTTAACCGGCATAAAGTGTACTGTTTGTAGCAATGTAGTATGTAGCTTGTTCCCAGTATTTGAGCTCTGGAAAATGGAGTCAGGTAGATTCATTGTATGTAACTGTTGTCGGTGCATTGCTAATTTGCTATTCAACTTGTATTGTCAAACAGTCTGAAACTCTATGGCCTCCCCTTTAACCTGCCTCCATATTGTGTGACTTTGTGCCTCGGTACTAGCTGAAAGAGGAAGCAATACTGAACACTAAACGACTGCCGAGGACATAGTTATTGGTTTTATGTTGCTTTCAGGACATAGTTATTGGTTTTATGTTGCTCACAGTTTTGTCGCTCCGTATAAGAACAGTCTGTAACAATGTTTCTTTTTAGATGACCCTAACTTATGTATGATGCTTGCAACTGTAGAGGGTTATCTAGATCCGTACAAATTGTTTGCTGTAATGTTCAGTTCTGTTCTGCAGAGCCACGAGTACATGTCGGTGTCATTCAACATCAAAATAGTAGGGTGTGATTGCCTCAGCTGCCATGGGAATGTAATTCAGTTAGCACACTCTTTAGCAACCCTGGGTATGAACTGTAATGTGGATGGACCAGGTACCTGTTTGCTTCGACGACGGCACATCGGCGTGCACTGGGAACACCACGTCCAGTTCGGGTGTCAGCAGCATCGACGGTGAGGCGCCGCACGGCAGTACTATCGGTGCCTGCAGGGCGCCAGGTTTGATCTGCGTGACCTGGCCGGGTGATCCGATCACCACTGGATTTGGAAACCGGGGTGGAGAAGGAGCAGGAGCGCCGCGGGTTGGGGGTGCAAGCGCCGCGTGACCGCGTGAGGCGTGATGCGGCTGGGAGCCTAGGAGGTCGTCGTGAGTGGGGAACTTGTATCATTCACTTCTTGTTATATACCTAGGGTTACAAACATGAGCAGTAATATACACTGGGCTTTTGCTTCTTGGGACTTTATACAAAATTCGGTTCTTTCGGTTAACCGAGTGTCAGAACCGAATTAATCTGATAAATTTTGGTTCCTGAGAACTGGGAACTGAATTGCTGACCGAATATTTCGGTTTCGTTTCGGGTTCTTTCGGTTATGCTTTCGGTTCTCGATTATTTTTGCCCAGGGTTAATCTCCACCAAAGTCGACGTGTAGCAGCAGCCCCTCACGGTCAAGAGAGGGGGCAGGACGGCCCCACTTGACCCTATGCAAGAATCACGCCCATAGGCTTCAGAAAATCAGCATGCATGAGTTTGGCTGATGGTTTTTGCGACTGATAAGTTGATTGATGCTGTTTTGTTGAGAGAAAAATATTATACCATGACTGATAAGCCGGACCGATAAATTCAAGCGAACCGGGCAGGGCAACAGCAGCGCCACGATCCCACGGTGCAGCGACCTCCACAAAATGTGCAACCGGACGATGGCAGTAGCAGCTGGGCCAGGCTGGCCCACCCTTGCTGGCTTGAGCAGCAGCAATTGCGTCCACGCGCGGGAGTGGTGGAGCCTGGGCCCAGCCAAGCTGCGTGCAGGCAGCCCAGGTTAGCAGGTCCAAGAGCGCAATCACGCAGGCCGGTCTGGAGGCGTCTACGTGCAGCAATGCACACTAGTTTTAGTCCCATACTGTTTAGCCAGCTGTAGCATCCTATAAACAAAAGGTATATCCTTAGTTGCACATACCCTCAAGGATCAACTATTCACATAATTCCAAGATGAACTAGTAGTACTGCTAGTTGGGAGTTACAGAGACATGTTAAAGCTCCGAAGGAGTCCTCAGAGGTCCGGTATAATCTTGTATTGCTCCTTTATAAGACTCAAGTATTATTTCATATATTTATCTTCTCTAATTACTAAAATGCCCTTCATGGTTATGTAATTCATGTCTTAGTAGTTTAGCTAAGCGTGGTTAAGTATAGTCATGTCACACCTTGGCATGGGATCTTCGCTCGACTGAGTGCTCTAGTTTTTACGTGAGACTAGAGTAGTAATCGATAGTATAGACATGGTTAGGCTATAGGTTACCTGAGTTTGCGTCCATACCCATGGATAGTTGTGGTAGCCCCAGAGATGACAGCTTTGAACAGGGCTTTGTAATCCACCACATTCGATTTGGTGTTTTTGTAGAGCTTTTGGCAGCCTAACCCCGATCACCCCTTCCCAGTCTTTTTCAAGGATCGGAAAGGAACTACTACTCCAAAGTGCTATGGTGTGATTGCTATGCTTTATCCACTGCTTAGTTAATCTCTTTGGTCTGCTCTAGAATAGAACCATAGTAATAAAGAAGTATAAAGGAACCTTATGCTCCATGTTGTCCTCCCAGCTTATTAGCTTGTCTGCTCTTTTGTCTTACCATAGGGTTCTCCTGTGTGTGTGTGTCATTATACAAAACTCCAACCTTATCACTTACCCCCATATTAGTCTAGTCGGTATACAAGCTAGTAGATGCATGATGTTTTACTGTCACTTCTTTAACCATTGCTTCCCTGAGGATAAATACGATACCCTAGAATACTCCTGGGTGAAAGTTACAACGATATTCATGCGCTTGCGGATTTTTCTGTTTGCGTTAACAAATACCAACACCTATGTCACGAACAAGAGTCTCATTCTTCACGCTTGTTATGAAAGCATTGATGACGTTGGAGTCAGGAACCTCTTGCAGCTGGTTCTTGCGCTAAGTGAAGTGTCTGATGTAGTCACACAGGCTTTCATCGGCCTTGCGTTTGCATCCTAAGAGATGCCAAGAGGTGCCGGACTTAGTGTAAGCTCCCTCGAAGTGGTTGCAGAACTCGCATTCGAGGTCAACCTAGCACTTGATAGTGCCCTCCCGCAGATGGTTTAGACATGTTCTGGCCAAATCGATGAGGTAGAGGGGCAAGTAGTGGATCATGAAGTTAGGGTTTGGCGCGGACGGGCCTTCATGGTGAGGCGGTAGTTGACTAGCCAGATCTTTGGGTCTATTTTGCCATTGTGTACTTGTCAATGTTCGGGGCGCGAAATTTTCAGGGTGTCAGTGCTGATTGAATCCAATGTTTGAATGCAGGAGGTCCAATTAAATTGTACAAGTTGTCCTCTGCAGGCAGTGTAGGCTCCTGAAGGTTCCTCAGGTTGCCATCTTGCGAGGCATCGCTCTCGTCATCCGAGAGGTAACCATTTTTGGTATCACCGATGTTGCCTCCGTAGCTTCCGTCGTTGCCTCCACGTCCGCTGCCGTTGCCCTTGTCTGCTTGATGAGCGGGTTTTTGGCGATGTTTAGGAGGTTGATGCACGAATCTATCTGCTCAGGGCAGCTGTCGAGCCCCCAAGTGCCGCGGTGCCTGGCTACACGAGGCAGACACATGACATGGTGCTAGGATCCAATCCACTGCGGCTGCCATTAGCTCTTGAATCCTTTGGAGCGCCTGACGTCCTCCTTTGGTTGATGGCTGCGGCATGCCTGCCACCTCCTACATAGCCTCAGCCAGGTACTACTCAGTTCCTGAGAGCGACGGGGTAACCCATAGGATGTCATTGTAGACTTGGTGGCCCCACGCCATGTTCTGCTCCTGGAGCTGCTGTCGGAGCCGCCTATTCTCTTCTGTTAACACATCGTTGTTGTTGAGGAGGTGATCCCGAGCCTCCTGGTGGTCTCATAAGGGAGATCATTGTTGAAGTAAAAGTGGTTGCAAGGGGATTGATTGGGGGTGAACCACCCATTCTCGCATCAGCAATTCTAACGATCAGGAGTGCCGATGTAGCACTCACACATATGAGAGATGATGTCATCTTCATCACCTTTGAATCAGTGTTCTCGAGCAATAGGTCACAGCTGTCGAGGAACTGAAGGAGGCCAGTAGGGTTGGCGAGTCCAAAGATATCTACGTCGCGCCAGTTAGCGCTGCCGTTAGAGGCGTCCAGTTCTTCCTGGACGGTGCCTCCCTGACTGAGGTTGTGGATGATGACTCAGATGAAACACGGGTCAAAGTCATCATCACTGCATTCCCAGATAGATTGATCTGAGTTGTGACCCTCAGATCCCCTGGTGTGAGGATTAGTGGGTACCACTACATCTTGTGGAAGCTGAGTTGAGTAGATCGCCGCCGCGTTCCTTAACCTAATTGTTAATCAAGAGGGAGCATGATTAGGTAGCAATGTCGGATCTACCTCAGGGGTAGGATCCTTATCCTTCCATATTTGGAAAGTGACATCAAGCTCATGCTCTCAACTGGCTTCAGTGAGCACGTGAGCATGGCGGGTCAGATGGCGGGCAAGGGGACTGTTCCTCCTCCTCCAGTCCGGCAGTGAAAGCACGGACTGGAGGGGATACTGTTCCTCCTCCTGCTCGGGCATCTCAAGTTCTTGCACGTGCAGGTTCTCAAGTTGGTCAACGATGAGTCGAGCTTGCCGAATGAGACCTTTTTGCCTGGCTGCATCTTCTCTGTGTCGTTGCTGAAGTTGAAGACGATACTAAAACACAATATGAATCTATACGCGAAAGGCCCCTACCTGGCATGCCAACTGTCGGAAAAATTAACTCCGGCAATACCTAGCAGCTACTTGCGTAAGATGAATCAGATGGTAGCACACCAGACACAAGATTTATACTGGTTCACGCACGTAGGGTACCGTAGTCCAGTTGGGGGTGATGCTGCTCTTCTTGTATTCGTATGCTCCGTTGCAGGGGCTTCTGCTCCCAGCTATGTAGTAGATATGGGATGAAAGAGAATGAATTGGATCCCGATCGCGAGGCCCCTACTTCCCCTCATATAGCCTGAGGGAGTAGGGTTACAATAAGGGCGATCAACAAAAACTTTGGATTCCTAGTTTGTTACATGGAATGCAAACTAGATTGATCCAACGCTATCGTCCAGATACATTGGCTTCGGATATTCTTGATATGCCTTGATCTCCAAGTTCATGAATTGGCCTCGCCTTCGTGGGCCTCCTTCACAGTGTCCTCTGGCCCGATAGACGGACGTAGTCAAATATACGGGCGGTGCGGGTGCCCCTGGTCCATATATACGACACTGGCCCTTTGTCCTAGATGGACTAGGTACCAGATCATGTAGTTGTTCTTGTGTCCAGCGATTTGCATGGACACCGTGTTGAAAGGAAGTCTTTTTTCATCTCTAAAAAAGAAAATAGGGCATGATTGGTTGCTTGGATTTTCCTTGGCCTACGGGGTGTGACTTCTGCTTGTTTGGTTTGCTGCACTAGCACTTGGGCTTGGCTCGTCAACTGCAAAAGGGGTCCTCCGGCATGACTCCGGGGATATGAGGATAGTAGCCATTTCTCCCATGCTAGGCTTGTGGGATGCGAGTAATTAGCCATCTAACGATGTTATTCATGCATTATTAGCACATATTAAATGATATTAACATATATTTTTATTAATATTAAGAGTAATAAGATAAATTAAGAGCTACAAGATAATAGTTTCACATAGTAAATGTTATGATGATAATTGTTTATAAATTTTCTTTTATCTCACTTGGCACGTCCTAGTGTAAGCAACCAAACAACTTCTTGGGGCAGCCTGACTTTGTGCAAACAACCAAACACCAGAGCATGTAGTAAGCCTTGCTACTGAGAGCCTAGCCCCTAGGTGCGAGCCAAGCTAGGTTCGTCCATGAACCAGTCATGCCCTATAATGTATATATACATATATAACAACAATGTGCTAGTTTCGGCCCACGAAACACGATTATTATTCATACATGACATGATGACGCAACTAACAGGAGTACAATTATTATTCATAAACGACATTATGGCACAACTAACAGGCACAAGAAAACATCATGATAAACATATATTGGTTTACTAGGGTAACACTCTTTGGTTGATCGCACCTTATTCACATGCCTGCGTACCATGTGACATGAACCAAAAAAGTTATGCTCAAAGGCTTTTCTTTTGGGATGCTATGGCTACTACGCCTGCCTGCCATATCATCCCCTTGGCCAAGATTTCCTTTGTTATTGCTTTTCTGGTGATACCCATAGAGATGATCAACATTATAACTACCACCACCATCGCTTCCATTGTCACCACCACCTTCGACATTATGTCCACCGTCGTTGCCTCCACCTCCACTTACACGTCCTCTGCCACCAACACTGTCACCACCACCCCCCTCCACCATTTGTACCACCACCACCACCTCCTCCTCCTCCTCCTCCGTGGCCACCACAGCCGGGGCTACCACCGGGGCCGCTAGGGCTGCTGCCGCCATGGCCGTGGCCGCGGCCGCCAAAACCACCACCACCACCTCCTCCTCCCCCTCCTATCACAACATTCCATGCCCACCATAGTTACCTCTCCCTTTTGTCACCATCACCTCCACTATCAGTACCTTGACCTCGTCCATGACCATTGCCACGACCAAGTCCTCTTTGATCATTGTCTACCTCCATCACCATCCTCTCCACCGCCGTCGCCGCCGTCACCATGATGATGGTGATGGTGATGGTGATAGTGATAGTGATGGTGATGGTGATGCATTACCATCACCATTGCTTCCTCCTCCTCCTCCTCCTCCTCCTCCTCCTCCTCCGCCGCCGCCTGGACAGCCGGGGGGGCCGGGAGTGCCAGCGGCGCCGGGAGTACCGGGGGTGCCGCCGCCTGGACCGCCAGAGCCACCGGGGCCGCCGAGGCCTCCTTGGCCTCCAGGGCCACAGAGGGGGCCACTGCAGCCACAAAAACCAACACTAGCACCACCCCCTCTTATCACAACATTGACATGCCCACCATAGTTACCTCTCCCTTTGTCACCATCACCTCCACCATCAGTACCTCGACCTCGTCCATGACCATTGCCACGACCGAGTCCTCTTTGACCATTGTCTCTACCTCCATCACCATCCTCTCCACCTCCTCCACCGCCGCCGCCTCCTTCTCCTCCCCCTACCCCTCCCCCACCGCCGCAACCTCCTCCACCACCACCTCCACAACCTCCTCCGCTGCCTCCGCCGTCCTTATTAGCAACCACACCACCATGCACCATGCTCTTGTCCCTAAACACCATGGCATCGTGTTCCTCACCAACATCATGCCTAAGGGGCACCAAGAAAGCTCCCTTCTGCTCCTCCGTCAAAGTAAGTTGCAGGAGCAGCATGCCGAGAACGAAGAAGGAGAGGCCGAGCCATGGGGTTCTCTTCCTCACTGACACCGCTATTTTCACCTCGCACAAACTCACAGTATGTGTTGCCTATCACTGCAAGGTTGAGGTCATCATGCATGTTGAAGGTGGCCTGTAGGACATGCTATTTATATGTTGATGGAGGTAGGGGATTTCAGCCATGGAATTCATAGTGATAGGGATCACTGTAGTTAATTATTGTTGCTATATAAGCTACCTAAGCTTGATCGACAAGCTGGGGACATGGTGGCATATGACCCGGCGAATCAAACCATGCTAAATTCTTAAGACGACGTGGTTTCCGTTCCACAATCGTTGTTGGGATCGTTATTGCTCCCACTAATTATTGCAGCATGCAGGTTCTGTCAAATATATGCACCCTGTTCGGCTGAGCTTATCAGCCGTGGAACAGTGTTTTTCTCTCACAGCAAAACAGCCACAACCGGCTTATAAGCCGCAGAAACAGCCTGCCGAACAGGGTGATGATTTCCGCCACGCTGAGAGCCTCCCAGCAATCTGCGCCTGTGCCTGCTCACCAAGGTGGCCGTTGTGGACTGCTCAGTGCTGGTCACGTTCTTGCTAGTGATGGGTTTAACCAGTTTGGCGTTCGCGGCCTGCCCTACGCCTCTACGTTTGCGGACGGAGAGGCCGAGAACAGAGAGGCCTGGAGCTGCCACGCGAAGAAGCAACCAACGAAAATTAAAGCCATGAGCAGAGAGACTGGCGAGGTCCACCATCCGGCGCTGGACGACGGAACCCAACCAGGGCAAGCCATGCCATGCGCGAGGCGGGCATTTGGCTGGGAACACCCAGCGCTAAGCACGGGGCACGTGGACAGGCCGAGGGGAAGCGACGGAAGAGGCGAGGCTAGCGAGTAGCGACGCGGACGGAGCCGGCGAGACAGGTGAGACCAATCGCCGGCCGCAGACTGGAGAGGGCCCCTTCTAGTCTATCTAGCCCAGTAAAACATTAAAACCACAGCAGACCGCATGGGCCAGCTTTGTACAGCCTGTAGGAGGATTGTAGCCTGTTGAGCCATGTTTAGGTCTCTCAGATGGTATGGTGAACCTTCTGAGATACGACCTGTGGTCTAGGTACGTACAAGCTGAAATTCTTGACGGCAAATAAGCTCTTGCAATTTGCAAAGGGACTGACCGTGCAACCCGGTGTGTTAGTTGGGTGACCTCCTCCCTTGTTAAAACTGAGAAAATTGCATATTTGGGACTTCAAACAATACGCTTCGTAGATTTGGGACTCCAAACATCAACTTTGCAAAATTGGGCCTCCAAATGTTGCACACTTGATTTCGTTGCCATTATGCGTATTTCATCTCTTTTTTAAGATGTGTACATGTATTTGGAGACCTGAAAGATCTCTTTTGCCCTTCTGCTGCTACGTACGGCCTGGGCAGGCCAGACGCCGGCGGGGCTAGGGTAGAGGCCGACGGTGGCCCGGGGTCTTATTGCGTCCAGGCTCAACTGCGTCTGTCTGAGTGGGTACAATTACACCGACGCACAGCACCCGGACAGCGGCTGCACGCCGGCGTTCGAGCCACAGAGCTGTGGCGTCGAGAAAAGCTCCGACGAGTTCACGCTCGTGGGAGCTCCCGAACATCACCTGGGAGACCTCGATATACTACAAGAAATTCTCATTGGTGAACGAGGAGCAGTGCCGGGAGTACTGCCTCAGCGACTGCTTCTGCGTGGCCGCGCTGTTCATCGGCAATTCCGACTGTGCGGAGGTCGCGGTGCTCGCCAACGGACGGCGGGCAAACGATGTCACGATGAAGGCGTTCATCAAGGTGCGAACCGGGATTGCCCAATCGACAAGGACAAGAACCGTACTACGCCCCAACAAAATCATCACCATCTGCTTGCCTTGGATCGTAGTGATCACCATCGGTGGCCTCCTGGCACAGCATTACCTCGGCAGGAACAGAGAGAGCAAGCAGCTGTTGAGCACAAGTGTGAGAGCGTTCAGCTGGCAGGAGCTTTACCAAGCCACCAAAGGCTTCGAGAAAACTGCTGCCTACTGGGTAAAGGGAGCTTCGGGGAGGTCTACCAAGGTCCACCACCGAAACCTCGTCCGCATGATCGGCTACTGCAAAGAAGGCAAGCACCGGATGCTGGTGTTCGAGTTCATGCCGGGCGGGTCGCTCCGCAGCTTCCTCGGTCTCCATGGCGGTCGCCGCCATCGCCCGGACCTTCACGGTGGCTGCAGCGCCCCCATCATCCACTATGAAAAATACACGTATTTTGAATAAAAAGAGATGAAATACGCATAATGATAAGGAAATCAAGTTTTCAACGTTTGGAGACCCATTTTTACAAAGTTGATATTTGAAATCCCAAATCTGCGAAGCCCATTGTTTAGAGTCCCAAATATACAATTTTCTCGTTAAAACTTGGGCAGGTGATTGCATTTCGTTACCTTCTCCGGACATGCAGACAGTGCAGCAATGGTGGGAAAGCGCTCTCTAAGGACAATCCTCTACTCAACGACGAACAGCTGCGGCAATCCTTATGTACACAACTTGGAATATTTGAGAAGAACGTAATTGAAGGACCTTATAGGAAGCGGAGAGGACTCCCATTCAGGTGCTAGTGCTAGGCAAGGTTTTGGGATTCAAAATCTGAAAAAAATTCGGTGCCTACCGAATTGGGCGAATTTCGGAAAATTCGGAAATTTCAGACCGGGATTCACTTGTTTGACCAGTCAAAAAATTTGTAATTTGATGAAATTTGACCAAATTTGACAGAAATTGAAAACAATGGTACTACAGCCCTTGCCAGTGCATCTATGGATGTTGGTGGACTGCTCGTCCCACATCTGAGTGATGCCGTTGATGCCTTAAGCCCTTACATCACCGGTTCTGGCGTCGTCGTGGAGCCGGCCAAGCTGCTGCTGCATACATGGGCGGCACTAACCAGCGCGCTGCACCTTCTGACCATGCGACTAGGCTTGAGCAACAGAAAACTAAAGGAGGGGACGGGAGGAAGGAAGGAGCTGGACGTTGAGCAACAGAAAACCAAAGGAGGGGACGGGTGGAAGGAGATGGATGAGTGCTTCGCTTCTGCAGAGCTTGCCGCCGGGCGCCGGCCACCTAGGGAGAGGAAGAAATTAAAAGTTTAGGGTTTCTAGGATGAGGTTCACACTTATATACCTGTGGGAGATAAAGTTTGGGCCGGCTACCACCTTGTATTGGGCTGAAAATTCAAATTGGGCCGAATTTTTTTTGACCGGTTTGCATTCCTCTCGGGCCCTTTCGAAATGGGCGAATTTCACCGAAATTCGGCCCATTCGGGGTGAATCCCAGAACTCTGGTGCTAGGATTAATCAAGAAAGAGTTAGGGATAATGACCCAGACTTGCAGACGTTCAGTAGTTCTCTAATGGGGTTTCCATCTTCCCTTTCTATGTTTTCAGTGTTTGTGTTGTCTGGTTTTCAATGTAATAAGACTCTGTAAAACATTTGCTTGCTCTTCTTCTTATATGACATAGCAGAGCTCCTACTAATTCTTAAAAAAAATTGGATTGAAATCCTTCCGGTGCCCTCCCTTCTTTCCCAAAATTTAAGTGGTCATCCTAACTCCAGCCATTTATGTGCTCATGGTTTTCCTACAGATTCGTCCGGCAAGTTTGTTCCACCAGCAACCCGAATGAGCCTGCTGGGGTGCATCTTTGTGCGCTCACGTTTGCAGTTATATTTCTAAATTCAACCCTTGTTTTACACTTGCAGATCTTTTTGTGCTTCATGATGTATATATATACAGGACCAATGCAAGAACATCTTGGTTTACAGGTTCAGAAAAAGAAACGAATGCAACATGTTGATATTAGATTTCTTTTCTATTAGGTTCATGTTTCACAGCTTAGAGAAGACAGTGTCAGTTCAATTGAACAGGTAAGTTACCAGATAAAGTTGGAAGGTATTTATACATGAGAAAGTAATTCTTGAGAATCTAATTAATGTTTTCTTTTGAACAATAAAATGTATCACTCTGCTCTATCGCTGGCAAGTGCCTCCACGCGAGACCTTGGGTGGCCACCATAGCTCGAGCTCTGGGGCCGGTGGGGAGGAGGCGCGGGGCAGCGCACAGCAAAGGAGGAGGTGTGGGGCAGCATGCGCGAGGAGAGACGCGGTGCACGAGCAAGTGATGATCAGGGAAAGAGATAAGGAGATGAGAAGGGGGGAAAATGACAAATAGGCCCCGTATGTCAGTAATTGATCCTAATTTTTATGTCTATAGACCAAATACAAAACGTGTTGATCATATCCCTCTCCAACCAAACAGAAAATAAAATCGTTCGTCTCGATCGCATCCTATAAAACAGAGATAGGACTGTCCCACTCCACTTGAGTCCTAACCAAATGTAACCTAAGGCGGCCACTCCATACGCCAGCGGACAGACGGAGGCCCTGCGCCGCTGTAGCTGGTCGGCAGACCGCAAAAGGCAGCAACAAGCAGCCGCGGCCCGGCGGCCAGCATGCAGTGCCCCTCAGGGCTGCAGGCTGCCCCTGGCAGCTGGTGCCGGACTTGGCCAGTGGCTCAGGCGCTCGGAGCCTCGGACTGCCCCTGTGGGCTGTGCCGCACTGCCACCGTTGTGGTGATTTTTGGATTTCGGTGAATTGTGGTGAATGGGAGAGCGCTGGGTGGTGATTTTTTTGGATTTGTGGGCTTAGGATTGGTACATTTCTCTACTACTCCCTCCATCCTAGAATAGAAAATGCGTGTAAACATTTATATTCCTAAATAAATTTATTATGATAGTATATTCAACGGTTTATCTAATGATACTAATTATGTATCATAAATATTAATATTCTTTTATATATAATTGGCCAAAGTTAAAAAAAAACTGACTTCTCAGAAAGCAAGAATGACATCTATTTTAGGACAGAGGAAGTGTATGTTTGGTATTTTTCTGTTACGTATTCACTTAGTTAACACTTACTAAATTTATTTAACTGCAGGTTGTCTACTTTTTTTTTGTTTTGATCAATTAATGTATGATAAATTATCTGGACAAATATGGAACAAAAATTCTCCTTATATGCTTTTTATGTAAGAGGTAAATCATCTTCATTCATCGTCTATACAATTCGTTTGCTGAATTAATTACCAATCAGAATATAATTGATATGCGATGTACATTAATATATATGTGGTATACAACTATACATACATAAAAATAGACCGAACTATCAGTGAAGCGTGATATATGTATGTAGCAGTCTGCCCACCTAAAATTTTTGGTTGGATCCGCCACTGGTATGTAGCAATGTTTCTGTTCAGATGACCCTAACCTATGTTATGATGCTTGCACTGTAGAGGGTTATCTAGATCTGTACATTGTCTGCTGTAATGTTCTGTTCTGTTCTGCAAAGCCAGAAGTACATGTCGGTTTCATTCAACATCAAAATAGGGTGTGATTGCCTCAGGAGCAATGGGAATGTAATTCAATAGCATTTTTTCTGTCTTATTCAGTTTGTTTTTTCAGTCGGAACAGTATTTTCCTCTCACAAAAAATCAGCCAACAGTGTTTTTCAGCCGGCTTATAATTCGAGCCGAACGGGGCCATAATACTTAGCCCTGGGTATGAACTGTAATGCGGGTCCTTTGTCCCGGATGGACCAGGGTACCAGATCATGTATCTGTTCTTGTATCCAGTGATTTGCATGGACATCGTGTTGAATGGAAGTTTTTTCATCTCAAAAAAGAAAATAGGGTATGTTTGGTTGCTTTGATTTTCCTTGGCTAGGCTCATGGGATGTGACTTCTGCTTATTTGGTCCATTGCACTAACACTTGGGCTTGGCTCGTCAACTGCAAAAGATGTTCTCGAGCCTGACTCTGGGGATATAAAGATAGTAGTCGAATCTCCCACGCTAGGTTTGTGGGATGCGAGTAGTTAGCCATCTAATGATGCTATTCATTCATTATTAGCACATCTAACCATTACTATAAAAGTCGAGGCCACCGGACGGGTCCGCTTGTGACACATGTTACTGCTCCCGTAACAGTACTTTTGAACAGTAAACCCGTAAACACAGTACCGGATTAAATGAACAGTTCAACAGTAAACCCGTTACTAACAGTAAGTATCGGATCCTATGAACAGCATAGACCCGTTAATACAACAGTAAACCCGCTAATAAACAGTACCCGTTTATGAAAACAGTAAAACCCCTCCAATAAACCGTTAAGAAACAGTAAAACCCGCTAAGAAACAGTGAACCACGCTAATAAAACAGTAAAACCCACTATGAAAACAGTACCGCTGGGAACACCGTCAACCGACAAAAAAAAAGGTTGGATTACTGCCCGCGCTTTGCGCGGGCCTTCCTGCTAGTATTAAATGATGTTGACATTTTTTATTAAGAGTAATAAGATAAATTAAGAGCTACAAAATAATAGTTGCACATAGTAAATGTTATGATAATTATTTATATATATTTTTCATCTCACTCGACACGTCATGTAAGAAACCAAACAACTTCTTAGGGCAACCTGACTTCGTGCAAACAACCAAACACTAGAGCATGTGCCTTGCTAAGGAGAGCCTAGCCTCTAGATGCGACCCAGGCTGGGTTCATCCGCCAATCAGTCACACCCTATAATGTATATATACATATAGAACACCAATGTGCTACTTTTTGCCCCTTTGTGAATACATATTGTAAACAATATGAAACAAGTCGATCAAGCATTAAACATGAAGCACGATTATTATTCATACATGACATGATGACGCAACTGATAGTTGCAGCTTATTTCTCTCTCTCAATTTATTATAGCAACTGCACCAGTTGGCTGCAGCAGCAACTTATTGCTGCATGCAGCCGAACGACTAAGTACAACTATTATTCATACACAACATGATGACGCGACTAAAAAGCACAAGAAGACATCATGATAAGAACATATATTGATTTATTAGGGCAACACTCTTTTGCCGTTGTCTCCACCTCCATCACCATCCTCTCTGTCTCCTCTAGCGCCACCACCTCCTCCTCTCCAAAACCATCCTCCCAAAAACCCTCCCCCTCCCCCTCCTCCTCCCCCTCCACCACCACCGCCGCCTCCGCCTCCACCTCCCCCTCCGCCGCCGCCGCCGCCTCCGCCTCCACCCCAACATCCCAAAGCACTGTGCTGCTGCAGGAGCAACATGCTGACAACGAAGAGGGCGAGCCATGGGGTTCTCTTCCTCACTAACGCCACCATCTTGACCTCACACAAACTCACAGTATGTGTGCAAGGTTGAGGTCGCTATGCATGTTGAAGGTGGCATGCAGGACGGGCAATTTATTTGCTCATGGAAGGAGGTGGGGGAATTGCAGCCATGGAATCTACCATCTGCCATTGTCTTTGTTTTTTAACACCAAAATTCATTCCCTCCTTTGGCCAGGTTGCCTCTTTCTTTGAGCCGTCCGATGCCACAGCTTGTATCTGCCGCTACCCGTTTGGTCCGCTGCGGAGGGGAAAAAAGATATCCGGACACCTGCAAGGCTGCAATGACCTGGCCAATGAAACCAGCCTAAATTCGTCGACATATGCCCATTTGTTGTGACCAATCAATACCTACCAGCCTAAACCAAGATCTTGTATAAAAATTGGATATATGCTTACATATGAGCATATGCAATAAATTTTGCAAAAAGAGAGAGAGAAGTTTCGCAAAAAAAAAGAGAGAGAGAAAGAATTTTGCAAAAAAAAAAGAGAAAAAACACAGTCTGGCTGGGACGGGCGTCGTATGCCAGCACAAAAGAGGCCAAGCCGACGTAGTTTCCATTCCACGTCGTTGTCGGGATCGTTATTGCTCACACTAATTGTTGCACCACGTAGGTTCTGTTAAATCTAACTAAACTATTAACTTTATGGCTGTATACTAAAAACGCACAGCAGTGAGCCACGTCTACACTTTCTCGGCCGCACGATCCGGCCTCCCTGCCATCCGACGGCTCCTCACGGTCCCTCCCTCCTGGGCCTACACGTCTGCTTCGCCACGCCCTCCACGTCCATCGGTCCCACACGAAAAAGAAGCACCGCCGCCTGTTGTGCCTCTCTCTCCCCACAAGCCACTCCCCCTCTCTCCCGAACCTTCTCCTCCCGTCCCGCACCCTCGACCGCTCTGCCCGGCCACCGTACGCTCCACTCCGACCTCCAGGGCCACCCGCATGCATCACTCCCTGCCTCCGCTCAGCGCCGCACCCGCCGCCAGGGCCGCTGCCGGCTCGGGCGGGCCCTGCCATGGCGGCGCACCGGCGCGGACCTGGAGGAAGCCCCCGCGCGACAGCCCCGGGCAGGGCGGACCGGCGCCCCTGCCCCCGCCCGACGCGGAAGCCCCACCATCGGCGAGGCTCTGCCTCCTTCCAATCGATCCGTTGGCGGCGCCGGCGGCTGCAGGAGACGCAGCAAGGTACGCTCGCTCCTCCCCTTTTCTGGATTCCTCTTCCTCTTCAGCCTACCCCTGCACAGAAGCCACGTAGAAGGTACGCATCGATATGGAGGTCCTGTTGTTGTTCTTCAACTACGGTTCCAGTTCGAATTTTCCCTACCTTTGTGTGTTCCATTACTCCCTACTTTTTGTTTGTTATTAGATTTTTAAGCTGCTTCTCAATTTGCTTACATCAATTGTCTGATCATGCTTGGCTTTCAATGAATCCAGAGTTGCATACCATGTGGTCCACGGAATGCCCCTATGAGATATGGTCAGCACCAATTGTTTTGCTAACCTGCGTTTCGACTGCAAAGGTACCTGCTTTCTGTAGTCTTACAAATGTAGGCTCTAATTAGTCGATGATTTAATTCACAGATGCTCTTCTACCTATGGATATGCTGCAGGAATATTTTCAGGGATTGTACGCGGCTTCTGATAAGCATGGTACAAATCGTCTATCTTCCTCCACGTATTTTGTTTCGAAAGGTAAACATGAATGATTCAAATTATGTGCATTTCACCTGATGGAATGAATCACTAAGAAATTATATGCCTACTGCATATCCAGTCCTCCAGGTAATAAACTGCTCTTCTGTATATATTTGTGGCCTCTTTCTTGGCAGTTTCTCTCCTCAATCCATCGGTATGCCGAGGCTGAGGTTACTACACTCCCTAATGCAGCTGTGTGTTCATGACAACCATTCCTTCACCTCCCACACCAAAATGATCTCTTAGTAGTTTTTTTTGCCATCACGAGAGATTGATCTGCGAATATAATAGAGATCATCATAACGCCTATGAACAAATAAGGGAAAAATATCAAATACAATGTTCTTGATCTAAGATTAGCATTAATGCAAGAAAACAAACACAGGATTACCAAGTTAGCTCTTGAGATCTGCAGTGCAACCTTTTACATGATGGGCTTTCTCTCATGTCTGAATGTGAGGTTTGACTGTTGCAAGCCGTGCTGTGCAGATATAAGCAACTCGGTTATGCCCATGGTCATTCTCAATTAGATTAGATTTAACTTAAAAATCAGCAGTGCTAGCGTCCAAACGCTCGTGCCTGCTACACGCCCGGGCCAACGCCTGCTGCACGCATAAGCAGGGGACCACCTGTGCCGCTCCCTGTGCTTCCTGCTTCCCAGGCCCCTCCCCTCCCCGCCATTCCATGTGCTTTCCTGTTGGGCCGCTCCCCTCCACACCTTGCACTGCTCCCCTATCGCCATCTCCCTCCACTTCCCCCGCCGCCGAGCAGCGCTCCATCCCTCTTCTCCCCACACACACAGCGTCCCAACAACTGCACCGGGAGGTTGTGGTGGGTGGGGCACATTGCAACATGTGGAGGATCCTGATCTACTTTTAAAACATCCAGATGAAACACTTATAACGTACGTCCAAAACAGCTAAAACACTTGAAACATGTCTGAAACACTTGCAAAAACACCTGAAACACTTGAAAACACATGTATAACAATTGCAAAACATATGCAACATCCGAATGAAATGAAACAATTGCAACATACATATCAAGCACCCGAAACACTTGAAACAAATGCTTGCAACATGCATGTTATATAACATTCGGATGAAACACTTGAAACATATGTCTGAAACACTCGAAACATACACTTACAACATGCGTATATTGTCATTGCAACATATTGAACATCCCGAATCTATTTTTGCAACATACAGTTAAAACACTTGAAACATCTGCTTGAAACGTCTAAACACTTAAAACATGGCGTTGGCAACCACGCCCTACCTAGTGACGAACTGCAGTAGCCAGCAAGCTCGGGTCAGAGGGGGCGTCGAGAACAACGGTCCAGCATATGCCCAAGCGCAGGTGCACCAGCGACGACCTCCTCCTAGGTGGCGCCAGGGTGGTGGTGGCGCGATGAACACCATAGCCATGACAGACGTGGTGAGAGGGGGGCGCGATGCGAGATTGGGGTGGGCGCGACGTAGGATGGGGTGCAACAAAGGATGGTCGTGGCGGTGATACAGAGTGGGTGTGGGCAGACGACACGCCGTAGCCGCGGCAGGCGGATTGCACAATGGAGGCAGCTGTTGTGGACGGACGGCTCGGTAGGAGTGACTGCGATGAATGAGAATGAGGAAATGTTTTGCAGGAGTTGGGAAGGGCATAGGCCGGTTGTCTGGGCCGGTACGCAAGCCCAGTAAGGAAAAGCTTCGACCGCCGGATGCCCTGGCCCTATCATTATCGTTAAAAATAGATTAGATTTGAACAAAATAAAAATATTTCCATTCAACAAGGTAGAAGGAGTGCCAAAACGATCAACCATTTTCGATCATTGCACGGGAGTATCAAAGGGATACATACCATCGCCGGTCCTTTGCTTTGAAACATGGCCGATGGTGCTGCCAAATTTGGCCGTGCTGAGTCCTGAGTGGTTCGTTCGAGCAGATGAGCAGCCTCTGACGGATGGTCGGCCCGCTGAGACCGACTGCACTGGCACTTGTAAAGCGTCCGCTAAATGGATATAGCGTATGGAGAGGGCCGCAGCGGCTACCGTACCCGCATGCGCTATCCTCCAGGAAAGAATCACGTCCGCCAAATGTGGCGTGATAGCGGGCATGCACTACCGCGCGTGGGGACCACGGAGAGGAGGAGAGAGGAGATCCAGCGGCGGGCTCCACTATTTTATCTAGCTAAAAATGTTATAACTCATAAACCAAAAACCCAAATTAAATTCCGATTACACCATTGAATTTGTTTCAATAAATTCTTCAAAACAAGATCTTCATGGATATATTTAGATAAAATTTATTTACAAACATGTGGGTCCCACTGTTGGTAATTGATATAGAGTATGAGATATAGAGGATGGATAGATGCGGAAGAAACTGGTATAGAGGAGAGAATCTCGATGATCAGGATGAAATATTTCTTTTAGAGGATGAATATAGAGGATGAAGAGTACGGATAGCCCGAGGTGCCACATAGAACTCAGCCGGCTGCGGCCTGCGGCGCACAAGAGCCCCAGCGAGCGACGGGCAGTGCTCCTCGCCTCCTTCTCTAGAGTGAGCTCGCAAAGCAAGATCCGGGAGCTGACCTGGCAAATCCCGCCTCTCTGATTGGCCAGGCCACGGCACCACCCCGTGTGGCCCGTCGCTCGCTGGACCACACGGATTTCTGTGGGTTCTGGACCGGACGTCGGAGTTGTTGAGCCTGAGCTAGTCGTCTCGTTTGAGCAAGGAAAGCCTCGGTGCATTTAAACCCTTCCTTGAGTTTTACAAATCTTTATCATTTATACTATGGTTTACTGCATTAAGTAATTAGGAGTTGAGTGATAACCCAATTGATGTATTATCATCCTTGATTATTGTGATATCACCCTTATACATGTTTTACGTACAAATGCGTAGTATGCTTCGCCATGCTTATTAAGTTAGGCTTTTAAAATGAAATGCTTATATGGCCACGATGGCATACTTGATGAATATTGAAATGTAAGAATGAACTTGAAAGATCGGGTGGGTGGTTTGGCCAATACTAACTTGCATTGGGAAATGAGTCTCAATGTAGTGTTTCTGCCTTATTAGTTAAGGACCGTACGTTGTTGGCCCTCGCGTCATGGAGTTTTTATTAGTACTAGCCATGTACCCATGTTGGGTAAGCCTTACTTCGGCTATACCATTACGAGAACATCTAACCTCGCACTAGGAGTGGAGAGATGGCGAGAGTAGCGTATACCCTCGGGGCTAGAATTGGGCCGGGTTCGAGGAGTATTATGCTCTCGGGTGGCAATGGACACATTCTAGTACTGGGTTACCCGAGTAAGAGTTGATATATGCAAGATTTGGTTCTACATATGTCGTGTGGTTAGGAAGCCCCAGCTGCGTAAATCAAGCAGTTCGAATTGTTGTTACTCCGCGAGAATGGAGTCTTGGCCTTGCACCAACATCGTAGTTAAGAAATAAAATTGGAAGACAGAATAAGAAAGATCTTGATGAGAATTACTTTGATCTAGATTAGGATCACTTAGAATCGGTTAACGAACCATCAATGATAAAAATAAAATATTGAAGGTAAGGACTTACTTTAGTAAGCTTTTCTACAAAATAATTTTGATTCTTGAATATCCGTACCTTGATTCTCTAAAGCTAGCATGCCCTTGGAGTCTTTTTCTTAGTCGGGTAAGTCTTGTTGAGTACTCTCCGTACTCACGGTTTATTAAACTCCTTGTTGCAGGTGCGGTTCATGAACAAGTCTGCTTTGAGCCTTGTTGCATGACCGTTGTGGTTGAAGAAAGTGACGACGAGTCGGCTGTGTGGCCTCTGTGCAAGGCACTTCGTTTGTGTGTTGTAATAAAGTTACTACTGATACTTCCCTACTACTTGTTTGTAATAATGTTACTTAAGGTTTGAAATTTGGAAAGTATGATTTGTAAACTTAAGTTATTGTAAGACTTCCGCTATTTTACTCTGATGGTATTTTGAATAAACTGTTGTAATATTGCAATACTCCTATAATTGGATCCTATTCGGAGGAAAGCAGACCTTTTAGGTTATGAGGAACATAAGTACGGCTGTCATAGGTCATTATGAAAATGACAAGTACATGTGGGCCATCATAATTAGGAGGTTCTGTGACATTCGGTACGGGATATTTTCGTACCGTTTTCATCCCCAACCCTAGCCACTTCAAAAAAATCACAAAAGGCAATTAAATCAAACTGAACCGCATAGGTGAGACTCCACGCTCAAATCACCGCCCAATGCCCCATCCAACCCCAAACGAACTACTCCCATGCACAATCGCACCGAATCGAGCCGCACTAGCCTCGTTGAGGAGCAGGGAGACGAGGGACTACCTCGGAGGGGAACTGCGCGCTGAGGCGCTCGCAGAGGAATATGGCGTTGCGGTGCATGAAGAGGCGGAGCCTGCTGTGGACGAGGTCCACCATTAGGGTTTCCATCGCCGCCCGGCGGCGGCGAGCATGAGCGAGGTAGTGCGGTGGCCGAAGCGCAGGTGGTAGGCGCAGCAGGGGAGGCTCCGGTCGTTTGAATCCAGCAGGCTCTTGGTTTATATTGGATTAGTGTGCGATAGGTTGCCGACAAGTGGGACATAGTCTTTGGCCCAAATTTGTGAACGTATTGGATCAGCTTTGGCGTCTCTATTTTATCCCTAGGGGCATGTTTAGTTCCCAAAATTTTACAAAATTTTTCAAGATTTCCCGTCACATCGAATCTTTAGACGTATGCATGAATCATTAAATATAGATAAAAAATAAAACTAATTATACAGTTTAAACGAAATTCACGAGACGGATCTTTTAAACCTAATTAGACCATGATTCGACACTAATTGCCAAATAACAACGAAAGTGCTACAGTACCATTTCCCGAAAAGGTTCGCGAACTAAACAAGGCCTAGGGCTGTGTTTAGATGGTGAAATTTTTGCAAAATGTTATTGTAGCACTTTCGTTGTTATTTGGCAATTAGTGTCCAATCATGGACTAATTAGGCTTAAAAAATTCGTCTCGTGAATTACGACTAAACTGTGTAATTAGTTTTATTTTTTATCTATATTTAATGCTTCATGCATATGTTTAAAGATTCGATGTGATGGAGAATCTTGAAAAATTTTGTAAAATTTTCTGTAACTAAACTGGACCTAGGGAAAGACGTTGCAACGGGTACATATTTTTATTAAAAAAATATTTATTCCAAATAGTTATCATACAAAAGTCATTTTATTTGTTTGCGCAATAAATAATGTGAAATCTGTGTCATAATAACTCAGAACCACCTCCAAACCAAACTGATCAAACCACTCAACAATGACATTATAAATATATTTCTCATCATGTACATTTAGCAATGTACAGGCGAAATGCTAATATTGCAAAGCCTTCAAAGCTCTTAATGGTTTATTCTAGCAATAGGATGCATGCTCAACTGACTTCAGGCTTCAGAGCCTGTATTGAGTAAATCATTTGTCATGACGTACTAACCATTTAATCCATCATTTTTTTCAAGAACAAACTGAATTTAATAATTCTTCCATGTCGAAGCACAAAGGCCCATGCCATAATTTTCAAATCTTTTCCACTTAAGTAGTGTAAAGTAGTCTAAGTTTCTTAGCAAGGATATAATTAATTCGAACGTTGTGGTGTTACAGACTCATCAGCTTGAACGAAACCACTCAGCACGGCCAAATTTGGCAGCACCATCAACCATGTTTCGAAGCATCGGCGATGGTACATATCCCTTTGATACTCCCGTGCAATTACTGATCGACGAGATGATCGTTCTTTTTATTTTTTTTTTTTTTTTTTTAAGTCTTTTTTTTTTTTTCTTAGTAAGACGAAGAAGAAATAAAGGAAAAA
>CM039618.1:46569074-46853400 GCA_022457205.1 Saccharum spontaneum
GTTGTGGTGGGTGGGGCACATTGCAACATGTGGAGGATCCTGATCTACTTTTAAAACATCCAGATGACACAATTATAACGTACGTCCAAAACAGCTAAAACACTTGAAACATGTCTGAAACACTTGCAAAAACACCTGAAACACTTGAAAACACATGTATAACAATTGCAAAACATATGCAACATCCGAATGAAATGAAACAATTGCAACATACATATCAAGCACCCGAAACACTTGAAACAAATGCTTGCAACATGCATGTTATATAACATTCGGATGAAACACTTGAAACATATGTCTGAAACACTCGAAACATACACTTACAACATGCGTATATTGTCATTGCAACATATTGAACATCCCGAATCTATTTTTGCAACATACAGTTAAAACACTTGAAACATCTGCTTGAAACGTCTAAACACTTAAACATGGCGTTGGCAACCACGCCCTACCTAGTGACGAACTGCAGTAGCCAGCAAGCTCGGGTCAGAGGGGGCGTCGAGAACAACGGTCCAGCATATGCCCAAGCGCAGGTGCACCATCGACGACCTCCTCCTAGGTGGCGCCAGGGTGGTGGTGGCGCGATGAACACCATAGCCATGACAGACGTGGTGAGAGGGGGGCGCGATGCGAGATTGGGGGTGGGCGCGACGTAGGATGGGGTGCAACAAAGGATGGTCGTGGCGGTGATACAGAGTGGGTGTGGGCAGACGACACGCCGTAGCCGCGGCAGGCGGATTGCACAATGGAGGCAGCTGTTGTGGACGGACGGCTCGGTAGGAGTGACTGCGATGAATGAGAATGAGGAAATGTTTTGCAGGAGTTGGGAAGGGCATAGGCCGGTTGTCTGGGCCGGTACGCAAGCCCATAAGGAAAAGCTTCGACCGCCGGATGCCCTGGCCCTATCATTATCGTAAAAATAGATTAGATTTGAACAAAATAAAAATATTTCCATTCAACAAGGTAGAAGGAGTGCCAAAACGATCAACCATTTTCGATCATTGCACGGGAGTATCAAAGGGATACATACCATCGCCGGTCCTTTGCTTTGAAAACTGGCCGATGGTGCTGCCAAATTTGGCCGTGCTGAGTCCTGAGTGGTTCGTTCGAGCAGATGAGCAGCCTCTGACGGATGGTCGGCCCGCTGAGACCGACTGCACTGGCACTTGTAAAGCGTCCGCTAAATGGATATAGCGTATGGAGAGGGCCGCAGCGGCTACCGTACCCGCATGCGCTATCCTCCAGGAAAGAATCACGTCCGCCAAATGTGGCGTGATAGCGGGCATGCACTACCGCGCGTGGGACCACGGAGAGGAGGAGAGAGGAGATCCAGCGGCGGGCTCCACTATTTTATCTAGCTAAAAATGTTATAACTCATAAACCAAAAACCCAAATTAAATTCCGATTACACCATTGAATTTGTTTCAATAAATTCTTCAAAACAAGATCTTCATGGATATATTTAGATAAAATTTATTTACAAACATGTGGGTCCCACTGTTGGTAATTGATATAGAGTATGAGATATAGAGAGGATAGATGCGGAAGAAACTGGTATAGAGGAAGAGAATCTCGATGATCAGGATGAAATATTTCTTTTAGAGGATGAATATAGAGGATGAAGAGTACGGATAGCCCGAGGTGCCACATAGAACTCAGCCGGCTGCGGGCCTGCGGCGCACAAGAGCCCCAAGCGAGCGACGGCAGTGCTCCTCGCCTCCTTCTCTAGAGTGAGCTCGCAAAGCAAGATCCGGGAGCTGACCTGGCAAATCCCGCCTCTCTGATTGGCCAGGCCACGGCACCACCCCGTGTGGCCCGTCGCTCGCTGGACCACACGGATTTCTGTGGGTTCTGGACCGGACGTCGGAGTTGTTGAGCCTGAGCTAGTCGTCTCGTTTGAGCAAGGAAAGCCTCGGTGCATTTAAACCCTTCCTTGAGTTTTACAAATCTTATCATTATACTATGGTTTACTGCATTAAGTAATTAGGAGTTGAGTGATAACCCAATTGATGTATTATCATCCTTGATTATTGTGATATCACCCTTATACATGTTTTACGTACAAATGCGTAGTATGCTTCGCCATGCTTATTAAGTTAGGCTTTTAAAATGAAATGCTTATATGGCCACGATGGCATACTTGATGAATATTGAAATGTAAGAATGAACTTGAAAGATCGGGTGGGTGGTTTGGCCAATACTAACTTGCATTGGGAAATGAGTCTCAATGTAGTGTTTCTGCCTTATTAGTTAAGGACCGTACGTTGTTGGCCCTCGCGTCATGGAGTTTTTATTAGTACTAGCCATGTACCCATGTTGGGTAAGCCTTACTTCGGCTATACCATTACGAGAACATCTAACCTCGCACTAGGAGTGGAGAGATGGCGAGAGTAGCGTATACCCTCGGGGCTAGAATTGGGCCGGGTTCGAGGAGTATTATGCTCTCGGGTGGCAATGGACACATTCTAGTACTGGGTTACCCGAGTAAGAGTTGATATATGCAAGATTTGGTTCTACATATGTCGTGTGGTTAGGAAGCCCCAGCTGCGTAAATCAAGCAGTTCGAATTGTTGTTACTCCGCGAGAATGGAGTCTTGGCCTTGCACCAACATCGTAGTTAAGAAATAAAATTGGAAGACAGAATAAGAAAGATCTTGATGAGAATTACTTTGATCTAGATTAGGATCACTTAGAATCGGTTAACGAACCATCAATGATAAAAATAAAATATTGAAGGTAAGGACTTACTTTAGTAAGCTTTTCTACAAAATAATTTTGATTCTTGAATATCCGTACCTTGATTCTCTAAAGCTAGCATGCCCTTGGAGTCTTTTTCTTAGTCGGGTAAGTCTTGTTGAGTACTCTCCGTACTCACGGTTTATTAAACTCCTTGTTGCAGGTGCGGTTCATGAACAAGTCTGCTTTGAGCCTTGTTGCATGACCGTTGTGGTTGAAGAAAGTGACGACGAGTCGGCTGTGTGGCCTCTGTGCAAGGCACTTCGTTTGTGTGTTGTAATAAAGTTACTACTGATACTTCCCTACTACTTGTTTGTAATAATGTTACTTAAGGTTTGAAATTTGGAAAGTATGATTTGTAAACTTAAGTTATTGTAAGACTTCCGCTATTTTACTCTGATGGTATTTTGAATAAACTGTTGTAATATTGCAATACTCCTATAATTGGATCCTATTCGGAGGAAAGCAGACCTTTTAGGTTATGAGGAACATAAGTACGGCTGTCATAGGTCATTATGAAAATGACAAGTACATGTGGGCCATCATAATTAGGAGGTTCTGTGACATTCGGTACGGGATATTTTCGTACCGTTTTCATCCCCAACCCTAGCCACTTCAAAAAAATCACAAAAGGCAATTAAATCAAACTGAACCGCATAGGTGAGACTCCACGCTCAAATCACCGCCCAATGCCCCATCCAACCCCAAACGAACTACTCCCATGCACAATCGCACCGAATCGAGCCGCACTAGCCTCGTTGAGGAGCAGGGAGACGAGGGACTACCTCGGAGGGGAACTGCGCGCTGAGGCGCTCGCAGAGGAATATGGCGTTGCGGTGCATGAAGAGGCGGAGCCTGCTGTGGACGAGGTCCACCATTAGGGTTTCCATCGCCGCCCGGCGGCGGCGAGCATGAGCGAGGTAGTGCGGTGGCCGAAGCGCAGGTGGTAGGCGCAGCAGGGGAGGCTCCGGTCGTTTGAATCCAGCAGGCTCTTGGTTTATATTGGATTAGTGTGCGATAGGTTGCCGACAAGTGGGACATAGTCTTTGGCCCAAATTTGTGAACGTATTGGATCAGCTTTGGCGTCTCTATTTTATCCCTAGGGGCATGTTTAGTTCCCAAAATTTTACAAAATTTTTCAAGATTTCCCGTCACATCGAATCTTTAGACGTATGCATGAATCATTAAATATAGATAAAAAATAAAACTAATTATACAGTTTAAACGAAATTCACGAGACGGATCTTTTAAACCTAATTAGACCATGATTCGACACTAATTGCCAAATAACAACGAAAGTGCTACAGTACCATTTCCCGAAAAGGTTCGCGAACTAAACAAGGCCTAGGGCTGTGTTTAGATGGTGAAATTTTTTGCAAAATGTTATTGTAGCACTTTCGTTGTTATTTGGCAATTAGTGTCCAATCATGGACTAATTAGGCTTAAAAAATTCGTCTCGTGAATTACGACTAAACTGTGTAATTAGTTTTATTTTTTATCTATATTTAATGCTTCATGCATATGTTTAAAGATTCGATGTGATGGAGAATCTTGAAAAATTTTGTAAAATTTTCTGTAACTAAACTGGACCTAGGGAAAGACGTTGCAACGGGTACATATTTTTATTAAAAAAATATTTATTCCAAATAGTTATCATACAAAAGTCATTTTATTTGTTTGCGCAATAAATAATGTGAAATCTGTGTCATAATAACTCAGAACCACCTCCAAACCAAACTGATCAAACCACTCAACAATGACATTATAAATATATTTCTCATCATGTACATTTAGCAATGTACAGGCGAAATGCTAATATTGCAAAGCCTTCAAAGCTCTTAATGGTTTATTCTAGCAATAGGATGCATGCTCAACTGACTTCAGGCTTCAGAGCCTGTATTGAGTAAATCATTTGTCATGACGTACTAACCATTTAATCCATCATTTTTTTCAAGAACAAACTGAATTTAATAATTCTTCCATGTCGAAGCACAAAGGCCCATGCCATAATTTTCAAATCTTTTCCACTTAAGTAGTGTAAAGTAGTCTAAGTTTCTTAGCAAGGATATAATTAATTCGAACGTTGTGGTGTTACAGACTCATCAGCTTGAACGAACCACTCAGCACGGCCAAATTTGGCAGCACCATCAACCATGTTTCGAAGCATCGGCGATGGTACATATCCCTTTGATACTCCCGTGCAATTACTGATCGACGAGATGATCGTTCTTGCGCTGTTTCAACCTTGTTGAATGGAGTATTTTATATTAAAAAAAAGAGGAGTATTGGAGCAGCTCTAAATGAAAAGAACGTGAGTGTGAGCAATTGGCCATCTAGATAATCTTGTCCCATGTCTTAAAGCACACCAAAATGATCTCTTAGTAGTTTTTTTGCCATCACGAGAGATTGATCTGCGAATATAATAGAGATCATCACAACGCCTATGAACAAAGAAGGAAAAATATCAAATACAATGTTCTTGATCTAAGATTAGCATTTATGCAAGAAATCAAACACAGGATTACCAAGTTAGCTCTTGAGATCTGCAGTGCAACCTTTTACATGATGGGCTTTCTCTCAGGTCTGAATGTGAGGTTTGACTGTTGCAGGCCGTGCTGTGCAGATATAAGCAACTCGGTTATGCCCATGGTCATTCTCAATTAGATTAGATTTAACTTAAAAAATCAGCAGTGCTAGCGTCCAAATGCCCGCGTCTGCTACACGCCCGCGCCAGCGCCTGCTGCACGCACAAGCAGGGGACCACCTGCGCCGCTCCCTGTGCTTCCTGCTTCCCACGCCCCTCCCCTCCCCTCCCCTCCCCTCCCCGCCACTCCATGCGCTTTCCTGCTAGGCCGCTCCCCTCCACACCTTGCACTGCTCCCCTATCACCATCTCCCTCCACTTCCCCCGCCGCCAAGTAGTGTTGCATCCCTCTTCTCCCCACACACACACAACGTCCCAACAACTGTCGCGGGAGGTTGTGGTGGGTAGGGCACATTACAACATGTGGAGGAGTCCGATCTACTTTTGAAACATTCAGATGAAACACTTGCAACATACGTCCGAAACAACTAAAACACTTGCAAAAACACCTAAAACACTTGAAAACACATGTATAGCAATTACAAAACATATGCAACATCCGAATGAAATGAAACAATTGCAACATACATATCAAGCACCCGAAACACTTGAAACAAACGCTTGCAACATGCATGTTATGTAACATTCAGATGAAATACTTGAAACATATGTCTGAAACACTCGAAACATATGCTTGAAACATGCGTATATTGTCATTGCAACATATCGAACATCCCAGATCTATTTTTGCAACATACAGATAAAATACTTGAAATATCTGCTTGAAACGTCTAAACACTTAAAACATGGCGTTGGCAGCCACGCCCTACCTAGTAAGGAACTGTAGTAGCCAGCAAGCTCGGGTCAGGGGAGCGTCGAGAACAACGGCCCAGCATATGCCCAAGCGCAGACGCACCAGCGGCGACCTCCTCCTGGGGTGGCACCGGGGTGGTGGTGGCGCGATGAACGCCATAGCCGCGATAGACGAGGTGAGAGGGGGCGTGACGTGGGATGGTGGCGCGACGCGAGATTGGGGCAGGTGTGACGCAGGATGGGGTGCAACGAAGGATGGTCGTGGTGGCGATGCAGAGTGGGTGCGGGCGAATGGCGCGCCGCAGCCACAGCGGGCGGATTGCACGATGGAGGCGGCTGCTGTGGACGGACGGCTCGGTGGAAGTGACTGCGATGAAAGAGAATGAGGAAATGTTTTGCAGGAGTTGGAAGGCCATAGGCCCGGTTGCCTGGGCCGGTACGCAAGCCCAGCAAGAAAAAGTTTCGACCACCGGATGCCCTGGCCCTATCATTATTGTTAAAAATAGATTAGATTTGAACAAAATAAAAATATTTCCATTCAACAAGGTAGAAGGAGTGCCAAAACGATCAACCATTTTCGATCATTGACGGGAGTATCAAAGGGATACATACCATCGCCGGTCCTTTGCTTCGAAACATGGCCGATGGTGCTGCCAAATTTGGCCGTGCTGAGTCCTGAGTAGTTCGTTCGAGCAGATGAGCAGCCTCTGACGGATGCTCGGCCCGCTGAGAGCCCCAGCGAGCGACGGGCAGTGCTCCTCGCCTCCTCCCCTGGAGTGAGCTCGCAAAGCAAGATCCGGGAGCTGACCTGGCAAATCCCGCCTCTCCGATTGGCCAGGCCACGGCACCACCCCGTGTGGCCCCCACCCGCTAAACTGCCAGGAACCTTCCTCTCCTTCCTCGCGAAGCAAGACTTCCGAGAGGAGAGATAGAGTCCGCTATAAAACCGCACAGCTACGACCACAACGAACAAAATATCTCGCCGTCCGTCCCATGGACATCGACCTCTTCCCCGACATCGACCTTGACGCCCTCCTCGCCTCCTTCTCCAGCGAACCCGCCGCCGTCTCCGACCTCATCGTCCCGTCGGCGGCGGCGACGGCGCACGATGCGGAAGCGGGGTCGCCGGAGTCGGTGACCTCCCGGGCGAGCCCGCCCGGGGAGGTGGCGCTCTCGGAGATCGAGAGGTTCCTGATGCAGGAGGGGGAGGCGGAGGGGGAGTTGGGCGGGGAGGTCGAGGGGATCAGCGTGGATCAGTTCTTCGACGCGCTGTACGACGGCGGGGAGGGGAAAGATGAGGGGGAGGCGGGGGCAAGCACGGATGCGGACTCCGGCAGGGACGAGGTGGTGGAAGTCGTGACGCCGGAGCCGGAGGCGGAGACGGAGACGGTGGAGGTGGATGGCGATGATCCCGTCAGCAAGAAGAAGAGGAGGTATGTTGATTCTGTTTGTGTTAGTGCAGGACATGTGAAAACTCTTTCCCCTTCGTTTAAAGAAATTGGTTTAAGAAATTGAGGGGGATTTATGTGATCATGCTTGCTAGTGAAATTTAGGAGCTACATGGCAGTTAGGGATGAACCATATGCCTAGGTTTGGGTGGATTATTGCTTAGGTTGTATGCAGAAATCGTGTTCCATCCAATTCATAATGTTTGGTATTTAGTGTAAACTCTATCGAATGAAAGAAATGTCTGCGAGTGATAACTGGAGATTCGAATTCGTAATTGTCGCAAAAACTAGGAAGAGTATTTGCAAGGATATTTGGAAGATAGCGTATGCACAAATGATTACCTTGGTTGCACTGTGAACTGTTAGAAATTTGGTCAGCAGATGGGAAGAATCTGATTCATGAATTCAAGATGTTTTTTTTTTGTTCTTTTACATTTTTGCTTCTAAAGTCTAATTAGGCAATTTATCTCCTGTATAAAACAACCTGCCTTGTGAATTTATCAGGCAAATGAGGAACAGAGATTCCGCAATGAAATCCAGGGAGAGGAAGAAGTCGTACATAAAGGACTTGGAGACGAAGAGCAAGTATTTGGAGGCAGAGTGCCGCCGCCTCAGCTACGCACTTCAGTGCTATGCAGCTGAGAACATGGCACTGCGCCAGAGCTTGATGAAGGATAGGCCTGTTGGTGCTCCCACAGCCATGCAGGAGTCTGCCGTACTCACGGGTAAGCCATATCATCCATCCTCAAATCTTATTCGTTCCCTGAAATTAGATGAATCGATTTGTTTACCATCAATCAGTCCTCTCTGTGGCTTGAACCGTGGTTATGATGATCAGTCGTAAATTACCAAGCAAGTGACTAAATCAAAAGCACAAGTGCAACCAGATTTTTGTTAGAATCTTTCCGTTTGAAAGGCCGGTGAAGTAACTCGTGATGCTAAGACGATTGTCTTTTATTTGCAGAAACCCTGCCGCTGGTTTCCCTGCTTTGGCTGGTGAGCATCGTCTGCCTGTTCCTGATGCCCGTTCTGCCCAACCGAGGTCCAGCTGCTCCAAGCAGCGGCGGAAGAGATCTCGTGATGGCAGCCGGAAAGACAAGCAGTGAAACCTCAGAGATACTGGAACTCATCCTCCATGGAAGGCGTTGCAAGAGCACGAGAGCGAAGATTAAGCTACATACTTTACCATTTCATGCAGTAACTGCTCGCTAGTTGCTAGGCTTTCAGCCTCTTGCAAGCTTACCTGTAGTAGTGTACATGCAATTGCAAACCTTAGCGTTCCCGCTATGTGCCTGTCATGCAGAGAAGCCTGTGCTACTAGTAATAGTTTTAAAATCTGGATTTTGTGTTATTTTCTATTTCGTCACCTTTTCTAGTTGCTCCTGATATAAAAGTTCCTTTCCTCGAAAACTTTGGAAGTATATGGTATGATCTATGACGTACTCCTACCAATAAAATTGAGACGTGAGTAGATCTTTGAGATTTTTGTTTCATGAAAGGATGGTAAAAGCTTTGCCTTAATTTTTATTAGGCGAAAAAAACAAACGCAACTCAAAAGCAAGAAAGGAAGGAAAAGAGGCGACTTCAATTAAGAGGCGACTTCAATTAGGTTCAAAAGAAATACCAAAACAAGACAGGAGAGTCCTCAACTCCAAAACAAAAGCAAAACGTAAATTCTAATACGTGACCTGTTGCCATGTAGGCCCACCAACAGCGCGATGCATGTCCTCCCCCACCCCATCCTCGCAGCAAGTGTGCCGGCGTCAGAGACAGAGACCTCGCCAACGTTAGAGTTCTGGCATATCTTGCTCCCACGCTTTCTTCTCTCTTCTTGTACATGACTCCATAGCGGTCATGACTCGGCGGTGGAGGCGCGCAAGATAGCGGCGGGGAGTGCAAATTCGATATACCAAAAAAATTAAAATGACCTATAATTTGGAACGTAGGGAGTATCGTATTGTATATCTAAGTGATCATTCTTTTCACATTCATGTGTTTTCCAATCCTTTGTTTTGCAATTATATATTCCTATGCAATTCTTATGTTTTTTTATTAGAGTTGCTAAACAACACTCGATTGTTTCTTTTCCTCTCTGCACTCGATTTCCAACGACCATGCCCGCAGCTAGGGTTCCGGCGAGGAACTTGCCAGTGTCAAAGACTACGAGCTCGCTGGCGTCGGTTATGTTCAGCGCGAGCTCTCTATGGCTTCTCTCCCTCTTCTTCTTGAAGTTCGGCGGGCATAGAAGGAGGTTCTAGGGAAGGTAGGCCGGCCATGCGGTTTCTAGCGGCGGTGGAGGCAACCGGGCCAGGTCGGGGCGGAGGCGCAATGGTTGAAGCTCGCCGCAGAAGCCAGAGATCGGGGAGGGGAAGAAGAAGGCCGCGCGGGACAGCAGTCGGTGACGGGGGTGAGGTGGAAGATGAACAGTGAAGAGGAAAGAATCAAATGCCGATCACTTGGTGATTGGGCAGACAATTCCTTTTTTATCGGTAATGCTGGGTATAGGGCATCTGTCCGCCTAGACGGTGCCAATGGTGGGCCGCGATGCATGCCCAACAACCGCATCTTATGTTCTCATCCACTCGCTTACTCGCCCCAACTGTTCTAAGAAAAGGAAAACTCACCTCACAGCACCATCGCGACAGCTCTCCGTGACCGCGCTCCGCCACGCCGCCTCAGCAACGGCGCTCTCCATTGCGCTTCCCTCTCCACCGCGCCTCCCTCTCCATAGCGCCTCCGCTCCTCCTGCCGGCATCTCCTCCGCACCAGAGCACGATAGCCCGTCTTCCTCCCTCTCCATTGCACCTCCACTCTATCGGCCGTCATCTACTCTGCGCCAGAGCACGGTAGCTCGTACGTCTTCCTCCCTCACCACCGCGTCTCCGGCCCGCCGTGGGTTTCTCCAGTGCGCGGATCCATCGTAGTCTTCTCCACGGGACCTGTCGCAGCCTTCTCCACTAGAGCAGCGAGCTCCGCGCCA
Source organism: Saccharum spontaneum (assembly GCA_022457205.1). Taxonomy (NCBI): domain Eukaryota; kingdom Viridiplantae; phylum Streptophyta; class Magnoliopsida; order Poales; family Poaceae; genus Saccharum; species Saccharum spontaneum. The sequence goes on from CM039618.1 coordinate 46,579,638, forward strand.
CCGGCGAGCTCTACATCGGTGAACTCCACGTGCCAATGAGCCTTCATTCTCAAGCAGCGAGGAGTGTTGCGCTGAAAGCGCATGTTGCAAATATATGTTTCAGTGTTTCAGAAGTTTTAGAGGTATGTCGCAAATGTTCATATGGATGTTGCATATGCTGCAAGTGTTTCAAAGGCATATTGCAGGCTTTTGTTTAAAGTGTTTCATCTGTTTCAAATGTATGATGCAAGCGTTTTGATTTGAATATTGCATATGTTTCATACATATATTCCAAATGTTTCAGCTATTTCATTCTTATGTGTACGGTAGGTGTTTTCATGTTGCAAGTGTTTTATCTAGATGTTACATATGTTTTACACAGATGTTGCAAGTGTATGTTCCAAATAATTTATTTGCTTTTGACTTGTGTTGCATTCAAGTATTTCATGTCGTAAGTGTTTCCTATTTCAGAGGTATGTTCAGAGAATCATGGGGACGCCGCCTAGGCATTGAGGGAAGGGGCACGGCGAGCTAGGGGCCTTCAGATGGGGCGCATGGCGCGCCTGGGTCCTGCGGACGGGACATGCTCATCCTCATCCAAGCTCCTAGGTCCTGTCCACGCAGAGAGGAGGAGGGGGGTTTGGGGGAAGGAGCGGCGGATGCAGCGGGGGTACACGTGCGGGGCAGGGCGAGGCGAACAGGAGGGCGAGGCAGACGGGGACAGACGTGCGTGTGCAGCAGCGATACGACGCTGCAGCAGGCACGGGCGAACGGGCTACGGCAGCACCATGCGCGGGGAGTCCGGACGCACTCATCTACTCCGAACGTCCGGACGATAGTAAGGCCTTGTTTAGTTCGTGAAAAAAAAAATTTGGTGTCACATCGGATGTTTCATTGATGTCGAAAAGAGTTTTCGGATACTAATTACTCCCTCCGATCTATTTTGTCTGGCGCACACGCATATCAAAATTCAAACTTCAAAAACTTTGACCAATAATTAGGTCAATAATTTTTAACTATTATAATACAAACTTTATATGATTAGATTTGTAAAGAATTATACTATCCAATGATTATAAGTTTATAAGCATAAATAATATAATATAAAGCAAATGGATGGTCAAAGTGTAATCTGGGAGGCCGTATCATTCTAATTTGCGCCAGATAAAATGGACCGGAGGGAGTAAAAAACTAATTACATAACTCGCCTGAAAAACGTAAGACGAATTTATTAAGCCTAACTAAGCCGTCATTACCACATGTGTGTACTGTAGCACTTAAGGCTAATTTTAGTCTTAAAAAATTCGTCTCGTGGTTTCCAACCAAACTGTGTAATTAATTTTTTTTCGTCTATATTTAGTACTTTATGCATGTGTCTAAACATTCGATGTGATGGGGTGAAATTTTTTTTTTGTGGTAACTAAACACAGCCTAAGCCCCCTTTTTATTCCTATTTTAGCTTTCCTGTGTTGCAAAGGTGTAAACTGAAAACCAAAAATGAATTTGGAAGTACTCCTGCCAAATAAAATTACTGAGCCTCGCCCCTAAGACTATCCGCAGTGGGTACTCTAAAACGATACTCTAAAGCTTTAGAGTATGAATATAGAGTAAAAACTGCTGCACTGGGTACTCTAAAACGACACTCTATCCTTTCTCTCACTCTATATTTAGAGTAGTACAGTGCTTACTATAGTGGCGGATCCCACTAGCTAAACAAAGGAAAAAATGCTATAACTCACAAACCAAAAATCCAAATTAAATTTCGATTGCACCATTAAATTCGTCTCAATAAATCCTTCAAAACTAGATCACACATGGATATATTTAAATAAAGTGATAAGTGAGTGCCACAGTAGATAGAGAATGATATAGAGGATGGATGAGTGCGGGTAAGCCTGCTAATGGGTCGGGGGGAAACGGGTTTTTTGGGGCGGGTTCTATTATGGGGTGTGTGTGGATGGGTGGAAACGGGTTCTATTTGCGTACGGGTCGGGGCGGGTTGGGGTTAGAGAGAAGGCGAGTCGGGGCGGGTCGGGGTGGGGAGGTCACGGCGTCCGGCAGCGACGACGGCCGTGCCTCAGCCGTGTCGGCCTTGGCCCTCACGGCGCGCCGAGATGCAGGCGGCGGCGACCTCCCCGTCCATGGCTCCATGGCTCCATGCGTTCGACGCACTGCCAGCTCCGAATCTTGCGGCTGCGACTGGACGGACAGTGTGGCGGCTCCCGCTCGATCTCGCTGGGACGACCAGCTGCCACGGTCGACACTGAGGTGTCTTCGCCGCGGCGGCCATGGCCGACCGTAGTGCCCCACTGCCCGCCCCGAAGCTAGCTGACACCTGACACGAGACGCAGCAGCAGAGCACAGGCGAAGGGTAGCGACAAGCAGTTGTCTGCGTCATTGTTCATGCCCTATGCCCGCATGCAGCATGGTGCCCATTCCGATCCATTGACATGCAAGCATACAGCATGCAAACATGCAGCATGGTCGATGAACGACCGTCGGCGGCGGTGCATGCAGGACGCGAATGCCATGACGCCGCGCACACCTTCCGCGCTGCATGCGCCATGGCCGCCGCTGCCGCATCCACGCCCGTGTCCCCGTGCCAACGCCCACCATTGTTGCTGGATCGATCGGTCGCTGGCTCGACCGCCCCGGCCGCGCCTACACAACTAGTAGCAAGACGACGACGATCCTCGATCGGCAGGCGATGGCGGCCATGCACGAACGGGTGCCGCGGAAATTTAGATCGGGGTTGAATGGGTGAACCCGCAGGAACGGGGCGGGTTGGGGCGGGTTTATTAATTTCATTTTAGGGTGGGGTTGGGTTGGCACCTGGTAATGTCAACGAGCGGGTTGGGGCGGGTGTGGGGTGGGTCTTGCCCCATTAGCAGGCGTAAGTGCGGGAGAATTGATTATAGAGGAAGAATCTTGCTGACTAGGACATATAAAGGATAAATATAGAGGTCCGTGAGTGCGGATAGTCTAAGCAAGCAGACCGTTCCAATACGTGCAGTGTACTCCCGTCGATCTGTTCCAGCTTCCAAGTCACCTCTGCTCCGCTTCCACGCTCTTTCTAGAACAACCAAATACCAGCAGCAGAGCAGAGACAGCGGCCCTGTTCTGCTGGTCAGGTTTCGGCTTGTTTCAGCTTGTTTCAGCTTATTCTCTCTCACATAATACTATTGAATCAGCCGAAATCTGCCGACTTTCCTACCTGCCGAACCAGCCCAGCAAAGAGCAAACGCGTCACCGGCCACCAGATCTCTCCCGTACTCCCACCCCCGCCTCCGATGAATCCACCCGCCGCCGCCTAGACGCGCCGCCCCCAGTCCCCCACCACCACACTCCGCGCCACCGCCCAATGTCGTCGTCGGAGCCCGATGCCGAGGGCGCCCTCGGCGGCTCCTCCCCGTCCGCCCGCGTGCTCGCCCGAGCCCTCGACAAGATCATCAAGCACTCCTCCTGGCGCCGGCACGCCGCGCTCGTCGCCGCCTCCAAGTCCGCGCTCGACCTCCTCTCCTCCTCCCCGGCTCCTGATGACGAGCCCGACGCCTCCTCGCCCTCCCCCGTCCCCGGCCTCCCAGCGCCCGCCGCCGACGCCGCCCTCGCCGCACTTCTCCTCGCGCTCGACCCGGCGTCCCCGAAGGTGGCCGAGCCCGCGCTCGAGTGCGTTGCCGGCCTCCTCTCGCTCCGCCTCCTCCTTGGCGACGTCGACGCCGCCGACCCCTCCCCGGTCTCGAAACTCTTCGCCGCGGTGCTCTCCTGCGTCTCGCTCGGTGGCGGCGGGGACGAAGCGCTCGAGCTCGCCGTGCTGCGCGTTCTCGTCGCGTTCGCGCGGTGCCCGGGCGTCTCCGTCAGCGGGGAGTGCCTGGGCCAGGTGGTCAAGGCGTGCTACAACGTCTATCTCGGGAGCGCCAGCGGCGGCAACCAGCTCTGTGCCAAACTGGCCCTCGCACAGGTGCTGGTCATCGTGTTCGCGCGCGTTGAGGCCGACGCCATGGACGTCCGCGTGCGCACTATCTCCGCTGCCGACATGATGGACCTCTCTGACCGCAGCCTCAACGACTCCAGCGTCGTACAGGCGGCTCAGGTGTTCATAAACGAGGCCATGGAGGGGAGTGACGTGCCGGAGGAGGCACCCCCTGTAGATGCGGCGTCAGTTGAGGCGGAAGGCACTGGGGAGGATGGTGGAATAAGCAAGATAAGGGAGGATGGCCTGGCTTTGTTCAAGAACCTATGCAAGTTGTCAATGAAGTTTGGTACGCCTGATAGCCCTGAAGATCCAATGTTATTAAGGGGGAAGGTGTTGTCGCTGGAGCTGGTTAGGATGGTCATTGACAATGCAGGGCCATTCTGGAAGACGAATGAAAAGTATGTGCCATACCATGATGGTTCTGATTATCAATTTTATTGCAATGTTTCATTACGAGTGTCCTGGTTATATTGCATTGAATCTTAATGGTTGTGGGTGATAAGACGTTGCATTAAGTCATAATGGTTGTGGATGATAAGAGCAGAACCGTGGAAGCCAGGAACGGTAAAGTGGGATATGTGGAAGTGAAACATATGGTCTGTTTGGACAAGCTGTGATGCTCCAACTTTTGGGGCTTGGTTGAAATTTTAACTGAACCAATCTGAGAGCCTTTGCAAGGTCTACTATGTTTTCCACTTTCGCTGGTTGGGCACTGTTGTTTTTTGTTCATGTTTATATCTGTTGCTGGGGCAAGGATCTAATTGGTGAAGGAAGCAATGACGATTTTATCATATAAGTATATAACTAAAATAAGAGCTGCAAGAGAGTACTGATGGATATTTAACAAGCTAGATTTTTTTCCAACTGTGTGCATACCCCATGTCCCCATGCATGCTGACATTACATGCATGGATGGTACACAGACCCTCAGACCTGCAGATCCGAACTGATACTGGTGGTGGTAATAAGAGAAAATGCTAATGAAAACCATTATGGTGTGATTGGTACTCTAAATGTAATCTGTGTTTTTTTTTAAAAAAATGATAAAAGCTTAGTCATGTGGGGATATATCCAACAAGCAGCAACACCACAAATAATTCGTACTGGAAATTGTTTTGCTCATTTGATGTAGGACTGCTGAATTGATTATAGGCCCAACAGACAATGCAAATGACTGATCCTGTATTTTTTATCTCCTATTAATGCAGGTATCTTGAAGCAATTAAGCAGTACCTTTGTTTATCCTTGTTGAAGAATAGTGCCTTGTCTGCAATGAGTGTCTTCCAGTTACTGTGTTCCATCTTTATGAGTCTAATATCAAGGTTTAGATCTGGTTTGAAAGAGGAAATTGGAATGTTTTTTCCTATGCTTATCTTAAGAGTTCTTGAAAATGTTCTCCAGCCTAGCTTTTTGCAGAAGATGACAGTTCTAAACTTTTTGGAGAAGATATCTAAAGAACCTCAGGTTATTATTGATATCTTTGTGAACTTTGATTGTGATGTTGATGCACCAAATATTTTTGAAAGGTACGCTATTATTATTTTTGGATGGGCATTCTCCTTCAGTTTCATTTTTTTTGTGATCGGTCTTACTTGAGCACAATTATTCTCTTCTAGTTCTGCTGTACCAAAGATATGCCTCTCTTTATAAGTCTACAGTGAAGCAGTTTTAATTCTATCTGGTCTTCACAGGATTATCAATGGACTTCTAAAGACTGCTTTAGGTGTCCCTACTGGATCTACAACAACATTAACTGTTGCACAAGACCAAACATTTAGGATTGAGTCTGTCAAGTGCCTTGCTACTGTTGTTAAGTCGATGGGTGCATGGATGGACCAACAACTGAGAATTGGTGAATTTTCACCAGGCAGTTCTGAAACTCTAAGTTCAGCTGAGAACCATAATATTCATAATGGAGAAGAAGGGAGCGGAATAGATTATGAACTGCAGCTTGACACTAGTAGTTCTGACATAACTGACTCTTCCTCACTTGAGCAACGGCGTGCTTACAAGATAGAGCTTCAGGTGTGGTTGCTAGAACTATGGTTTCTCCACAATTAGACTTCGATCTTTGGGATAACTATAAGATCTTTTTTTTTGTTTGCAGAAAGGAATTACCTTGTTCAACAAAAAACCTTCCAAAGGTATTGATTTTCTCATTCGGAGCAAGAAAATAGGCAATTCTCCAGAAGATGTGGCTTCTTTCTTGAGAAATACTGCTGGATTAAATGCAACAATGATAGGCGACTATTTGGGTGAGAGGGATGACTTTTCCCTCAAAGTAATGCATGCTTATGTGGACGCTTTAAACTTCGAAGGCATGGACTTTGGTCAAGCAATTAGGTTCTTCTTGCAAGGTTTCAGGTTACCAGGAGAAGCTCAAAAAATTGACCGGATCATGGAAAAGTTTGCTCAATGCTACTGTAAATGCAATCCAAATGCTTTTACTAGTGCAGATACAGCATATGTTCTTGCTTATTCTGTGATCTTGCTAAACACTGATGCTCATAATCCGACGGTGAAGAACAAGGTATGCTAATTATGATTTTATTATCATATGGGAATGTCAATAAAGCAATGTAGATTTGTTTACTCCATCACAGGTAATGTAAATTTTTTGTGCAGATGTCTAAGGCAGATTTTATGCGCAACAATCGAGGAATAGATGATGGGAAGGATTTGCCAGAAGATTATTTGAGTACACTGTATGACCAGATTGTCAACAATGAAATCAAAATGACTGCTGATTCTTCAGTTGCACAAACCAAGCAATCCAATAGTGTAGGCAGGCTTCTAGGCTTGGACAATATTATCAACTTTGTCAATTGGAGATCAGCAGAAGACAAGGCAGTAGGAGCAAATGACTTGCTCATTAAGCACATACAGGAAAAATTCAAAGCAAAACGTGGGAAATCAGAGTAAGATCTCCATCATTCTATCAGAAAGTACTTATGGTCTCAGCGACATTTTATTAATTTGAGCTTGTATGTAATACAGGTCCACATTTTATGTTGTTGCTGATGCAACCATTTTAAGATTCATGATGGAGTCCTGTTGGGCACCTATGATGGCTGCATTCAGTGTGCTCCTTGATCAGTGTGATGATAAGGCTGCTACATCACAGTGTTTGAAGGGATTAAGATTTTCCGTGCACATCACTTCTGTTATGTGCATGCAGACACAGAGGGATGCTTTCTTAACATCCATAGCCAAATTCACATCTCTCCATTCTGCTGCAGATATGAAGCAAAAAAATATTGATTCTATGAAGGTAAGAGGCCACACAAAAAATATTTTGTTTATCGAGTTTTGATCATTTGTTGCTGGGTGATCTATTTTTTAAGCAAGGTACCAAAAGGCTTACTTTCCCCCATAATACCTTGATGCAATACACAATGACAGTTACCATCTGACATGGTGGGACTCACAATGGTCTGGAAAATGATATTCTTGATTTTCTGATGCTTTCTCCAGCATGTATTAAATGTTCATTTTGTTTCGCTGAGGATCTATCCAACATTTATGATACAGCATGGTTGAGCCACTTAAATATTTCTTTATGCTGTACTTTATTAGCACATTTGTTCACACATACGAATGTTTCAAAGCTGTGGGATATTGGGGGTGATAAATTTACTTTATGTCCTTGAACAGGCTATGATATCTATCGCAATCGAAGATGGCAATTACTTGCAGGAAGCTTGGGAACATGTATTAACTTGTTTATCACGGTTTGAGCATTTACATCTGCTTGGAGAAGGGGTTCCCACTGATGCATCCTTTCTGACAGTACCTCTGATTGAGTCAGAAGAAAAAACTAAGAAGTCTACTTCTGTCCTATCTTCTAAGAAAACTAATGCTCTTCAGAATCCCGCTGTGATGGCTGCCGTTAGAGGGGGTACTTACGATAGCACAGTGGCAAATGGCAGTGCGTCAGCACTGGTCACTCCTGAACAGATCAATAATTTCCTATCAAGCATTAATTTATTGGATCAGATTGGCATTGTTGAGTTAAATCATATCTTTGCCCATAGCCAAAGATTAAACAGTGATGCTATTGTTGCTTTTGTGAAAGCTCTTTGCAAGGTCTCAATGACTGAGCTGCAGTCTCCAACAGATCCTCGTATCTTCTGCCTTACTAAAATAGTAGAGATTGCGTAAGAAAATTCCTAAAGTTTAATTAAAAAATCTGGTATTTACTAGTGGCAACAGCAGCAACAACTTGATGTTTTTTTACTATTCTCATTTCTAACTTTGTTTGTGCAGGCATTACAATATGAATCGCATACGTCTGGTGTGGTCACGTATTTGGAAAGTCTTGTCAGACTTTTTTGTGTCTGTTGGGTTGTTGGAAAATCTTTCTGTCGCTATATTTGTGATGGACTCTCTGAGGCAGCTGGCTATGAAGTTTCTAGAAAGGGAGGAATTGGCAAACTATAACTTTCAAAATGAGTTCCTTAGACCTTTTGTGATTGTTATGCAGAGGAGCAATGCTCCGGAAGTACGAGAGCTGATTGTTAGGTGCGTCTCACAGATGGTTCTGAGTCGGGTTAATAACATAAAGTCTGGGTGGAAGGGTGTTTTTATGGTATGTATGATTTCTATATTTAGTTTGTTGAGGTTTTTGTTCAATCTTACCTGTGAGGTAGTGACTATTGCGTCCTGCCCTGTAACTTTTCATCAACTTGCAGGTTTTTACTTCTGCCGCAGCTGATGATACAAGAAGTACTGTCCTATTGGCATTTGAGACGGTGGAAAAAATTGTTCGAGATTATTTTCATCACATAACTGAAACAGAGACAACAACATTTACTGATTGTGTTACTTGTCTTATTGCATTTACAAGTAGTCAGTTTAACAGCGATGCCAATCTCAATGCTATTGCCTTTCTGCGATTCTGTGCTGTTAAACTTGCTGAGGAAGGATTTGCTTGTCAAGATAGGGCTTTTGAACAACCCAGGAATTCAGCCATGGTGTGTGGTGGAAATGCCACTGTGCAAAAAGATGGTCATATTTCCCTCTGGGTACCTCTCCTTGCAGGTATGGCATTTTCCTCCCTTCAAAATATTATATTTAGTTTACTTCATGCAAATTGTTGGATGATAATCTGAAGCACTGACCATTGTTTTATCAATGTTTTTTTTTGTGCATTTCAGGTTTAGCTAAATTGACAACTGATCCAAGACTGACTATCAAGAAAGGTGCTGTAGGAGTACTTTTTGACATTTTAAAGGATCATGGAAACCTGTTTTCACTGACTTTTTGGACCGATATCTTTGAACATGTTGTTTATCCTCTATTTAGCAATGAAAGATCCACACCCAGTGACCAGATTTCATCATCAAATTCGGCAGAGTATAATTTACCTGATCTTGAAACACAAACGTTGGCAGTGAAATGCTTGGTGGGTTTGTTTGTTAATTTCTTCGATGTGATACGGCCAGAACTTGGTAGAACAGCATCCATTGTTACATTTTTTATCAGAAGCCCCTACAAACATTGTGCTACTATTGGTGTATCTGCAATTATGCGTTTAGCAGAGGGGGTTGGTAACAAACTTTCCAAGGAGGAATGGAAAGAGATATTGATCTTATTTAGAGAATCAGTGACGCACACATTTATCATGTTCTCTAAAATTGTGAGGATGATGCAAGATATTGATATCCCAGATAGAATTGATTCTTATTCAGAAACCGAGCAATATTTGGATCACGAGATGTATGGTAATGATGAAGAGGAAGCAAATATGGAGACAACTTCTTATGCTATTGTCAAACTGAAGAATCATATGGCCCTACTGCTCATGGTGATACAGGTATCTTTTTTCTTTGACCGAATTTATTAAATTGCTCTTATTGGTAGGCCAGATGCAAGATTCAAGTAGGGTTAGCTATTTGGATTTTAGTTCAGTGCCTAAAAATTCTAAATACAATAGCTCAGGTTTGGTTCTCCACTATAATAAACTTTTGGGAGAGCAGAGTGGAATAATGGAATGATGACATCGGGAGAGGGATGGTGCTAAAGTTGCTTAACTGTGGTACCATTATGTCCCTGGACTGCTAACTATTAGGCTTCCTCGGGTGCTGCAGCTTTGGCTAAATCTACCTGTGTACGCTGGCAAATAATGAGCAAGGATGTGGAGTAAGAGAGGCTTCTTATTTCTTGCTTACCCCAATAAAGATGTCATGCGTCCTGTTAAGTAGTGGCTGGCCCTAACAAAATCAATCTAGAAATAAGAACAAAAATTTAGGTATAAACTAGCAATGGCAATAGAATGACTTAATTCAAACTATCCTGTTTTAACTGTGCCTTTATAGGATTGTAAGGGCCTTTCTACACCCAAAACGCTTGCCAATGAGATGAGGGGCTTCCAACTTTCAAGTTGGGTGCACTGCCCTCCAGTCAATGTGGGACTGTGCTAAGTTCTAACAACGTTCCTCAGTTGCCCCCTATGTGACAGTTTACCTCTATTTAGATGGCACTATATATGTCTTAGATTGGTTTTTTATTACACTGAAAAACCTCTTAACTGATGACAAGTAATCTAGAAATGATCAGTCTTTCCTTTTGAATTTTCTGACAATCACATTAACATGGCAGTATTTTGTATTCTTTTATGCAGAACATTATTAAATTATACGAGGAGCATAGCAAATATCTTCATGCCGAGCATATTAGTATTCTTTTGGAGATGATGTCAGCTATTGCGACACATTCAAGTGAAGTGAGCTCTGAATCATCCTTGCAGATGAAATTTCATGAAGCATGTTCCCTTTTGGAGGTATCTGAGCCAGCAATTGTTCATTTTGAGAACGAATCCTACCAGAGTTACCTCAAACTTCTTCAAGCTCTGCAACATGACTATCCATCCTTGTCAGAAGAAATGAACATAGAGTCTCAAGTGCTTGATACCTGTGAGCAAATATTGCGAACATATCTGAAGTGCACAGGACACAAACCATATGATGAAACGTCTCAAAGAAATCCATCTTTACATTGTGCAGTGCCACTGAGCGCTGCTAAGAAAGAGGAATTGTCTGCTAGGACTCCTCTGGTCCTTCAAGTGATGAAATTGCTGGGTGATCTGGAGAGGGATTCTTTTAGCAGAATATTACCCTGCTTTTTCCCATTGTTGGTTGATCTGATCCGCTGTGAACATAGCTCTGGAGAAGTTCAACACGCACTGTACAATATCTTCCAATCAGCCATTCTCCCCATGATACGAGTTGAATAGCAGATTGTGACCCTTGTACAGTTTTGTGACCCCCACCTAGGTGATGTAATTCAGTTCATTATGGCATCACCCCACGACTGAGGGGGTATACCTATAGGTTGGCACCTCAGCCCTAACTGGTTATACCTTTGCAATATCAAATACAAGGTGAAATATATCGGTAGTTCTAGGTGTCTTACTGTGCTGTAACATCTGCATCCCAACTGAGCCGGTTGTATTGTCTCGCAGGTTGACGTAAAAATGCTGCAGGGTCTGCCATTCAGCGGAAGTTCTATGGTGGATCTTTGTTTAATCAATGATGTTCATCATATATGCTGGAGACAGGCAGAAAGACACGGGTATGGAATCATATAAGCCTATGCACCCAGGCAATTTTCCATGACCCAAAAGTCAGGTGACCTCGGCTTCCCAGAGCCCCGTGTTACCATTGTCCATTGCCATCCCCACGATGGAGTTTATATATAGCACGAGAGCTAAGAACCATTTTGAAGTTACTACTGGCTTTGCTACGTCGATTATTTAAAACCATAAACTAGAGGTAGATGCCGCCCAAATATGATTTTCAATTTTGTTCATTTTTGAGTTATGTATGTAGTATTTCTTATCCATAGAAACAGACGAACAGTATGGCGAATATGGCCCAGTGTTTTTCCCATCCGTTGCAACTTGCAACAAATCACATTCTTTCCCAAGGTAGGGCTGTCATTATTTGATTACAGTTGACATAGGTGATATATAGTTTACAGTTTCAGGATAAATAATGTACATGACTCACTGACGATGCAATGACACTGAAATACCTATGCCCTAATGAGACATGGAAACATGCACTGAAGATACTGAAAAGGTGCGAAGAAGAGAATTAATATACACAACCAGATGTTTTGAAAGAATGGACCTGTTCTACGATTTAGCCTACTACATGACCTATATTATACACAGGTTGGAGGCCGGACTCCATTTCCGGCATCCACTTTGGTCCATGCACAGACCACCAGCTATCAGAATTTCTGGCAGGAGATGGGGAATGTACAGACACTGACAGAAGCTGAGCTTGGCTTCATCTTCAGACACTCGAGCTTTCCTGCCCCATCCGGCGGAGCAGATCAGACATTCACATTATAAGAAGTTCTGGTAACCATGGATAAGGACAACCTGCAATATGATATGAAACAGTACATCAATCAGCCTAGATGCAGCATAGACTGATGCCCTTTAATAAATGGGCCTGCTGCAAATATTAGATAAATGTGATAACTAACCTTTAGAGTGCAAAAGAAAACAATTTGCAAGAAAAAAAAGCATGCCGCCCAATTTAGCGGTATGACTTTTCTTAGTCCTGCTGCAGACTATAGGATGCCTACAGAGAGGAAAACAAGATGTTACAACAGATTAACGGCACGAGTATTTTAAAGGTAAACAGTAAACACACCTAAAATTCGTCACTTCCTGGCATCCTTGTCAACCTGTCGCTTGTTCAGAAATGTTGTTTTGCGGGAATGGCGGTGTGCGAGCAGGGACCAAAAGCTGTTGCTGAGATCGTGGAGCACCTGTTTTCACAAAAGCACTTTATGAATTATGAAGGGCATGATAAGTTGTGGGGTCCTAAGCAATTGAAAAATATTCTTGGACAAGTTCATTTGATTGAACTCAACAGTGAATTTCTTACCTGGAGGAAATTGTTGCTGAACTGGTGGTATGCGCACAACATTTGTAGCATTAACATTCTGATTCGATAGTGGGAGAACATGACTTGGGGCATAACCAGGAGAATAAGCATGATCACTTGGTACAGGTTGGCCAAACTGCCCATATGGGTAGACTGCAGGGCCTACTGTCCTTGGGCCACCGTAAACTGGAACATACTGTTGTCCAACATATGGACCATATGCATTCTACAAAGCTAAAAATAAAACAAATGAGCAAAAATTTAAATTTATTTCATCTTAGTCAAGAAAAGGTTATGGTTAATGTTTCTGGAGTTCTCAACCTGCTGATATAGGTATTCAGGTCCATATGCTGATGGCCTGCATTGAAAAAAAAAAATTGGTCATCACTTAAACAGATAGGCTGTTCAATTGGAACTAAAAAGCTACTCCTGTATGGGAATACTATATGGACACTGCTCCTGCAAATCATAGAGTTCCAGACTAGCTACAACTACAACTTTAATCATATTGCCAGACATTCACAACCAAACAGGAGATCAAATTCATAGCTGTGCATGATCTTTGCCAACAAGCAATGAATGAGCTGTTAACCTACCCATAAGAAGGATATACAAAGGCCTGTGAGTAGTTGTAAGGGGATTGCTGATATGTTGGGCTTTGCACATACATGCCCCCTGGAACCGCCACACCTCCACTGTATGGGATGACCGGCCTTATAGGTGCTACTATACCACATTGAAAAGAAGGGGAAATTTTGTCACAATAATTGAATACACACACAGGCTAAAAAGGTGAACATGCGTGCATTACATTAAGCCATAAAAAAAATTCTTTGCTATAAGTTTTTGCAACTGAGACTAGCATACAGTATTAGTGAAACTCGTTGGCTTACTACACACGAGGAGTGTGGATGGATCATGGAGTTATAATTCACTTCGGACTTTTACTGGTGGGTCCTGGTCAGTAATTTTCTGATAGACAAGGCACAAGCTTTTTTTATAGCAAACTTAAGAAAACTTTGCTATTTGTACTCCATAACAGCACGTATACGAAAGTATTCAAGGATCATGATAAACAGTAAACATCTCAAAAAACATTGCATCCCATCACAAGCAAAGATGTGGATCAATGCTTCATCTTGTGATGATTAATATCTCCAATTACAAGTTGCAGACCATGAAACAGATGCCTGACATGTAAGTGGACATTTTTTATTGAAAAGCAGTGATGATTGCCCACCCTTTCTACCACCCACCAGCTCATACTCTTTCTGTTATCTATTATTCTCTTCAATCAAGTCCAACATTACTATCTCTCCCCAAACATAGTTGGCAGAGAGGACTAGTAGCTGTGTTGGTTTGTATGTTTTTGACAGCTAATACTTTATTTCAATAAATGAGCTCATAGATGATTCTACGATCTTCTTCGGGGACTAGATAACAAATTAAATACCTACTAGTCCTCTACTGACAAGTGCTTTTTCCTCTGTTAGAACTAGTGACAAGACTATTAGTTGGTGTTGAAAAGAAGGGGCGGTGAAACTAAGCATCAAGTTTTGTAACAATGAAATCATAGAAATGCCATGATACAGAAATGCCATGATTGTGTGCTGACTACAAATCTCCAATACATTGGGAATAGAGCATTGAGTAACAAATTACTTTACACCAAGAGCATAAGCAGATGGAAAGAATCATATGTATATTTGACAGCTGTGCAATTAGGAAATCAGGGAACCAAGTTAGCAGACCTACCGAAAGGCACGGCTGGACCAGGCCGCCCTAAGATGGCAAGGTTGCAATTAGCGCGCCGGCCATCGATCACTGGGTATGGGTCCATGCAGGCCATCCTCGCTGACTCTGCGTTCTGGAAGGTTACCTATACACACCTCCACACATGATTAAAGTGAATCAAATCAAAAGTAGGAAAAAGACGAAATATCCAAATTCGGAAACCCCCCAATGGTGCTCTGTTTTCACTATATACCCCCATGGAAAATTCAGATAGTTCCCTGATTCATACAAGAAAGAATGCTAAATCTCTTTTCCAATTCCACGCCCAAAATTGAATTAGGTTCCCGCAAAGCCTGAACACAGAAACCCTAGAAATGCTTAACACGGCAACTTTCAATGGCTCCTGGTAACAAAATTTAACTATTTCCCTCGATCCTATTGGTAAAAAGTCAACAATCCACCAAAATTCCTGCGCATGGAATGCAAAACTCCCAAATTCTAAGACCTTCACTGCCAATTGCCACCGCCGCAACGGCATCTGCAGATGATCACAAAACCTCTCAATTCAACCCGCAAAGTTCACCTTTGCACACAGAATCACAGCATTCAGCCCCAGAATCGAACACAACCTCAAGCTCCAGAATCGAACCTGGCCCCTGATCCCCAACCAAGGAAACAAGAAGTACAGAGCAAACGCCCCAAGCCCCCCAACCAGCATAGCACATACGAACAAGAAAAAAAAAGAAAAAACAGGAGGAAGGCGTGCTCACGAATCCGTAGCCCTTGGAGCGGCCCGTGGCGCGGTCGGTGATGACAACGGCCTCGAGGATGTCCCCGTAGACCTCGAAGTGGGCGCGAAGCCCCTCGCTCCGCGTCTCCCAGGCGAGGCCGCCGACGAAAACCTTGGTGAAGGTGGTGTCTCCGTATGGGCCGCTCAGGTAGTGCAGCGCCGGCGGGCCCCCGCCGCCGCCGCCGCCACCTCCTCCTCCTCCGCCCCCCGCCGGCGACCGCTGCGGCGTCATCCCTGCCGCGGCCAGCCCACGCGCATGCACGAGCGCGCGCGCGCGCAGCCGCAAACCCTAACCCTAGCAAGCAGCAGCAGCTGACTAAACGCGACACGACACAGGCACAAGTGAGGAGGCGGGCGAGCAGCGGAGGCGGCCGGGTAGCTAAGCTAGGGCTGCTGATAGGCCCGCGCGCGCAGGCGGGGGCGTAATTATAGCGGTGGGGATGGCGCTAATCGGAGCGGCGGTTATTATTAGCGGTTGGATTACGCGGGAGCGGGGCGGGGAAGGGGAGGGAGGGAGCCGGAAGTCGGTTGGTAAGGACTGCTTGCAACTGCCAGGCAACGAGCGCGCCAGAGACTACTAGTAGGGGATGTGGGGACTGGGGACTGGGGTAGAGCTGGAGGCCCCCGTGGCCTGTGGGAAATGGGTAAGTGGAGTGGGGGAAATGGGCCCGTGTCATTGCACCGGCAACATGGGCAATGTTCGGGTGGAGGCCCGCTAAGCTAACCATTTCTACTGGATGATACCTTATCCAATCTCTTGTATATATCTAACAAGTAGCATTTTAAAGGATCGGTATCACAAATGACATAACGGAACAGCTTTTGAGGGCTAAAAATTCTCAAGGAAACAATAAAATCCCGGAAAGAGAAATATTCCTAACGACCAATTCTCAAGGAATGACCGCCAAATGTATAGAGCAAGAGAGAGGAAGGAAACCAACACGGGTGTGTTGCGTGCATATGGTCCGTAGCCTCGCGGGAGCGCGTCCAACGCCAAAACACATATATTCGAATTAGGGTTTTTGCCTCCGTCCTGAACGACAATCGAAAGAGCATGTCTCTGGGACCTTTGTCCATGTGATTCTACACCAAGAGAGGACGAATAAGGTTTTCGGAAAATGCTTTTCACATGAATGCTCCTAACCTCAAGTGATGTCGCGTACCGTCGTGTTTGTTGCCAGCTGCTTCGAGCTCTTCCTCCATCACTCATCGACGGCCTTGTACCACCACCAGCCATAACATCTCCTTCTAGAAATGAAAGGTGGTGTCTCCTTCTGCAAACGAAAGGCGCATGCACGACATGATCTGATATTGATGTTGCCCGGATCAACTAGTACATGGGGATGGAAACGGGTCGGGTAAGGTGCGGGTGGAGTACAAACCCGCCCTCGGTGATGCTACAATATTTGGCTACGACCGCCTTCAATGAGGCCCGTGGTTTTAATGTCACACTCGCACCCGCACTTGTGGGTGACCCGCGGGTTTCATATCATCCACGGGTGTGTTAATAAGAAGCTAACATGTAAAAAGATTATAAAATTTGAGAGGAAATAACACACAATTATCAGTTTATCATCACAATGAATCTGAAGTTCACAACAACTTAAATCTAGTATAGTACATCATATTATGTAGACAACCTAGTCTATACAAATCATCATATGTTCTATATAGGCTTATGCCAAGCATTAGTTCTAGACCTCTAACTGGAGGGAAAATAGAAAAACAAACATATATACGTTTCGGGTGCCGTGGGTTACCCGCGGGTGAAGCACCTAACCCAACGCTAGGCCTTGACCCGAAAACATCTGCTGGTCCGATGTTGTACCTGCACATGCACCCTAACGGTGTGGCGCCCGTAGGCACCAATACTCGCGGGTGTGATTGCTATTCGTACTCCTACATTAGGACTATACATGCTAGTATATGAGATTGTTATGATTTATATGTTGGGTTTGATCATGAAATTGCCTACTTTCTCAACATAGAATACTTATTATATATCATCTTTCATTTCCTAAGCAATGACGAACGCGCATTTGTGTAAGATAACATGTTACAAACTTTTAAAGCGTACCACTATATTTAAAAAATGTTTGCGTTGTTTATGGCCAGTATAATATATAAAAGATCATCAACGGACTATAAGCCTATGAAAGGGCCTGTAGCCTAGGAGTTACAAGAGTTTCAGTAGCACCTCAGGTCCTGGATTTTTCAGTGGTAGACGACATTCCCATCAACAGCTAATAGGGATAAGGTTTATGTGCGTGCTTTCATAGAGGTGAGTGTACGTGTGTTGTAAGTGTCTACATTGTACTGTGTAATTGAAAAAAAAGCCTATAACGAGCATTTCTTATGATATTGTGTAGTCCGAAGTATACTAATATGGCCAAGCTCAAATTCGTGCCCTTTTTTCAATATGCTATGGACTGCTCTCTAAATATTGGGTCATTCGAATGTTCAATAATGTTGTGCTCCCTCCGTTCCAAATTATAAGTCGCTTTGACTTCTTTGGTACATTCATTTTACTATGTATCTAGATATAATAATATATCTACATACATAGTAAAATGGATGAATCAAAAAAGTCAAAGCGACTTATAATTTGGAACGGATGTGGTATCAATTTTCCTAGCTAGCCAATTAGAATGAGAACCACTGAGTTAGTACACCCTTCATTTCAAATTATAAGCCATTACAACTTTTTTGAGAGTCAAAGCATCTGAAGTTTGACCAAATTTATATAATAAAATAATAACATTTAGATACAAAATAATTATCATTAGACTCTTTATTAATTATATTTTCATAGTATATATATTTGATGTCATAAATCTTTATAATTCTCTTTATAATTTTGGTTAAACTTGAGATACTTTAACTCTCTAGGAAAGTTAGAATGACTTGTATTTTGGAATGGAGTATATAAGGCCGACTGCCAAGGGGTCCTTCGCCCATTGCCTGACAAGATCATGAGCCGCACATCTATCTACGCCGACGACCTCGTCATCCTCTTGTCCCCTGACGCCCAGGACTTCATCAACGTCAGATGCATCCTGGACACTTTTGCGGGTGTCTCTGGCCTTGCCACCAACGTCGACAAGTGCGTCATCACGCCCATCCGCTGCTCACAGTCACAGGTGGAGGCGATATGGGAGGTCTTTCCCTGCAAGATTCAAGAATTCCCTGTCAAATACCTTGGCGCACCTCTGGCTCCAACTCGGATCAGCCGTAACGAGGAACAACGCATCGTCGACAATGTGGCTACTCGCATTCCGGCTTGGAAAGGCGGCCTCCTCACGAATGTCGGCCATCGGACGCTGGTTCAGTCTACTCTGTCCGTGATCCCGGTGCACATGTCCATCTGTTGCAGCCTCTCGTCTTGGGCTATCAAGGAGATTGATTGCGGGCGTCGGGCGTTACTATGGGCATGAATCGATTCTGTCTCAGGCGGCTGTTGCAAGGTCGCCTGGCCCATCGTCTGCACACCAAAGGAGAATGGGGGGCTGGGCATCCCCGATCTTCGGATCCTCGGCTTTGTCCTATGACTCATATGGGAATGACTGCGAAGATCGGAGCCCAATTCCGCCTGGGCGGCGTTGCCGACAGTCATGGAGCACCGAGTCGCTTCCATGTTCAGCTCCTCTGTGTACGATCTGCTTGGTGACGGGGCGTCCGCCAAATTTTGGACTGACGCGTGGCTACCGGGCGGTGCGATATCCACGACCGCGCCCAACCTCTTCAGAGTTGTCGGAAAGCGGCGCCGCGGCAAGACGGTACGAGAAGCACTGGACAACCGTTGCTGGGTACAAGACATCACTAGAGCATGAACAGCTGCTGTAATATTGGAGTACGTCGACCTCTGCGAAACACTTAAGAACGTTCAGCTCAACCCGCATGAGCCAGACCGCTTCGTCTGGAGCTAGACACCGGACGGACGTTACTCTGTTCGCTCTGTGTACAGAGCGTACTTCGTGGGTTGGGCATCTATGGCGGGCGCCAAGGAGCTGTGGTGCGCGCACGCCCCGCCCAAGGTCAAGTTCTTTTTTCTGGCTTGCCTTACACGGTCAACTTTGGACGGCAGAACGACGGATGCGACATGGACTTCAGCCAAGCGCGAATTGCGCCTTCTGTGACCAGTTGGACGAGACAACGGACCACCTGCTGTGTTCCTGCGTCTTCGCCAGTGAGGTTTGGTACCGCCTACTCAGCGCCATGACATCCATCGCCACTCCACCGCACCCGACGTCCACCCTACTGGACTGGTGACTCTTGGTGAGGTCTGTGATGCCGCAGCCGCTGCACAGAAGCTTCGACTCCTTGGTGCTGCTAGTGACTTGGTGCCTGTGGAAAGAACGGAACAGGCGCACTTTCGACCACCAGGCGGTGTCGCCGAGCGTGCTCGTATCGGCCATACTAGATGAGGCCGCCGCCTGGGTGGGAGCAGGCTTCAGTAGCCTGGCCTTGCTAACAGGGCTTGTAGCTTGAGGCGTCGCCGCACGCTCGCTCGCCCCCATAGCGAAACGGTTTATCCTTTAGTACAAGCGAATCCATCCACCGCCGTGCGTGGTGATCTGTGTTTAGTGTTTACTTCGTGGTGACGTATGGCTGCTCGCTGTATCATCCCACGAAGTGTGTATAAAACTCCCACTTCTACTTAATGAAGAACGTGCGATGCACGCTTTCGAAAAAAAAAGAATGGAGTATATATCAGATATGCTACAAGCGAAGTACTTTAGTCCTTGTCATGTATGAGATTAAACTGTGTTTTCTTTTCCTGATGTCGTTGTCTACGTGCATGTAGCCTGCTCTAGCGCACCCGGCCCTTAAGGCCTTAGGGCATGTTTGGTTTTCAAGAGTTAAAGTTTAACTTCCATCACATCAATGTTCTCTCAAATGTATGAAGTACTAAATGTAGACTAATTGCATGCATGTCGGCACAGATTAGGAGTAATTTACGAGACGAATCTATTAAGCCTAATTAGTTCAAGATTGAAATTTTTTTGTCAAATAAGACGAAAGTGCTACAGTGTTTATTAAACTTTAACACCCAAACCAAACAGACCCTTAACTATAACACGCGCTGGCCACTGGCCAAGAACACCGTGGTGAACGTATTAACACATGCATGGTGGTAGCAGGCAAAAAAACTCTGTTATCAACAAATTAAAGGGCAAAAGCGAAGCTAGCTGATAGCGAAGATCTTACGGGAGGGATCGGAGCTATGGTCACTGCCCTACTCTCCCTACTTGCCATAAAAGGGCGCTAAAAGACTTGCGAGAAAGCAAAGCAGGGGCCCAGCTGAGAAAAAAACGATCGCTGCATTTCATGCTTATCCACAGCTACAATATGCCCAAGAAAGCCTGAAGCTGCTTTGCTCAAACCCACCCCGCTTATGCTTGAATCACGCGCAAGTACCATTCTCCCATGCTTTGCCACGTCAGACATCGTATACGTGCTGCTCCCTCCGTTCCAAAATATAAAAGGTAAGAGGTCTAAGTTAAGGTTATAGGTAAACTATTTTAAGTTAAACTATTTTAAGTTTTGCAAATTGAGCTCAACTTTCAGTAGTAGGCAACGTTCCTGTCGATACCGAGATGCCTGTGATGATTTTGTCAATCTTAAGATTAGTCGGCTCAGTGTTTTTTATGTGCTCATAGAGGTAGGACGAGTGTATTCATAGGATGATTGTGCATACATATATGTGAGCATACTTGTCTGTAATGTGTTTTGAAATAATAATATTTAAATATATTTGTATCAAAATTTATTATTCTAAATTGGTTTACTATGAAACATATATTTGATAGCGGATCTATCTTTAATATGGTAATATCAACATCTTTACATAAAAATTGCCAAAAAATTAAGATGATTTGACCTAGTTCTACTCTAGATTTGTATACTTTTGAGAATAAGCATATATCCACAACTTGTTGAGAGAGATTATGACATGTTTGGGTCCCATCCCATGGGCCAACAATTAACAACTAAAAATTAATCCATCCAAATAGAAGAGCTAATAGGTGAACTAATATTTAGCCAAACTCTTGGCTAGTTGTTAGCCTATTAGACAGGCACAATAAACTAACAAAAACTAATAGTTTATTGGCCGGGGATTTATGTATCTATTAGTGGGATCTAGAATTCTAGATATGCACTAGCTAATAGTTGGAGTGCTGACTTTTAACCTAGCTAATAACAATTAGTTTTAGCCGATCTAAACAGGACCTATATTGTTATGCTTGGCAAAATGTTTGTTTTAGTATGTTCAGGTGTTAGGGCAAAGGTGCAAGGATCCAAACCTCGCTTTTCGCCGTGGACTCGCACGGCGGCTTGACATGAGGCAACTCCTTTGCCACAGAGCTGCTGAAAGCCTGAAAGGAGAAAGGACCGATTGACCCGGGAGGGATAATATAAAGAGAAAATTAGTTCCTTGGCCTTAGTAAAAGTTGTACTTAGTTTCTTGCCCCTTTTTTTATTGAACTTGTTTATTTGGCCCAAAAACGAATTTTGTTTTTGGTTCTTGGCCCTTCCGTTAGTTTGACAAGGCAACGGTGTTAAAAGCAACGCGAAATGACTCTTTTACCCCTGGCGCCAAATGCAACACTACAACCGCCTACAATAGAGTCGTACGTGCCTTTTAGGCTGCCTACTATCACTAATTTCCCAAAATAATGTATAATATTTTTTCAAGCACTAAATTATTACTTTTTATATTTTTTCAAGCATGAAATTATTATTTATATGTATATTTTTGGAAATTATTTCATAAAAAATGTATAAATAATAATAATTTTATGCTTGAAAAGATATTGTACCTTATTTTAGAAATTATTGATAGTAGGCAGCCTGAAAGGCCTGTATGACTCTACTGTAGGGTGTAGGCTGTTGTAGTGTTGCATTAGGCACCAGGGGTAAAAGAGTCATTTCGTGTTGCTTTTAACACCGTTATCTTGTCAAACTAACGGAAAGGCTAAGAACCAAAATGAAATTCGCTTTAGGGCCAAATAAGCAAGTTTAATAAAAAAAGGACAAAACAAACTAAGTACAACTTTTTTTTGGGCCAAGCAACTAATTTTCTCTAATATAAAGCGAGAAGCTTGCACGGATAGCGCCGTGGGCCCATGGGCTTGTGGGGCCAGCTGTCGCATCACCTTCACCTCGCGGCCTGGACTTCGCTTTCAACAATTCACGCTTTCAGCACGGCCGGGTTTAGAGGCGAAAACAAGATGGACCCAGAGGCTAAAATTTAGTCGTATCACATATGACGTTCAGATGCTAACTAGGAGAATTAAATATGAGTTAATTATAAAACTAATTGCACAGGAATAGACTAATTAGCAAGACAAATCTATTAAGCCTAATTAATCTATAATTAGCAAATATTTACTGTAGCACCATATTGTCAAATCGTGAACTAATTAGACTTAATAGATTCGTCTCACACATTAGCCTCAATTTATATAATTAGTTTTGTAATTAGCCTATATTTAATATTTCTAATTAGTATTAAAGATTCGATGTGATAGAGCTAAACTTTTGCTCGAGGAAAACAAACACCGCCAGAAGACGGAACACGCAGTCACGTCTCATATCGATGCTGCCTTCGGAATTCGGATGATGCCATGCTATGCTACGCCCTGGAGGGAGGTGCACTGCCCAAGAGCACGGCCATGCTGATCGGCAGTACGCCAATGAGTCCTCCATCCTAAACATTTGCCATTTTTTTAAGACTATAATAAATTCACGACCGGTAGCTAAATTTTGCAACGTGGTGTTACCGGGCTCCCAAAATTTCAATTTTTTATATTTAGGTTTTTAGGTCATAAGTACTCTTGAATTTTCATATTTAGTTTCTCTATCTCCACACTTTCTCCGATCTTTTTCTTGTTAGCCCTCTTTCTCCTCCCTACGTAGTTTACCAACAATAATGAAGCTGCTCTGGCAAGAAAAAATGGCTCAAGGGTGCTCCTATGTCATTATTTTCTCTCTTTCATGCCCCCTCGCACACCTTCATCTTCGTGGACCTCGGTCGCGATGCTAGGAACACTCATCAGATCTAGCGCTGAGGAAGTCATGGTCGACCCATAGGGCTGGTTCGGCTGGTGGAAAAGCCGGCTGGTTTCGGTTGATTCAATAGTGTTCTGTGAGAGAGAATAAGCTGAAACAAGCTGAAACAAGCCGAAACATGACCAGCAGAACAGGGCCATAGTGGGGAAGGAGGCTTAAGAGAGAGAAGAGCGACACTACATGTGGGTTCATATGTTGGGTCCACGTCAATATACAGGCCTTGTTTAGTTTCCAACTTCTCCCCCCAAATTCTACTATGTAAAAAGAAGATTCCTCGTCACATCAAAATATCGGCACATGTATGAAGTACTAAATGTAGATGAAATTAAAAACTAATTACACAGTTTTATTGTACTTTGCGAGACGAACATTTTGAGCCTAATTAGTCAAAGTTTGGATAATTTTTACCAAATACAAACAAATTACTACAGCACTTCGGGCGCCCCGAATCGGGAACTGAACAAGGGCACAATTGACATTCTACATCAATGCATGGAGAACGTCGGAGTCCATTTAGACCTATCCTAGTGGACGACACAGGTTTAGGGACACAAATATCAAAATTCAAAGTTGGAGAACTAGATGGCATGGTACTGTTGACAAGTTCATGGATAAAAATATCAAAATTCAAGACCTGAGCCCCGAATGGCATTGCGATGCAAGTTTAAGAACCTATCATGAATTTTACTCCTTTTTATAAAGAAACTATCCTTGCAGTCACTATTATACACTATCAAAATGGTGGACTTCTTCTAGTGTTTTCAAGTAGTAATAAAACACTACTACTAGTCATAACACATGGGAATCTCACTAGGAGACATTTAGTAGGGAAAATGTATGCTAAATTTTGAATGCTAAAACACTAGAAAAAGCCCACCTCGCTAGGAGAAATCTAAAATTCTGGTTGTGATACTACTTTACTCTTCTTTAACACATAGATGCACTCACCGTGAAAAACACTTGTAAGTAGCATGATATGCACCTTAGTCTTTTTTAAGTGTACTCTACCTATCCAACTCATAAAGAGTTACGCGACCTAGAGCCAATTATATCAACTGGTCTATGCTAATCTAGGAAAGTTAAAGGCCATGCAAGTCAAGTACAGTAATAAGGAAGCATAAATGCGATAAGTAAAGAGCAAATCGAGACAGGATAAACTCTCGGATACGAGGATTTACCATGTGGTATCTGTTGTCACAACGCAATTCCTACTACATAATGGAGCTCCATTGACATATGCTCCCAGCCACGGTCACGGTGTTGAGCTCACCAGAAAGGTTTGTTGTAGCACCCTAGAAATTCAGTTTATAAAAATATTAAGTAAAATGATTTAATTATATTTTTGTGTACATATAAACATAGGAAAAATAATAATTTTTTATTAAAATTAAATTAAAAATAAGGTTAGGAATATGTGTCTGCACCCATGCTGGTGCATTTGCTTTTGTGATGTTTGGTTTTGGTTTGAACTCAAAATAATTTGCTTTGAATTGTATTTTTTATGAACAGAGGAAGTATATATATAAAAAAGAACCTTCCACAAATCCTCCCAAGCCCGTGGACAATGGGGTTTTCAACTTATTTGTTTCCTTATTGGCCTAAATAGTCATTTAGCTCATTTAAACGCCATATAGATGCTATACGGTAGCTGTGTTCAATCTATCGTTTTATCCTGTTTAATCAGTCATTTAGCCCATTTAATAGACTGTTTAGCTTAAATAATGACTAAACAGTAGGTGATCGATTAGCGTTTAGGAAAACACTTTTTTTTCTCAGATGAGCATTGTTGATACAGTAACATGGTATTCCCAATAGAAATCAAGGATGAAAGGGAAAATGGGAAACTGCATCAAAATTTTAGACGCTCAATCAGAAAAACTAACTAACGATCCATTTGAATGTTTATGTTTTCTTAATTTCTTTTGTTTATGATGGGATGTAATGCTCACTGCCACATGCGCAGCCGAAGCCGGTTTAGGCATGCTGCACCATATGACAGCCGACACTGGTTTACCTAAGCAGATTTGTATAAATATATATTTGATTAGCATTAGCACAAAGGTCAAGATGGCCGAGTTGGTCTAAGGCGCCAGTTTCAGGTACTGGTCCGAAAGGGCATGGGTTCGAATCCCATTCTTGACAATTCTTTTACCTCTTTTTTTTTACCATTCTTGGCATATCTTTTTCTGTTTTTCATTTCTATATTACTAATATATATACTTTGTGTATACTGTTAAAAATTATGTTTCTATTTTTTTGGTACCCATTATCCCATTCTTGACAATTTTTTCCTATTTATCTTTTTTTACCATTCTTGACATATCTTTTTCCGTTTTTTATTTCTATTACTAATATATATACACTTTGTGTATAGTGTTAAATTATGTTTCTATTTTTTTTGGAACCCATTCTTGACATACTCTATCTTTTTACATTATAGTATATTTCTCTTTTTTAATATTTTTGACATATCTTTTTCTATTTCTATTTCTAATATATCTATATTGCGTATACTGATAGTAGTTCTTTTTTTATTTTTCAAACCCATCATTGACATATCTTTTCTGTTTTTTTTCTACTACTAATAATATATCTAAGCATTAAAGAACATTCTATATATGCAACTCAATGGCATAGACAATAAGCTCTTTCTAAGTGGTGCACTAGTACATCAGTGAAGCGCAAACATAAGCATATTAATGCAATTTAGACTATATATATACGGACAAATGCCTCTGCCCCCCAGGGAAGGTATAATTATTTAAGTCTAGATCATTTAGAACATGGCTATTGTTAATGACTAGAAAAATAGAAGAAAAATTGCAGAAGTAGCCATATGTTCTGAATGTCTTCTGTTCGCTTGAACTTATTAGCCCGGCTAATCAGCCATGGTACAATATTTTTCTCTTACAATAAAACAGCATCAGCCGGCTTATCAGCCACAAAAATCATCAGCCGAACAGCTTGAAATCTTGGAGCTTCACCATGACAGTGCCACGTGATGTAAACTCTCAATGCAAATGTACTAGATCCTCTCCAATCTCACTCAAATGCAATGCCAACTAAGCAAATGTGAGCCAAATGTTATCTTGAGCTCTAGTTGGTACGTGTATTTGATGGGAGTGTCAGGAGAGCTAAAAAGCCCAATCACACCATCTATATAAGCACTCAAGAGAAACTAGCTGTTATCAACTAAAGCAGGTACTCACAAAAAGGCCTGGTGGTGTGACCAGAGCTTTTCACCGACGGGCTCCGATGGCTAAATTAAACTAGCAGCTACGCGACCTTTTTATTCGATGGCTCTTCTCACTGGCGGAGCTAGGATTTTAAAGTTGGCTATTCCCGTTTCCCAAACAAAAAAAAATTTAATCAAGGGTCCAATATAGTTCATAGATAATTAAAGGTGTAAATTGTTCAAGAAACTATAGAATTCTTAAAGAGGACTACAATTTTGCTTAAACTTTGTAATCCTTCATGGCATAAGAAATTACAGAATGCTTAAAGAGAACTACAATTTTGCTTTAACTTTGTGATCCTTCATGGCTTGGATGTCTTTCTCCTTAATTGCAAAAACAACAATTAACAAATTTGGACAGACTGTACTGATTCAGAGTCAGAAATAGCATAATGTTGTAAATCAGAACACGTTGCTCGCCGGCAGGCCAGGAACCCACCGCTGCTCGTCGGGAGTAGCTATATTTAGGATAGGAACTGAGAAGGGGATTGGATTTGGGGAATTGCTGTTGCGGTGTTGCCTGTCGGGAGGGTCACGCACGTCGTCGCATGGACTACAGATCGAGGAGCCTAGGACTCACGGGATTGGGGAATTCTAGAATTGTCCGAAGGGGAGACTGTGTGTGAGGCTTAATGGGCCTTGTGGGCTGACCTGGTCGCATAGGAAAGGAGAGGAGGACGCATTGGCATGTCTGTGGGCTGAGTTCCTACTCGAAAATCAGAGAATTAATAGCAATATACATTATACATATGAGTATACTTATATATATACTTGTTGTTGTAGCCAAAAAGTTAGGTATTCCTGGGAATACACAGGCATCACTATAGATCCACCCATGGCTCTTCTCCACCGAGCATCAAAGTTTTCCGATGGCCTCACTGTTTTTTCCAATGAAAAACCCCTCTCTGGAGTTAGACTCCGGCAAACACTCTAGTGCACTCTACAGAGTTCTACAGAAGGTTTTTAGGCCGTCGAAAACCTCCGGTGACCCTCAACGGAAGGTTCTGATGACCACTTCTGAAAAACACCCGCGCACACATATTTTTGCCACGTGTCGGGCCTTTTCTCCGGTGGCACCGGAAGAATAGGCCCGCGCCTAGAAAGCAGTCATTGTTGCCCCTCAAACTTTCCTCCAGTAGTCCTTCTCCGATGACCACCGAGGATTTTTGGTGAACACAAATGCACAGTGAACAATGCGATGATCCAATGGGATTTTAACCTAGTTGTAATCATTGTTTTAAAATAATATATCCAATATAAAGTTAATTTCATATCTAACTAACCTGTTACGCACAATCCGACGTGACATAACTTAATCACATTATCGTGCCACATGCATTGGCATGACAAGGCTGCCAGGCTGGAACCATAGATCTAACATGGATGCTCCTATCACACCATTCTCTTTTGCCACGACAAAGTGGTTTTTGTCCCACGACCATTTGGCAGGACAACAAGAGCCGCTAGCCCAATCTCATTTTCAATTACATTTTCTATCCATCATAATGAATATTCAAGTCTTCATACCTAACTTTACCAATATATGTACGATTTTACTATCTATAAACCTAGAATCAGCGGGTGAAGGAAACGAGAAACTCCACATACATGGGCGCCGCCTTCACTTTCCCTTGCAATCTCGTCATCATTCTTCCACTAAGCAGCGACAGACCACTCTAGCATGGTTGGCTTTTGTCATGTACTCGACTTTCTTCGTTGCGACGACCTCCATTCGCCCTGATCACCAGTACTCCCCGTTCTCTCAGTTTTGTCTGTGTTGCCAAGGAAACAGAAGAGGCGTGGGAGGGAGAGGGAAGAAATGGGAGTCCACCAACCATCGAAGGTCCTCCTGCAAAGTACACCACTACTTGGCATGTCGGCATGCGTAGCCTTGGCCCATGTCAGCAAAAGGTTACGCGTTGACGTCCGATAGACTAAGTATAAATACTTAAATGTGTGATTTGTGACTTGCAAGTCAACGACAAAGTAGAATGACACAATCAAACAAATTTAAAGACCGTATGTATGTTTTTTTCTGGTTCAAATCGTTTCCTCTCTTCCTATTTTTTTTACCTCGCTTGGACCCACGGTGACACATTTTTTTTTCAAATAAGTTTTTCCGAGGAGAAACATGAATCGGAATCCATTATCCGAAAACAATAATTGATGAGCAAAAAATAAAAAATCCCATGGGTTCCGCCGTCGGCCGAAGAAGCCGAAGGCGCAGCGCAGGAACCGAAACGAAATCCCCGCAGCAAATCCGTCTATCGCCCCCATCTTTCGAAAGCAACATAAATCCATCGCCGTCCGCCGCCCTTGGCACGTACCCTCCAGCCGCCAACAGAACTCCATCTGCAGCGGAGCGGCGGGGCGGCCGCGTTCTCTCGTCTCGCCACGACCAACCCGCCCGGGCCTGCCGCTCTCGTCGTCCTCCTCCTCGGTCATCCGGGTTCGTCGCCAACGCCGCCACCCACCGCACGCGCGGTTTTCCCATCACGAGTGCGAACCCCTCCCCTCCCCTCCCTCTACCTACTTGCGCTTCGGAACTTCGGATCATCCGTGCGACTTGTATTGTGTGCAGTGTGCTAGCTATTTCTGATCCCGGTTTCACCGCCGTGCTCCGTGCCACAACCATTGTGCTTACCTTTTTTTTATTGATTGATATAATTCATTGTCCTTGCCTTCGCTGCGCGGTTCGCTGATTGCAGATTTAGTTGCTCTCCGTTGCAAATAGGAGTATTTTAGTTTAGTCGAACCACTTCGCCCGATTTCTTCCGACTCGGGTTGGACCACCGTTGTGGTTTGTTGTTTTATCTGTTGTCTGTTACTAATCTGCTCTGTCATTAGCATCACTTGTGTATTCTTTGTACTTACTGTGGTCCACTAGGATGCTGTAGCATTAGTTAGTTTTGCCTCACGTTTTCCAGTCACCTTTTTTCTAACAAAAAGTTTGTTTCCTAGGTTAACCACCGTGTTTATTTTTATTTTTTTACATCGTTCATTCTACTGTTAAAAAGTAGGATTTCGACTTTGTGCTGCAACCTTACTGTTTGTTAGGAAAAAAAATGCGAATGACAGCCATTCCTCACTCATTTCACCTGTGTGCGTGTGCAAGGTTCATCGGAATGAGGCGCGAGGGCCCTGCAGTGTCGTTTAGACAGGGCGCTGCTGGTGACATGGCAGGAGCTATCTTCATGTGCAACATATCCACAAGGGAACAAAGCTTTCAAGCAAGAGTTTTCAGCCTGCCGTTGGAGTATCAATCCTTTGTTACCAATGTCAGGAAAGGGATGCCTTTGTTTCTCTTTGACTACACTCTGCGCAAGCTTTACGGGGTCTTTGAGGCTGCCTCTGATGGAGGGCTCAATATTTGCGATGCTGCGGTTCAATGCTCATATCCTGCGCAGGTAAGCCTCAACACTAAATGCCTTGGGTTTTTTTTTCCTTCTTATAATATAAAAATTATAATGGGTTTTCACTTGTGTAGGCAGTAGGCATAACGACATAGGAATTGGGAATACCTGAATTGCTTTTAAATGTGTGTGACTTTTGCACATTAGATCAGCTAACAAAGCACTACACCTGAGATGAAGCTGCCCTGATGATAAAGATGATTATATGATAAAACTATTCATTTGGTTTTGAGCTGACCTTGTTTCCCCACTATAGGTTCGCATCAATATTATTTGGAAGTGCAGACCACTAAGTGAAGATGAGTTTTTCCCTGCCATACAAGACAACTACTATCATCCAAGGAAGTTCTACTTTGACCTTTCCTACGAGCAGGTTTGCTTTGCTCCCGCTTTACTACATAATGTTACAAATGTACATTCTAATTTGCATCTCTGTGACATAAAAACTTCTACTGATTTGCAGGTTGTTTGCCTATATGAGTTGTTTGATGACAGGAGGGTAGAGCGCCCTATTCATGACTATCCAAAAAATGAGAGTTTGGAAATAAACCACTCCGGCAAAGGGGTACTGGACAAAGAAAGCTTGGCTCCAGATGTTCCTGATTGCAATGATCAATCACGCCTTTCAGTTCCCAACATTCCAGAAGTTGCAAGAAGATACCCTACTCCTACAAGCATGCAAACAGATTCACCACTTAGTGTTGAGGTATACCCAAACATGTTGATGCCCTTGAGAACTGAAACTTTTGGACCCCAAATTGCTCCCAACCTGAGCCGTCATGACCAAGTAGACGTCCATTCTCAGCGTGAGCTTTTCCCAACTGCTCCAATGACAGATGCTCTTTCAACTCATGTATCTGCCCCTTGCTCTCAAACTTCTAGGCACTACCAGATGGTTGCAAAGCAGTCATACCTGTGGCAACAAGACTATCCACATAATACCTTGCCTTCTGGATGTACTGCTCAGGAGCCAAGAGGAGCTAAACTTGTTGCAAATCAGTCATATCCATTATCTCATGGCTATTTGCACAATGGCTCGTTAACTTCTGGATATGCAAATCAGAATCCAACTTACAAAGGCAGTAATAATTTGAATTCAACTTTTACCCCGCATGATCGTTTATATCCTCAATCGTTGCTGTCAAATCCACAAAGTAACTCTGACTATCAAGTTCCTTGTGACATCTGCTTCAACCAAGACCGCTCTGCTGCGCATAACAACATATATGCATGTGAGCCTCAGTGTTTCAGTGGAGAAGATTTGCCACAGGCAAAACTAAGCAAACTAGGTATTCCCACATATCCTGAAGCTGAACGTGATGAGAAAGCAGTACCAGCAATTTATCAACAGAAAACGAGTTGTACTGATTACATTCAGATCCTTGATTGTGATCAAGACTTCAAAAATGATCGGATGAAGAAACATGGTGCCTGTAGCAATACTTCGGATTCATCAGATCTTGAAAATGGTATTCTCAATCCACGACATACACAACATGCTACAGGAGCTGAAAGCAACAGAAAGAATTGGTGCAACCCTCCACAAACAAGTGTATTTTCTCGCTTATCATTGAGCAAGCAACTAACTTCTCAAGAGGCCACAGGTCCTACGCTGAACCAATTGGTTTCTTCTCTTTCCCAGAAGACAGAACAATGGAATCACAAAAATAGACCAACTGCAGATGGTTTTATTCCATTGATCGGGGAACAGGCTGTGGACTGTTTTCATGCAGAGCTGAACCTGCCAAGTCAACTAGAGCTGGAAGAAGAAGAAAGCATAGAGCCACAACTTCCCAACTTGAACTTCAAGAGACGCAGTAAAGCAGGGGAGGTGGATGCAAATTTGGGAAAAGAAAGTGGGAAAGTCAAGAGAAGAAAGCTTGTGCGCCCTTCCTTTGAAGACAACAAAGTTTCTACAAATGTCGAGGAAGACTTGAAAAGAAATTGCACGCAGAACATGAATCAAAACTATCAGGAAGCCAGTAAAGATCATTTTGACATTGACCTAAATGCACCTGCTGCATCAGCAGATAACGATCTACTGGAGGAGGATAACACAAGTGCAGTGTGTCCAAGTGTTATCAAGATACAAACAGAGAAACCACTTGAAACAGACGTGAACAAGCTAAACAACTCAGACGTGATGGAGACAACCAAACAAGATCCATCAGTTGCACCCGCACAAAAGGTTTCCATTGAATTTAACATCGCAGACTTGAACACAATGGATGAATCGAAACTGCGGACTATTCTTGATCAGACATCCTCATTGTTGTTATCACTTGGTAAACTCAAAAGTGGGAAGTCTAACAACTCTAAAGAGGCTAGGTCAAGTGTTTTTGCTATAAGGACAGGGAAGTAAACATGGCGGTGAACTCTAATTGGGAGCGCTAAACTGCAACTGACAATAGCAACAAAAAGGGGTGTCCACTTCATCTCGATTAGAATATATATGGCAGCACAAGATTGAAGTTTATATGAGCAATTAGTGCCCTTCAGTATATGTAGAAACGGTTCAATCTTTCTCATGATAGCATTTTGTAATTTGAATGGATATTTCTGGAAGGAAAATCGACTCTTATCATGTAGGAGTACCACTTATCTCAGAAAACTTAAAACAACACCAGCTGCTCGATTCATTGCTAATCCTGTTCCCGTTTGATGCAAAAATCCTCTTTGCTTTTCTGTATTTATTTACATCTTTTCAATGTATTTACTGCCGTTTGCTACTGCAGTTTTAACCTCAACAAATTCTAGATTTTTTTCTGCCCGACCACCATACTTCGTGTATAGCAGTAGCAGACGACGTGGAAATGAACAACATTTAAAATTTGTTTCTCAGACTGATTCACACATGATGAGCGGTGAGCACGGTTCACGGCTTCAACTGTTCAACATTAGGCTGATAACAGAAGGGAGATGGAACATTATCACAACATATGTAGTACATTTGAACATATCGGGGAGATTTGCTTGTTCTACCTTATTCTCAATGACGGTTATCGAACCCATAGACAAATCATTTTCCTTGTCCACCCCATAGACTAGATGCATAGGCCAACCAAATGTTTACTAGAGCCCTCAAATTTAAGAGGACATCCAAATTCCTTCTCTAGTTCTCATTTCTATAGGCTTTAGACAAACCCGCAAATGGCTCTTGTTCCTAAGCCCACCAACGATGGTTTCATTCTGTTTTGATAATGATACGACACGGGCGTCCGTATGGATACTAAGCACCCGCACTCCGCCTTATCCAGCACCACTCGTCAATCCACTTCTAAAAAAACGGCGCCGCTCTCTTCTCTAGCACAAGGTCGCTCGCCGTGGTTTTCTCCAGCGCGGTGGCACCGCATCCGTCCCCATCCCACGCTGCTCTGTGCTCCTTTCCTGCGCCCCATCCACCTCACCCATTGTGGAAGGGGAGGCAAGGAGGCCTGCGCCTATGCCTGGGGTAGCCCTGGGCGTTCGGGTTACCCGAATTTTTCGGGTCAGGTAGTTCGGGTAATAAGAAATTCGGGTAATGAAAAACGTTACCCGATTTCAGCCCCGAAATACCACTACCCGAAATTTCGGGTACCCGATAATTTGGGTTCGGGTTCGAGTATTCCCGAACTACCCGATATTCAGAAAAAACAGCAGATGTCGGAGGCTCGGTCGTGTTCGGGTAGGATTCAGATGGGGGCGTAGGGGGATTTGGGGAGTGGGGTTGTGGGGATCTGGGGGCCGCTGCCGCTCGCCCGCTTGGTCTCGGCTGGAGCCTGGAGTTGGCTGCGTTGCTAGGCTGTGTTCCTGTGTAAGCTCCTGCGTAGTTGATGGGCTTTGAAAAGATGGGGTAAAATGGGTAATTCGGGTACCGGGCAGTGCTACCCGAATTACCCAAACTAATTTCGGGTATCTGGAATCACTATCCGAAGTAGCAATTGGGTAATTCAGGTCCGGGTAGTTCGGGTTTGGGTTCGGATAGTTCGGGTTTGGGTATTGGGTAGCGGGTAATTTGCCCAGGGTGACCTGGGGGAGGTCTGCGTCTGCGCCTAGGTGTACACTGGGCTGTTGACGTCCCCCTGACCCGAGCTTGCAGGCTACCGTAGTTCCCCACTAGGTAGAACGTGGCTGCAGACGACACTGTATTTCAAGTGTTTCAGACGTTTTAGACGTTTGTTTCAAGTGTTTCATCTGGATGTTGCAAAAGTATATCTGGATATTACATATGTTTTTAAGTGTTTCAGGCATTTCAGACTTATGTTTCAAGTCTGAATGTTGCAAAAGTCGATCTAGGATGTTGCATATGTTGCAATGGTAATATATGCATGTTGCTAGCCTATGTTTCAATTGTTTCACGTGTAACGTTTCTTTCAAATGTTTCATCTGGATGTCTCAAAAGTTAATTTGATGTTATACATATTGCAATGGCTATATACGTATATTTCAAGTGTTTCATCTATCTTCATACGTATGTTGTATATGTTTCATCTAGACGTTTCAAAAGTAAACCGGATGTTGCACATGCTGCAAATGACGCCGGTGGCTGGCGAAGAGCGGCCTGCCACAAGGCATCAGCTTCTACGTCGCGCCTTCCTCGCACGGCGCGCCTCGCCCTCTCCTCTCCTCTCCTCTCCCTTCCCTTCCCTCCATCTCGCCATGGTAGTTTGAGCTCGACCTGAGCGAGATGGGAGTAGGGACGAGGGAGCTGCATGTGTCGGGCATAAGCGCGGGAGCTTCGTCCAGATGGACGCTGCCTCCAGAGTGGGATCGGCGCGGGGCAGAAGGAACTGCATGTGTGAGAAGAGGGGGAGGGGTGACGCCTTTGGTTTAGAAGGACCCGTCCGCAGCACCATATGGATGCCTAGTCGATGCTGGGAAAAAGGACATAATGAGACGAGGCAGCAGAAGGCGACGAGGAACATGCAACACCGATCTACTTTTGAAACATGCATCCAGATACAACACTTGCAACATACGTCTGATGACAAATGAAACACTTGAAATATGCGTCTGAAACACTCGCAAAACACACCTGAAAAAACACTTGCAATCATTTTAAACATATGCAACATCCAGATAAACACTGGCAAACATATGTGTGAAACATATGTAACATCTAGATAAACATACTTGCAACATACACATGAAAAAATAGATAAAACATTAGGAACCAGAAAGCTTACAACCAAGGTTTTAAATAGCAGGCTATTGAAAATAGCGGCAACTTTCTTTTTAGCAGCTATAAAGCTATAGCGGCGCTCGGTGCTATGACGGATAGTGTTTTTATAAAAAAATAGAAAAGATCAGTAACTATGCAATAACATGGCAAATATGAAATTCGATGAATACAAATATGTTTCTAAGGTTCCACAAGTTTAGGTAACATACTACCATTACTAATATGACATTACAAAATGGTTCATGAAAGTCTAGCGTTTAATTGTCCAAAATACCAAATTAGTAGCAAATGATAAGTAAGGAATAATTAATTAAATTGTCACTGTTGTAATGCAATTCAAAATCTGAAATAGCGCCGTTATGAAAACGTTAAAGCTATGCAACTTAGCGGCGTTATAGCGTGCAATAGCGGTCAAAGTTGGCATAGCGGCAAAAATGGGAATAGCTTAGCGTCAAGTCTCTCCCGCTACTAAAGCACTGCTATGGCCCGCTATTTTTTTCCATGCTTGCAACATACATATACAACCATTACAACATATACAACATCCCAATCTACTTCTGCAATATCCATATGAAACACTTGCACCTATGAAACATATGAAACACTCAAATCACACGCTTGCAACATGCGCTTTCAAACGCAACATCTACTTGTTGCTCGGACGAAAGGGAGGCTCGTCGACGCGGAGCTCGATGCCGCATAGTGGCGAAGGGGGGATGCCAGTGAGCAGGCAGCTGCGTGGCCCTGGCAAGCGGCTGCACGGCTCCAGCGATAGGGCCGGCAGGTATGGTCAACGCTGCCCACGGCGAGCGCATGCGCTCCCTCGGGGATCGTGACGAGGCGCTCCTACAGTGGAGGCAGTAGCGCTGCCCGTGGCGAGTGCATGCGCTGCCTGCGGCGAGCGACCCTGCGCTGGAGAAGGTGATGAGCAGTGGGCGGGTAGTGTGATGGAGTAAGACGTAGAGGTTTGATAGCGCGGTGGATAAGGCCTTCTAAATGAACAGATAGGAGTGGATCAACGGGTGCCGTCCATTCTAATCATTATCGTTTATTAATCACTAATGGCTGTGGCCTGTGGGGGGTGTGGCCACCTACCTCCACCGTACTCTGCAGCTAGTGGCTTTGGTACGACAGCAAGACCATCATGATCATTCATGAGACTTGTCCATCCATCTTACACCACTGTTTCTGACAGTTTTCACGATGCTTAAGCAGCTCAAGGATGTCTGGAATTTTGGATGAGGGGTTATTTGCTAAAAACGTACAGTATTTACTATTTAGCTCAAAATTCAAACAACTTTACTACAGCTCCCGTGTGCGGCGTGCAGTTTCAGCCGACTGCGCATCCCTTTTATGACAAAAAGTTGCCCTGCTACTTTACTTTTTTTTGGCAAAGTTTTCTTCACATCTCAAAAAAAAATCTTGACCTGAAGGGGTCAAGACTGTCCCCACAACATTCCAAATAAGAAGAAGACCTTTTCACCAGGCCGAGAAAACCTTCGAACCCCCCGCTCCACTCTTACACAGTGGCTTTCTGTCGCCCAAGTGAGAATTAGGCCGGTGCCCCCTGGTGCTTTGGATATGGGACGGACGAGCGGATTTTTTTAACCTCAGTCTGAAATTTGCTCTCACGGGGAGTCGAACCTAGGATCTGAGGAGTGCCGCTGGGATACTCTGATCAACTGAACAAGAGGCCCTTTGGTGTTTTCTTCACATCTCAACTATTCTCTAGATTATTTCTTCAAAAAACTATTCCGTAGATTAGGTTATTAGTTTATCACGTAAACAAAATTGAACAGATATTTTTTCAATATGGAAAAGATATACAGTAGTAATAAGGTGTTGCACATGCAACATCTCTTCCGGTCTATATTGTTTTGACAAAAACCCAAATGGTATAAAATTGCTAGTTCCTGAGCATATTTAAAAATAATTTTATTTCTTATTTGGCAACTTTTCTCGGATCATTGTACAAAATAATGTTCATTACTCTTTGATCTTATTTAAATTATAAACCTGAATTAGATTTGCACATAATTTGCATAGAAAATCTCCTAAAGTTATATACATGCAGGGGTGGAGCGGCGAAATTGGGCTCTTGCACCCCTTGCTCCGTGCGCACAGGTCCGCTAACCTCAAAAACTGCACTCATGGCGGTTGTCATGGAGAAGATGGAAAGGGCGTTGGAGAAGATAAACAGGTCTGAGTCGAAGCATCCTGATCAAGGTGTATGTCTTGGTGGGCTCTGTCTCAGGTGGCTCAAACTACAGAAAACACATTGCGCCCGCCCCCTAATTAAAGGGCACGATCTGCCACTGCATACATGCAAATCTGCAGGCACATCATTCTCAACAGGCAACAAATATCTTGGAATTTTATTATGTACAAATCATGAAAATTCTGGACAAAATTGTCCATGATCTCAAGAAAGTACAAAGCAATCTGAACTTCAAAATATTTTGCCTTCATCGTAACCTTATTTGGTTTGAAAGGGACCACGAGTGGATGTTTTAAGTTTATTTAGACCATAAATTTATTCCAAAATTCTTTTGGACCATTGTTTCATTTAGAACTAATCCAATCCATTTTCATGTTTTTATAAACAAATTTTCTGAACATACTATTCAATTTTTTTTAAATATACCATTCAAATTCTAAAATTCATTACACATTATTGAACAATTAGTGCATAAAGATGTTGACTTAAATTTTGAAAATTTTCTAATCATCTTTCTTAAATTTTTGAATCAGCTATTGAATGGGGTGTACATAAAAATGTGTTTTTAACAAATTTATCATACATGTCAGACATAGCGTACAAATTCAAGAATAAGGTGTAAAATTGGTTGGATTAAAATCAGAGTTAAAACAAATCAGTAGTCAGAAAATTAGTTAGTAGTTAGTAAAATGGATTAGCAAGCAATCACTTCATTAAGGGCATTCCTTATTTTGTCTTTGAGCACAGACACACCCCCATCTCATTGTCCACAGCTGATCCAAATGCATAGCACAGAGAGAAACCTCTTGAAGCGGGCCTTATCACAAGCTCCCCTACACTTTCTCTCTCTCTTATCTTTTCCTTTCTCTCCCTTGCTATGCGCTTGCTAGATCCCCTTTGTCTCCTATGGCTTGCCACATTAGGTGACCCCTCCGTGTATTACTCCTCCACAAGGCGGTGACGTCCCTCCACTTCACGCCCCCTAGAGGCGACCATGCATGCTTCACCCCGTGCTCTGCCTCTTTGTCGTCGACCTAGAGGTCGACGAGGTGCTGTGCCAGGTGGATGAGCGGCATGAGGCTAAAAACCTCGCATCACGCCTCCAAAGAAGCCTTGGGCGACGTCCTCGTCCGTTGCGGCTGCCCCATGGGCACGAATTCGGCTGGCATGGTGCTCCTCTCTCTGTCGCGCTAGTCCAGATCCGGAGCCTACATGTATGATAGCACGATGACACATGGAAAAGAAGCTTGGTCAGGGGAGCGAACGATGACACTCCCATCTCCACCCTCCACCACTGCACAGGTGATTTAATTTCTCATTTGAACCACATGTGAAAATCGTTTTCAACAAGATTCAAATGGAAAGGTTATCTTTGTCATTAGCAATTATACTTTTGGTGAGATGGTAAAGAAGGTAATGCAAAGGGGGAAGTTATGGTTACAACTTAAAAAGTCCTATAACTTATGACATTGGGGCTTGGCCTATGCGGCAAAATCATTATTTATGTACATCTTTGTAGCTGATTTGTACAAACGACTCTTCACTAACCGCCAATGTGTTTTTTAGCGGTGGTGGTGTCTGTGAGATAATTTCTTTATTTTTTTTTAAAAAAAACACTCTGATTCTAATAGCTTAGGACCTGTTTAGATCCATCACTTGGTACTATGGAACTTTGCCAAGCAAGGATATAGAGAGAAGTTGCTTATTTGGATTTACTGCCAGGGTATCTCGCGAGCCGTAGGAGCAATGATTTTCTTTCTAGCAAGGGAGAGCCAAAATGGCTCTCCTGACCTGGCAAGGCTGGGCGAGGCAAGTTTAGTGAGGCGAGGTGAGGCTGCAAAAGGAAACAAGCATGCCTTAATTATTATTGCCTTGCATCGTCACCACTTTATTTCCCCGTCAGTTTAATTTGTTACAGTTGAGTCCAATCTCCACGACGCCATCGTTCATCAGTTCAGGATTCCAGCAGCCTTGTACGAGTCGATGGTGTCCCTCAGGCCTCAGAGTTTCCTCCACCGCCCTGAACTTCCACCCCAGCGCCAGCAGCCACTTGGAGCTGACTCCCTTGTCGTATTCCATCTGAACAAACCTGCAAATGGCCGTCGGCAAAATCGTGAATTGCAGAGGGATTTTAACCTGATGTGAGCAATCAGGTTTCGTTCCCACTTCCTGGGGTAGTGCAGCTTCAGGTCTGGGTGCAGGCTGTTGACGAGGCCGACCGTTTCAGACACCTTCATGGCGTGCGCGCTACAGATGTATCGCCGGCCAGACGCCTCCGGCGTCTCGTACGTCAGGACGAGAGCGTCTGCGACGTCGCGCACGTCCACCAAGTTCCTCCTCTTCTCATCGGTGTTTTCTCCTGCGCAGTAACTAGTGACCAATGTGTTCTACCGGCCTAGAATATATGTAGATGTTCAGCAATATGCAGACAAAGGTAGATCGAGGAACTGACCTTTCAGGTATGCCACGAAACGCATGCTGGTGGCGTTCACCGTCGGCTGCAGCAGCGGACCCAGAACCCACGGCGGACAGACGGTGACCACGTCCATCCCAGTCCTCTCGCCGTATGCCAGTGCCTCGCGTTCGGCCACCGTCTTGGAAACGCAGTACCAGTTCTGATAGGCATGGTGACAAACTCTCAGTTAGTCAGAGAGGCGAGTCAAAGATTAAGAGACTCATGCTGTCATGCATGGCTCGACATAAGCAGGACAGCCCAGCGATTTGTCATATGGCTGCTAAAGATTATTGGATAGAGTGCCATAGGTGATGCAGCTAGCACGTGCTCCACCTTAGTGGCTCTGCAGTAGTCCTCGTCCGACCAGCAGTCTTCGTCGACGACGGCGCCATCGGGGATGTTGGGGTTCGCGATCACCGCGGCGACCGACGACACCACCACGACGCGGCGGACGTTGGCCGCATGGCTAGCCTCGAGCACGTTTTGCGTGCCGGTCACCGCCGGAGCCAGGATCACCTGCACGCAAGTCGCACTTATATATTTATATATATGCATGGATCAGGCCGGAGCAGATGAAAGAATCTGTGATTATTCTTCTTTGGATATGAAGATTTGAAGCGCTGTTACATCGGGGTTCGTGGGCTCGACGGCCGGGACGGGGCTGGCGACGTGGAAGACGCCGTCGCAGCCAGCAATGGCCGCGGCGACGCTGGCACGGTCCAGCAAATCGGCCTTGAACAGCCGCAGGCGCTCCCCGGCGCCGTCCAGCGCCATCAGGTGCGCGTTCTTGGGATCACCTGCATCACAAATTGTTTGATCTGATCCGATCAATCTCACTGCAGAAAATCGAGATCGATCGGTCGGCAGAGGTTGCGCGCGGCGCCCTGAATCGATCAAGGGGACCAGATCAGAGCAGGAGGAGCTTACTGGGATCGCGAACAGCGCCACGCACGAGGTAGTCGCCTCTGGAGAGGAGGAGCTGCACGAGCCACGAGGCGACGAAGCCCCCGGCGCCCGTCACGCACACCGTCTTCATCGTCCTCGTCTTGCCCGCATCGCCGTCCATTGCTGGCCTCTCTCCACTCTCCTTCCCAACCACCGCGCGCTATATACCAGCAGTCCAGTGTCACGCGTTGCCGCACGTGGCTTATGAGCACTGACAAGTGTACCGTGGTTCGAGTTCAGAGCCTGACACTCGTGCAGCAGGAAACCGTGCATGTTGGGACCGGACCGAATTGGGTTACGTTATCCACTCTGGGCCTGAGCGTCAAAATAAAAATTCTCTGACACGCAACCACGCCACCCATGCTCAGTCCACGGTCGGCCCATGCTACGGCCCACATCAATCTTTGCTACACAGATGCTCACTTGCAAGGCTGCAAGCTGTCAAGATGCCTACATGTATCATAGCCTAGTTTTTTGAAACCCAAGACAAATCGGTTGTAGGAGAAGAAAAAGACTAAAAGGATTTGAACTCAGTACATAGGATGTTCAATCTAGATTTTAAATCAAGAAGAGAGACTATATTTTAGGAAATGAGTGTGGGTACGTGCTTTCGCAAGGACTAGTCGTCAATCCATGCCCTTACATGTACTAAATTTTTGGAAATGCTCATACACCGGTGTCCAGCGTGTTTCCTTCGTGTCAAACACTTTTTTAACTAGACCATAATTTATACAGCCTGTCTCTCCCACGCCGTTACTCGTCTCCCTCACGTGTTTTCTCGTCTCCCTGATGATGACGCGACTGCTCGTCTCCTCGACACCTTTGACCGTCTTACTCCCTCACTACCTGCTTTCCTCCCTCATAGCCCCACCCGCCCGTGCCCATCCTTGTTCTTTCCTCGCCGCTGCATCCACTCGCCTTCCTACCTTGCTTCCATGGTGGCAAAGTGGATCTAAGTGGACATCTTTATGGTAGGTGTTTCTCGGCTATGAAATCCTCCATGGTCGGGTGTCACTCTATGATGAACTACACGCTAGAGGTGTGGCCTCGTTAGCAACATGCTCCTCCATGGTGGCCGGGCTCCTTCACAGGCAAGCACAATCGGATCTGCACTCTATGGTGGGTTATGTTGTAGTATGTGATATGTTGCAACGGTCAATCTTGGATGTTACATGTTTTATGACACTCAGCATAAAATTGGATTTTGCGGTGTTGCAACAGTTAATTTGAGATGTTGTAACAATCAATTTGAGATGTTGCAACATATTTTTCTGGATGTTACAATAGTCAATTTAAGATGTTGCAACATGTGTTTTTTTGATGTTGCAATTGTCGACTTAAGATGTTGCAACATGTGTTTTTTTATGTTGCAATAGTCGATTTGAGATATTGCAAGATGTTTTTTTTAATGTTGCAACAGTCGATTTAAGATGTTGCAACATTTTTTTTTGATGTTGCAACATATTTTTTCTGGATGTTGCAACTGTAGATTTAAGATGTTGCAACATGTTTTTTTTATGTTACATGAGGTTTCAGTACGTTGCAAACATTTGTTCTTGATTGTTGCAAGCAATGATTAACATTTGATCCATTTGTCTCTCTTTCCATCTCTCTCCCTCACGTACGGCATGGTGCGGTATCTGCAAGCGCTATAGGAAGCGCAACCACTATTACCGTGGTTTACTATTGCATTACAAGAGAAAGGAGGGAGTCGGAAGGGGATGAGCACCGGGGTGGGATGGGTAGAGTGATAGCCTCTGGATCTGATGGGAACAAGCGCAGCGGAAGCCTCTGGATCTGAAAGGGAAGGAGTGCCAGGGTGGAACGGGTAGAACGGAAGCATTCGGATCAATTGTTCATATTCGGACGTCCGGGCGCAGCCTCTGGATCTGAAAGGGAAGGAGTGCCAGGGTGGAACGGGTAGAACGGAAGCATTCGGATCAATTGTTCATATTCGGACGTCCGGGCGCTTGTATTTCCCCTAAATTTTAGAAGACATAATAAGCATTAGTTAGTACTCTCTCTGTCCACAAAAGAATACAACTACGAGGTTTGTGTAAGTCAGAATAGTTTAAGTTTGACCGAGTTTGTAATGAATAGTATTAAAATTTGTGTGTTCAATAACATTTGTGTGTTCGATAAAGTTTACTATGTATTACAAACAATAATAATTAAACTTGATGTCCAGCCGAAGCAATCATTTTGGCAAAATATCTTGATCTCTGAAGACCGAATTGTAATTACGTTTGCCTCTTTAATCTAATCTGCTCGTGTATCATGAACGTTATCCCTCGCTGGCTCCTTTGCTTTGCTTCTCCTCACGTAGACAATCAGGGCGGCATGAGTACGGCTTCTGGACTTCTAATTCATCCACATACGATTCCTATAAATAATATCAACACTATTTTCAAAAATAAATAAATAATATCAACACAAAGAACGTACAGCACTTGAACTCCACAGTCCATATAAGACGTGCTCCCCCCTGTTTTAGCACTTAGAAGCAATTTACAGATACTCAACTAGCTCAAATAATTGGGCCAAATAATCTTCTCTGTAAATTATTAATGATAGATAACGCTGTCCAATTAATCAAACTATTGCATTTATGGCTAAATATTCTCAAAGTCAAGTTTGGCTATCTGATGTTCAAACAAAATATAACTAAGCCAAATTTGAGTATCAACAACAACAACTTCGATTTTCAAGATTCGAAGGTTATACAGAACAGGGCACTGTTTGTTCAATCCAGGACACCTGCTGCCTTGAAGGATTCAACGCTGTCCCTGAGGGTCTCCTCGAACGT
Organism: Saccharum spontaneum; assembly: GCA_022457205.1. Taxonomy (NCBI): domain Eukaryota; kingdom Viridiplantae; phylum Streptophyta; class Magnoliopsida; order Poales; family Poaceae; genus Saccharum; species Saccharum spontaneum. Next base: position 46,623,323 of record CM039618.1, read on the forward strand.
CCTGAATTTCCAGCCGAGCGCCTCCAGCTTCTTGGAGCTGAATAAAGGCTCATCGCTCACTTGCACCAACCTGCCATGCATTTGCCTTGGATCAAAACGCTATGTAGCAGCTTGCGGTTTTAAGCACTGATAGCTTGATTACTAGTACAAAGTATGTATATAATCTTGCAGTATGTTTCTGCTTACTTGGTGGCATGATTGTAGGCAGGGTACCAGTTCTTCAGCAGCGCTATGACATCAGACACCTGCCTTGCATTTGCATCGCAGATGTACCGTCCAGACGCCTCCGGAGCCTCGTACACCAGGAGCAGAGCATCGGCGACGTCGCGAACATCCACGAAATTCCTCAGCTTCAGTTTCACCTCATGATCTCCTGCAGAAGAGCGGTTACAGGACTCGTCTGGATGTACTCAAAATGGCTAAGGTTTCAGTTCAGAGTTTCAGACTTCGAGAGCACAGCAAAATGAGGCATTACTACCTTTTAAGCAATCGACTATGATGGAGCTGCTTGCGTTCACTGTCGACTGCAGCAAGGGCCCGATCACCAGGGATGGGCAGACTGACACCACATCTAGCCCGGTTCTCTTGGCGTAATAAAATGCCTCCGTCTCTGCCAGTGTCTTGGAAAGACAATACCAGTTCTGGCAGAGGAACGGCAGGAGACACAAGTGTTTCTCATGAGTCATGATTAGGTACTATGCAAATCTAAAGCTAATACGAATTGACAGCATCGCTATCCACTACCAGAGTCCAGCCTAAAGCACCATCCCTGTCACCTACAGTTGCACGACAGCAATGGCCATATGTTTGTGCACTCTATTTATACTTTGTCCAGAAGGAGAGGATTAAGATCAACACAAATGTAATTAGCTGTATACAATCGGTCCTATATGTGACCGAAGCACAGGTGCAAACCATCGAATTTCCTCGAGTTGAGAGGATGAGAGGAACAGGTCAATAGGGTGTGAAGCTTTTGCTGTCACCTGAGTGGTTCTGCAGAATTCGACATCAGACCAGCAGGATTCGTCCATGACCTCGTTCTGGGGCCAGCCAGGGTTCACCATCACGGCGGCCACGGACGACACCACGACGACCCTCTTGACCTTGGCCTCGGAGCACGCCTTGAGGACGTTCATGGTGCCCGTCACGGCCGGAGCGAGCAGCTCTACCTGCAGCAACAAAGATTGAACAGACGCATGGGAAAGCCGAGGGAAGAAAGAGGGCAGCAGCGGGAAGGGCGAGTTGAGCTGAGCTGAGGTGTGGTGCCTCGGGGTCACCGATTGGGTAGGTGCTGGGGACTGGGGACGCGACGTGGAAGACGCCATCGCAGCCGGCGATGGCCGCCGCCACGCTGCCGTAGTCCAGCAAGTCGGCCCTGAACAGGCGCAGACGGTCCGCGGCGCCGTCCATCGCCGCCAGGTGCTTGTTCTTGGCGTCGTCTGCGCACCACGCACAGATCGTCCAACATGTAATCATGTACGCACGCACACGCCAGTTCACCGGGAACAAGAAGACAAGCAGTGAGTTCGTACCCGGATCACGGACGGTGCCATGGACCACGTATCGGCCGCCGGCGAGGAGGCGCTCGACGAGCCACGAGGCCACGAAGCCCCCCGCGCCGGTCACGCACACCGCCGTCCTCGTCCTCCCTGCTGCGCCTTCCATTGGTACCGATCACGACGACCTACGGGCTCGTCTTGTTTCCTTAGACTGATTCGTGTGTCGAGAGGATTATTACAGTACCTGTTATTAAATATACGGTCGGCCTATTGAGAGATACTCCTATTGAGCATGTGCAAATTGTGGCGGTTGACAATTTGGCGCTAGTCGACGTCCTTGATTCCTGAACTACGAGGATGTAGCACACTGGTTGGGCAGAGACCTCGAGGGGATCCTATGTGCATATAGTACTTTGTGCGCAACAATACACACGGTGAGAGTTTGGGTCTGCTTGGTAAAACTCAACTTCACTAGTGAAGTAGTTTTTTTTATTTTGGTTCTATAAAGTAACTTAAGTGAAGCTAAAGGTGTTTTAAAAAATGTTTGATGCCAAAGCGCGGGAATCTTCGTAAGGGACACACGCCCACGTCGCCTTCCCGCACGGGCGGCTCACACAACCCTAGCCGCCGCCGTCGCCGCCGCCGCAAGCACCTCACCGCTGCCGGAGAGGGCTGCCGGGAGGCCCACGTGGCTCCCTGGGATGGCGGCGGCGAGGTGCTCACCAGGAGGGACGCAAGCTCATCTGTGCGGAGATGGCGCTCGGCGGCCGGGATGGCGCCGCGATTGGGCGCGGTGAGCTTGGCGTGCAAACGCGCGCATGGAGGGGGTGTGCTGCCCTGCGAGGCTATGACCGGGGCAGTGCTGCTGCTTGGCGCGTCTGGAGAGGAGCGGCGCAGCTCATGCGGCAACGACGGCAAGGTGCGGCGGCGGCAGGGCTCTTTGGGGCCAGATCCGGTGCTTCCCTGTGTGGATCCGGCGAGGCGTGGAGGGAGCCACGCGCAGAGGCTCGTTGGAGGTGGAGGTGGCTGCTCGCCGTCGAGGTCTCCGGTCTTCAGTGATTCGGGCTCATGGACGGCGGATTCGGCCCTCCAACCGGTCTCCTCTAGGCTGGCGGTGGCCCGACGAGGGACATCGGTGGTACGGACTCACGGAGCGCATCGAGGCCGCGCTGTGCAGCTTGGCGGCAGTGGGGTGCAGCGACTAGTGGTGTCGGTGGCCGCAGGTGGAGTTGGGCAGCAGCGACGCTGCCTTGCTGCCCTGGACTTTGGCGGCCTGGGGCTTGACGCGTGGCTTCGGCCTTGTGCAGCTTTGATGGCAAGGTTGGGCGACAAGTCACACTTGGCAACGTGCGACAACGAGGTCCATGCAAGGGGTGGGGGCTTTGGCGAAAGCCTTGCCCTTCTTTGGGCTGATGACAGCAACGCTTTCGGGCGCCGTTACTTCCTTGGAAGGTACTTTCTTTCTAGGTGTAAAACCTTGACCTTCTGATTAGGCAACAACGGCGCTTGTGGCATCGTTCCCCTCATTAGAGGCGTTGCTAGGAAGCTCGTGCTATGCCAGGCGTGGCGATTTCTGACAAGGTGGAGACCTAGTTGAGGATTCAGGGTCTAGTGTCGATGGCGTCAGAAGGTGGCCAAAAAGAGGGCGTTCGCACAACGATTGGAGGGCTTGGCATCTGCTTGGTGGAGGGCAACGGTCTTGGAGAGACCATGCGCTAGTTGCGCCCACGATGATGGCAAGGAGGCCAGCGTGGGCGGCACCCACGATGATGGCAAGGAGGCTGGCATGGGAGGTGGTGGCCAGCAGTGCGTTGCCAAGGTGACCTGCATGGGTTGGCAGCGGGTGGTCCCACTTAGCGGTGGCCGTTTCGGCGCAAGGAGGCTTTTTTGACTGGCGGCTAGAGGACCCATGTGGCACTTCTATCTTCGATGAGACAGCTAGGTTGCTAGAAGTTGCAGTGTACGCGCATGGATTGCGGTGGACGGGATCGGCTTGGTGAGCTCCAGAGGCAGCTACTCACGTGTTGGTTTGGCAGCCTGCAGCAAACTACGGTGGCTAACCCTGTTTGGCAATGGCTAGTCTGATGTGGTACATCGTCTTGATAGGCGGTGCAAGCGGATCCGATTGTGGGAGGGCTACGTGGCTTGCAGCGATCTGCGGTGGCTAGCCCTGCTTAGCAGCAGGCTAGCTCGATGTGGGTCATCGTCGGTGACGACGGCGCGAGTGGCAACAACGGCATTTTCGCCCAGACGTCCTTGTCGTCCGAGGTTTTGTTAGAGCAGTGTGGTGACCGGCTGGTGGGATGGAGTTGGCGGTGGTTCTTTTTTAGTTGTGCTTAGAGTTTGTACGGTTCGTGTCGATGTCCCAATCTGACTGATCAGAGTTGTTTTTTTCTTTTTTGTTGAGTTTGTTTTACGGCGTGTTTGTTGGTCGCTATTGTATATCGTTGTGCCCACTTTGGGCTTCTTTTTAATATAATCGGTAGCTCTCCTCCTGGTTCGTTTCAAAAAAAATGTTTGATGGAACAACTTCTTAGGTAAGATAGTAGAGAGAGCTGGGGAAAAAGCTAGTATTTTCAGCTTCACCTAGGAAACTGTACACGTGAGAGAAGCTGGAAAAACAACTTAGAAGTTGTTTCATCATAGCCCTGCTTGTTAGAAGCTACAAAAACAACTTTGTGAAGCTAGGGCAAGCCTTACAAAACATGCCCTTTATTTTGCGTGCTTGTTTGGTTGAGCTCTTGGCACACGGTGGCATGTTGGCCGTGCGATGGTATGGGCTCTAAATTTTTAGGGAAAAAACTATAATTAGGTATGAAAACGGATTGGATTGGTAATGCCTCTCTCAAATTCTAATATGTTTTCTTTGTCGGATTCGGATGAGCAGATAATACAAGGATGCGGTTGTGGATTTTTTCAGATGTCGGAACTAGTACAAATATGGAGTGGAGTCAAATCGGATACGGATTTAAATAGTCGAGTAAATTTTGCAAGCATGTCAAGAGTTAATTTTGTAAAGAGCCAATAACAGATTTTAGAAAATAATCATACATTGATTTCAAGTTATGGCTATCGCACCGACTGCAATTAGCATTGATAAGTTATCCTCACTCATAGATGATAAGTTATTAGTCAATATGTAATAACAACCAACAAGATCTCAATTCAAAATCTATAACGTCAAACAACGACATCACAAAACAAGAGTTCTCAACTAAAAACTTTTTAAAATCCTCATGTCCTCTAAGTTTTAGTCTACGAAGATAAATTATCGGATATCCTATTCTAAACATCGGATAATCCATATAGAATTTGTGGATAATCCATATTTGCCAGATTTTGTCGATTCCACATCATGTCCCATATCAGCACATAATCGGATTCGGATGATCCATATCCGTATGGATATTAAAAGTTCTTGTCCATATTCTTAAAATTCAGAATTGGATTAGAGCAAAACCCCTAACTATAATTCATCTGATAATCAATATTCTATACTCCATTTAACATTTTTTTGTAGCCGAGTCCGTGACAACGGTAGGTGCTAAATCTAGGAATGGCTACACTACTTCATTTGTTCGTCTATCTAACCTACTTCGGAAGGGCTAGCGCTCGACGATGTCCAACCGTAGGAGGTGTCCGGACGCTGCTCCTCGTTCGCGCATCGCACCAGTCACACCCGTGTAATAGTGTAACAGGCAAGAGCGTGCCCGCCTGACCGGCCTGCGGATGCGCATCGCGGAAGTGTCTTTCGGCCTCAAGCGCTCGCATGGTGACCCACGGCGGTGCCCCAGCAGCAGTAGCAAGCCGCTTTCCCCCCTAGCGACCTAAGCCTTTGCAACATGTGCTCCCCAGTTGAAACACTTGCAACCTACGACTGAAAAAAGGTGAAACACTTGAAACATACGTGTATAGCCATAGCATTAGATGGAACATTCATATATATTGTTGCAACATCTAGATGAAACACTTAAAACATGCATCTTATGCAACATCCGGATATACTTCTAAAACATCGAGATGAAACACTTGAAACATACGTATGAAAACAACTGAAACACATAAAACATACGATTGAAACGTGCATGTATAGCCATAGCAACATATGCAACATCTAAATATAGTTTTGCAACATCTAGATGAAACACTTGCATCATACGTATGGAACACCTGAAACACTCGAAACATGCACGTTATGCAACATCGAGATATACTTCTGCAACATCGAGATGAAACACTTAAAACATATGTCCGAAAACAACTGAAACACATGAAACATAAGCTTGCAACATGCATATATTGTCATTGCAACATATGCAACATCACATGATCTACTTTTGCAACATCTAAATGAAGCAATTGAAACATGAGTCTGAAACGTCTGAAACACAACGTCGCCGGCATACTTGGTGATTCCCTAGCTGCCTAGCGGAGACAGTGACTTAGATTCAATTGTTTCATCTGGAGTATTTGTAGTGGAATACTAGACTTGAGATTCCCTAGCTGCATAGCGGAGACGGTGACTTAGTGAGATTCAATTGTATCAAACTGCAAACAACACAATGTCAGAGGGACGCTAGGAGACTACATACTGATAAGTGCCAAACTGTCGTAGTGCTATAGATCCATAAAAAACTTGAGATGATTGGCACTTGGAGGCTAGCACTCAATGAGTAAATAGCCTAATTCCTAAACACACTTAGGTAATTAATTGACCATTTATCGCTGTCACCACCCTAGTCCTAGGCATTTGATTTTTAGGCGTCTTGTGCTTCGATGCAATGCGGGCGAGCGGCTGGCAGCAGAGCGGGTGGTGCCCGTTAGTAGTGTGTGGGTACTTTTTCCAATATTTTAATCAATTTTTACCTTCGGTTCTAAGCTGGCGATGATGAAGATGATCATCACCGTCAAAGCACGAAGTCAGCGGTGATGACGATTCTATTAGTGCATGACCTCCTTGATTCATGATATTCAGATGAAATACCAACAATAACATACCTTCATATAAATTTCATATACTTTATTGCTATTGCGAAATGCCACCTTTTACACGAAGAAACTTTGATCCCTTTTGATGCTTATTACATTACTCATCCCAATTATCAATCAAGACAATGATGTACAGTATGAGGCAACGGCCTTGATTTTCAAATGCGACAGGGCAGTAGTATGTGTTTCCTCAATCCAAGACACCTGCCGCCTTGAAGGATTCAACGCTGTCCCTGAGGGTCTCCTCAAACGGCCTGAATTTCCAGCCAAGCGCCTGCAACTTCTTGGAACTGAATGGGGGCTCGTGGCTCACTTGGAAAAACCTGCCATTGGTTGGGGAACAAAATATATGCAGCACATCAGACTGCAGCGACCATGCCATTTCAAAATTCACCATGCCCCAAAACAAATCAAGTGTTCAACGGAACAGCATGAGCAACAGAGCATAATTAAGGTACTGAGGATTACTGTCACTATTATGACATTCTGAGCCCTTCTCCGTGAGAGGCCACATGATAATATCCTTATATGCTCCTTTTTCCAATTTAGCAGTTTGATATAAGACTCCATGCTCTTAGGATTACTAATTTCACAAAGCACACAGCACAGCACAGCATATATAGCATAATGGGTTATGTCCTGCCTTTCCAAGCAATAAAGGACACTAGTATGACATTCTAAGTACACTTGGATACTAATAATCAAAAGTACCACAATTACCTTGATGTCATGTGCAACAGACTAGTTTTTAGCACACTTGGATACTAATAATCAAAACTAAACGAAACTGAGTTTGGACAAACTTGGATTAACTTATATGTATGGTCGGAGTTCAGAAGAAGCAACACGATTGCTGATAATCAAGAACAGGCTTACTTGGTGGCATATTGATAAGTCGGGTACCAGCTCTTGAGTAGCTTTATGACATCAGATACCAGCCTTGCGTGCGAATTGCAGATATACCTCCCAGATGCCTCCGGGGTCTCATACACTAGAAGAAGAGCATCGGCGACATCGCGAACATCCACAAAGTGTCTGAGCTTCATCTTCACCAAGCGATCTCCTGTACAGCACAAAGATAACACAAACCACATCAGGTCTATCTCAAATCCAACAGGATGTGCTACAAATTGGGTAAGAAAATTCATCAGAGGAAAGAAAAAGGAGTATACCTTTGAGGAAATCAACAATGACCGCACTGCTCGCGTTCAGTGTGGGTTGCAGCAAGGGCCCAATCACCAGGGATGGGCAGACTGACACCACATCGACTCCGGTTCTCTTGGCGTACTCAAATGCTTCCAGCTCTGCCAGTGTCTTGGAAAGGCAATACCAGTTCTGGAAGAGTGAAATTGGGAGAGAACAAAATTAGAATGTGGGTGAAAAATCACATGTTTTGCAGGTATTAAAAGGAAAAGTTGAGAACCCTTCCAATCAGAATCATACGCATTCTTGTTGTCCGAATGACTTATAATCCAGCTGGCCCGTTGGAGTACTTGATTAGGCACAATTAATGCAAGTATTATTTGTCTCTGATTTTCTGACTGAAGTTACTGACATTACAGTAGCAGCAGCCCTAGGGTTAACTAACAAAATCGATCTAGCTAGCTAGCATCAAAGCACAAGCAACATCCCTATCATTGTCACTTGACAATCGACATCAGTGAGTATAAGCACTTTTCCCTACAAAGGTTTTAACCAAAATCGATCTAGCTAGCACCAGAGCACAAAGCAGCATCCCTATCATTGTCACTCGACAATCGACATCCAGTGATTATATGTACTTTTCTGTACAAAGGTTTCCTTTCGCGAACACATAGGAAAACTACGTGTCATTGTGTCAAAGGAGAGAAATAGCTTCGGTTACGACTTGCTACAAAAAATTCAGTTAATAAAACACGTGCGCGGCACACGCATAAGGGTTTGCTTGACACAGAGGGATTAAGGGCCTGTTTGTTTCCAGGCCTCACTTTGGGACGCCGTGGATGCGGCTGCCACAAAAGTAAGGCTGTTTATTTGATTAACAAGTTAGTTGTGGCGTACCACAAAATTCTCAACTCATTGACGAATCAATTCTCGCCACACCTGTGGTGTCCATTTCCTTTGGCTCGTCTGCGTGAAAGCTACAACCAACATGGCATGCGTTGGTGGTAGAGTTGGCAACCCGATCGCCTATTCCTCATGGAGAATTCTCCTATTCGGAGACAGGGATGAGACCAATTTAATTCGTACAGCAATTGAAACAGAATTTTTTTTGTCCCTGTCGGGTTCGTGGAGACGGGGATGTTTGTTCCCGTGTTCCCCGCATACTTGCCCAACGAACTAAATCTTAGTTGGTGGAGAACCAAACAAGCCCTAAGTTCATCAATCAACTCATATATGTCGGTCATCCACGTGCTACAATCGATCCTATATATATATATATATATACCCAGAGGGCACGCATGCAAAAGGTTCAAGTTCGTTTGTGACCTCAGTGGTTCTGCAGAGGTCGACGTCAGACCAGCAACCTTCGTCCATGACCTTGTACTCGCCCCACTCAGGTTTTATCATCACAGCCGAGAGAGACGACACCACGACGACCCTCTTGACCTCGGCCTCGGAGCACGCCCTGAGGACGTTCATGGTGCCCGTCACGGCAGGAGCCAGCAACTCGACCTACAACAACAACATATGGAGACGCACGGTGACTGTCTGTCTCTGACAATGGAGATTGCACCAATAGGGGAGAAAGGCGCGCGAGTGGTGCCTCGGGGTCAGTGAGGGCATAGTCGGGGACGGGGCAGGCCACGTGGAAGACGCCGTCGCAGCCTGCGATGGCAGCCGCCAGGCTGCCGTAGTCGAGCAGGTCGGCCTTGAACAGCCGCAGCCGCTCAGCGGCGCCGTCCAGCCCCAGCAGGTGCGCGTTCTTGGCGTCGCCTGCGCAAGAATCGATCGTCATACACACGCTCACTCAGTCGCTCAAGCTCCTCAGGACGGTGCCGTGGATCGTGTATCTATCAACAAGTTACCGGGATTGCGGACGGTGCCGTGGACCTTGTATCGGCCGCCGGCGAGGAGGCGCTCGACGAGCCACGAGGCCACGAACCCGCCCGCGCCGGTCACGCACACCGTCTTCGTCATCGTCGTTCCCCCGCCTGCTGCCTCCATTGCTACGGTAGGACCGTAGGACGGACGATAGGCGCCTTTGCTTGTATATATCAGGCAATTTATCTTTCCTTATAATCCGTAATGATATTGAGCTAGGAATGCGCTGGAGCTACTTTAGGAATTAATTCGACAACAAAAATTTGCTGCTTTTCTTTAGTTATTATATTATATTTTAATACGATGGTACAGTACAGAACGTTGCTTGCAGATACTGCGCTCGTGCCATCTTGTACAGTTGTATACTTCATACGTGTATGACAAGCATAGCGCACGCTGGGTGCATGCGTATATACCACAAAAGGGGAACCTGTTCCTGTGTGCGACCTGTTTTTTTGCACATGTCCCAGAGCAGTGAGCACGCCAGATTACGAGACTTTAATACATCTTTGCTGATATTGTTTGCTAGCATGCATCCATCCAAGAAAATAAAGTGCGAGCAAGGATAGTTCAGAACCATTACTTTTCTGGATATATATATATTGTTAGAGATATTTTCCATTTTGTTTGTACTCGTTGTACAGCTCATTGGATACATTACTTCCTAACATAGATTCTTTAGTTGTTGCATTAGCAAACAAAAGCAACCTCTTATATCGGCCTCGTGTACATACGGTGGGTTTACCTATTGCGGACATGCAATTTTTTCCCCTGACGGACGAAACCATTAGGAAAATGGCTAATACCTTCAGGGAAAGTCGTCCATGATGGTTACCATCAGGGATACACCGTTAGGGATAAACTAACAGGAAAAGTCCATCTTCCTTGACAGAAAACTGTCACCAATCGATTCCTGACAGCTATAACCGTCGACTTGAGTGTCGGTTTTTTTCCTGTGCACTCCCATACCTGCTCAAAGACTGTGCCTACGAGCCAATAAGAATAAATTAAATGTTGGGCCAATCACGCAAATCATCTGCTCCTTTTGATGGAATCTACCTGCAAGAAGATACATACTTGAATTTTGATAGGAAAGGAAGGGGAAGCAAACAAGGCCGAGCACCACTACCCTAAAATCTCGTGGCATGCAGATCTACAAGCTTCTTTTTGTGTATGATTTTGAGAGATGAGGATGATTTGGTAGGGAGAGCGAGAGGAGAGGTAGGGTTGCCAGCGTACTGTTGTAAGTACCTGCGACGGCATGGCGGTCCTGGTGGCATCGTCGAGAAGTGAGAGCGGAGAGCGACGATTGGCAGCGCTGGCAGCCCAACGAGTGTGGCGGCAGCTGTCAAAGGAGTTGGGCTTGGGGACACTAGTGTTCGGCATTAGGCCATCGGTGGTGGAAGGTCTTGGCACCGGCGCCCGGCGGCGAGGAACGAGAGGGGGCCATGCTTTTGCAAGGACGGAGTTGCATGGAGACGAACAGATTTTGGGGAGAATGGGAGAAGTTGTGGCCTCTAGGGCGGAGGAGAGGATAAGGTTGGCGGAATTCTTTTTATCTCGCGCGCTTCGCACTTGAGCAGTCCACGCCTTTTTTAGCCCTTCTCTCTGATATGTGGGCCAAAAAGGGGATTGGAGCGCGAGCTAAGTTCTCAGAACCTTGTTTAGGGTGCGCTTATGGGTCCATGACGGTGCCAGAAGTGTTTCCCGTCGGCACGCTGGCAACGTAGGAGAAGGTGGATGTGCTCGTGACGGAGGTTGCAAACCGAGGGGAGTACTTGACGCCGACGTAGAAAAAATGGTTTCGGGTAGTGGCTCCCTTTGCCAGAGCTCCAGCCAAGAAATTTTGGAGCGAAGGACTCCTAGCTCTACAAATATGTGGTTCTTTTTTTTGAAAGGCAATGGGGGACGAATGGTCCACACCTGATTATATTACCACAGATTTCAGGCTTAGCCTGGTGTGGTGGGTGGAGGGATATGAATGCCGAAAGTTGGCTTGGAGCCAGAGGTTACAACATGATTAAGCAGTAGGGGTGAGTAGTTACATCCAAGCAATTGAGCTCCAAAAACTAGCTAGAATAGGAGAGTTTCGAGGCAAGTGACATTGCCATAGTAGTCTTGCTGTGGATCTGCATGTAGCAACTAATCTGTCAACGCTTGGAGCTAAACCCCGGAACACAACATCATGGCGGTGCTTCCACAATTCCCAGCAGCACAGGAGGAGAATGGTCGAGGTGGCTCTGTGTGGAACCCCATCCGGCACGCCTAAGTTGTTTAGTTTTTTTTGGATAAAGGATAGAACATCCGGCCTCTACATCCGAAGATGTACACAGCCAATTAATACAACGTTTGTGACTAAAACAAAAAAAAGGAGACTCAAAGTCTTAAAACCAAGACTAGGACTACTGAAGACGATAAATATTCTTCCACCCTCTGTTTGATAACTCTAGAGCAATTATTTCTAATTTCTTGCTCAAATCCGAGAGTGTGTCCTTGGTCTCCTCCTCACGCTGCAGCTGAGCCCAGAAGCGCATCCAGTATGCTCCCCTGAAAATGACCTGCATAACGGAATTAGTTTTTAATTTATTAAAAATAACATCATTCCGGCATCTCCAGATAGCCCAACATAAAGCAGCTACTCCAACCCAGATCATATTTTTGACCTTCTTATGTTGATTACTAAGCCAATTGCCAAACATATGACGAATAGATCTTGGTTGTTGTAGACTAGTAGCAAAGAAAATGATCCTCCAAATCATCTTAGCACAAGGGCAATCGAGGAACAAGTGTTGAATAGTCTCATTCCTATTGCAAAATATGCAATGCTGGCTCCCTTTCCAGTTTTTTCTAGCAAGGTTATCCTTGGTTAGGATTACGCCCCTTTGGAGGAACCAAAGAAAGATCTTAATTTTTAGGGGGGTCTTCATTTTCCATATTTTTCTATGCTGAAAAGGTGGCTGTGTATCAATAAGATGGAGATACATGGATCGCACAGAAAATAACCCCGAACTGGTTAGATTCCATTTAAAATAATCTGACCCTTCCACCAAAACAACATTAGAAATTTTTGCTACTAGGCTGAGCCACTCTAAAAGTTTATTATCCACCAAAGCCCTTCTAAAAGATATATTAAGAGGGGCTGAGGTCATCACTTTTGAGACAGTTGCGTGAGGATCTCTTACTATATTATAAAGAGATGGATAACTAACTTTTAGGGGCTTATCTCCTACCCATGTATCGTGCCAGAACCTCGTATGAGTCCCATCTTTAATATTAAAGGACCCATTAGCCAACACCTCATCTTTAATACGCATGAGGCCTCTCCAGAAATGAGAGTCATTCGGTTTGGCTGTCACTTGAGTGAGTGTTTTAGATCTTAGGTATTTATTCCTTAGCAATGACTGCCATAAGCCATCTGTGTTGAGTAAATTAACCAACCATTTGGCCAACAGACACTTGTTTTGTAATTTCAAATCAAGGATACCTAGACCTCCTTGGTCCTTGGGACGACACAAGATGTTCCACTTGGCAAGTCTATATTTATGTTTATCCGATGATCCTTGCCAGAAAAACCTTGATCTAAAATGATCCAAGTTTTTTAGAACTCCCTTAGGAATCTCAAAAAAGGACATCATGAACATGGGTAGACTGCTTAAAACCGAATTAAGCAGAACAAGTCTCCCACCGTACGAGAGGTACTTTGCTTTCCAGCAAGAGAGCTTTTGTTGAAACCTTTCTTCCACCTTCCTCCATTCTGAATTGAGGAGTTGTCTATGGTGCATTGGGATCCCTAAATATCGGAAGGGATAATCCCCTGTATTACATCCAAACAGAGTGGTATAATAGGATTCCACCTCTTTGGCTGCACCATAGCAAAAGATCTCGCTCTTGTGGAAATTGATCTTAAGACCTGACAATTGTTCAAAAGCACAAAGCAAAAGTTTTAGATTCTTTGCTTGCTCTAGGTCATGATCAATAAAGATGATGGTGTCGTCTGCATATTGTAATATTGACAGACCATCATCTACCAGGTGGGGAATAATTCCTCTTATTTGATCATCGTTTTTTGCTCTATTAATTATAAGAGCTAACATATCTGCAACGATGTTAAATAAGATAGGTGACATTGGATCACCTTGTCTCAGGCCACGTTTGGTTTGTAAATAGGGTCCAACCTCATCATTGACTTTAATCCCGACACTTCCCCCTGAGACCATACATTGTACCCATCTACACCATTTAGCTGAGAAACCTTTCATACGTAAGGTCTGCTGTAAGAAGTCCCATTTGACCTTGTCATAAGCCTTCTCAAAATCAATTTTGAGAATGATGCCATCCCGTTTTTTAGTATGTAATTCATGGATGGTTTCATGTAGAATAACGACACCTTCCATGATATTCCGGCCAGGCATAAAGGCAGTTTGCATTGGATTGACAACAGTCTTCGCAACTTTATTCAACCTATTTGTGCCGACCTTTGTGAATATTTTAAAGCTCACATTGAGGACACAAATTGGTCTATATTGCTGAATTTTAGTAGCATTTGGAACTTTGGGAATTAGAGTAATGATCCCAAAGTTAAGACTGTGAAGGTCTAGGGCCTCTCTGTGTAGATCATTAAAAAGAGGTAAGAGATCATTTTTTATTATCCCCCAAAAAACTTGGTAGAATTCTGCGGGAAATCCATCCGGACCTGGAGCTTTATTATGCTCCATTTGGAACACTGCTTCTTTCACTTCAGATTCAGTGAAAGGGCTGATGAGGACATCATTTTCCTCAGGGGATACTTGTGGAATATCTGAAATCTGATCTTCCACTAGTGTGATCTCTGAATTTTCTGGTGTTCCAAACAGATTTTTATAATATGTGGTAATATGGCTTTTGAGACGATTATCGCCAACAACAACCCCTTGATCATCTTCAAGTTTATAAATATGTTGATTGCGATGCTTCCCATTTGCCACTAGATGGAAGAACCTGGTATTTGCATCCCCTTCCAATAGGGTTTTTACCTTGGCTCTTTCATACCATTTTAGCTCTTCTTCCCTTAGGAGGGAAACTAAGCGCTCTTTTAAATAATGTTTTAGATTAATTTCTTGATCAGATAAGGAGGAGTCCTCTGCTTTCTTATCAAGATTTTCTAAAAGAGCTAGCAATTTCTTTTTCTCTTTTTTGTAAGATCCTGCCGTATGCATGGCCCAACCTCTTAGGTGTTGTCTTAGTCTACGAATTTTAGACTGCCACCGCTCAAGGGATGTGGAACCAGCATTTTCCGATTGCCAAATATTTGCAACCATATCATAGAAATCCTCCCGTAAGAGCCATCCCCTCTCAAATTTGAAGGGACGTGTATAAGATGTGTGGGTAGAAGCACCCGTGCTAAGGACTAGGGGTGTGTGATCAGAAATATTTCTGTCTCTAGGTTCAACCGTAGATAATGGAAATTGAATTTCCCATTCAGTACTGACGAGAACTCTATCTAGCCTCTCGAAAGTTGGGTTGTCCCCTGCCCCCGCCCATGTAAACTGGCGGCCAGCCATCACAATCTCTTTAAGATCCAGGGATTCAATGACGGCATTAAATAAGGTAGGCCATTTGGGGTCAAATTCCCCTGAGCTCTTTTCTTCTGGACTCCTCATTATGTTGAAATCCCCTCCTACAATATACGGAAGGGATTCCTTAGAGCAGCTATTGGCTAGCTCTGAGAGAAAAGCTCCTTTGTTTGGGCATTGGGCGGGTCCATACACCGCATAAAGCACAAACTTGAAGTCATTAGCTTTGCACCTTAGGGTGAATTTAACATAGAAATCCCCTTCGCTAATGGCCCCGATGTCAAAAATCATCAGGTCGACTCCAAGGAGAATTCCTCCTGATCTCCCATGTGGCGCCATAGCATGCCAGAGGAAGTCACGTCCACCACATAAATTTTTGAGGACGTGATCTGGGAAAGAATCCCTGCCAGTTTCAGAGAGAGCTATAAAATTAATTTGCTCCTCCTTAACTAATTCAGCCAAAAATCTGTGTTTAGCCAAGTCTGCAAGACCTCTGCTATTCCAGAAAATCCCTTTCATTTTAGAATAATTTTTGAAGGGGTTTTTGGCTTTCTCGGAAGTTTGCCAGTATTTAATTTTTTGGCATTATTATATTTTTTCTTCCGACGGAGAGGAGAGAGATCTTGAATATGATCACTCTCCATATCCAAACAGGTCTCCTTTAAATCACCACAAACGTGGCTGAGAACTGTATCCAGTATGTTCTCCCTCTCATCATCACTGTCTAGAATAGTGACTTGGGAAGTGGACTTTGATCTTTTTTGGTTAGCCTGAAGAACTAACCTATCAACCTCTAAATTTTTAAGGATAGCCACACTAGAAACTCCTAGGTTGATGCCTATCCTACCAAGGTTTGCAGCAACTTTAGAATCTGAAAAGCTAGTAAAAGAAGTACCTTGTAATTCCAGGTTCTTCTTTGCAGTCAAGCGCTCCGCCTTGATCAAAGTATGCTCATCAGCTGTTGCAGCAAATCTTGGGCAGCGTCGGGGGAGATTTGGTTCCTCCACAACTTGCACCACCAAAGGCGCCGGTGGTGACGAGGGTGGCATCACCCTCACCAAAGGGTACTCCCCCTCCGCGTCGAGGTCGCCAGGGGAAGCAAACGAAGGGCTCCCCCCAGCAACTGAAGGCAGAGGTAGAGGTGACTGTGGAGAGGTTAAAGTCGACGTAGATCCCCCTCCACAAACAGTGTCCTCCTCCAGTGAAGTACGAGGGGCCTCAGGTGGTGTAGAGCCCCCAGTGACAGCCTCCACTGCTACCTCTGCAGTGAACTCCTCCGGTGTAGCTCGGGGGGCAGCCGGTGTAGAGCCCCCCGTGGCAACCTCCCGAGGGCCCTCCGGTGGTGTAGAGCCCCCCGTGGCAACCTGGTCCATCACCAGGTCCACTGGTGTCACAGGAGGAGGAGGTGGACGAGGGGTGGTTGGTGGTGTAGAACCCCCCGTGTCAACCTGGTCCACCACCAGGTCCACTGAGGCCACAGGAGGAGGTGGTGGTGAAGTAGAACCTCCCCCCGTAGCCTGGCAAGCAGCAGTCGCCACAGCTACCTCTCGAGGGCCCTCCGGTGGTGTAGAGCCCCCCGTGGCAACCTGGTCCACCACCAGGTCCACTGGGGTCACAGGAGGAGGTGTTGGTGAAGAAGAACCTCCCCCCGTAACCTGGTCAGCGGCAGCCCCGGCAGAGACCTCCGCCGGCGACGTACGAGGGGTGGCTGGTAGTGTAGAACCCTCCGTGGCAACCTGGTCCACCACCGGGTCCACTGGGGTCACAGGAGGAGGTGGCGGTGAAGAAGAACCTCCTCCCATAACCTGGTCCCTCAAACTGTCAGACTCCTGTCCCAGCACGACATCAGAGGCAACTGTAGAATCCCCTGTGCCATCCTCTCCAACCATCATCGCCAAATTCTGATGAGTAATGTTCTGATGAGGATGCTGACTATTAGATGGGGCGCTTTGATTGCTTGGGGCTTCTAAATTATTACCCTCAGCCTCTTCCATCTCACGGTCCTCACCATCCGCATTTTTATCTTTGTCACCATTCCCCTGTAAATCTTCATTCGGATCAATAGCGACATGCTGAACTACCTCATCAGCTTTGAAGAAAAGGCGGTAAACGGTGTGACCAACACAAACATCTGCGAAGACAGGAATCTTCTTTTCATCAAGAACTGCCACTTGAAGCCGAACCTGTCCTGTCGCCCTTAGGTGAACCATATCCACCCTCTGTGTGGCTCCAACAATGGAACCAACTGCCCAAAGTTGCAGGAAACTCCGAAGCACCCTTGGTACTTTAGTGACAGTCACCCAGACACGGTTCAGCAATCTCACTACTTCGACATCGTCCACAAACTCTTCAATGAGGAAAGTGGCATCCTTGTCTCTTGTGTTGACTGAGCTTATCTGAACCATGCGATCAAGTTCCTCCTTGCTTGGGAAAGGCACTGCATAAGATTGGTTCCCCAGCACTTGCACATCCCATGTCCACTGAAGCGGTATGATCCTAGCCAGCTCTGTTTGCAAGCGCTGCGCAGAGATCTGCCCTCTCTCCACTGTGATACGGGCAACTGCAGCAGATTGGACTGTATCCACAATCTGGTGGTGTTGAGCAGCCTGGATCTGGAAGAAGCCAGCCCCATCATCAGCAGCTCCACAATAGGCCACTGTAGGTTTCAGCCCTCGAAGCAGCGGACACTGGTTGGTGAAGTGCCCTTCAGTACAGATTGTGCAATCTTTCTTGGCTTGATCCTTCCTCTTCCGCTTTTTCCCATGATCCCCAGAGGCCGTTGCAGCAGCAGTAACCGGTGGGGGCTGGAACGCCCCACTGGGAACTTCAACAGCGCCTTGAGTCTCCTCACCGGCCTGGGCGGGTCCATGACCGCGCCCTTGGTTGGCCGCCGGTGGGGCGTTCGGTTGAGGGCCACCACGCCCTCCTCCAGTTTGAAAGCCACGTCCACCACCGACTGGTGGAGGGCCACCACGACCGACGCCACCTGGTGGTACCCCCCCACGCCCAACAGCGCCGCCAGCAGCACCTCTTTCCTTTTTATTAATTACTATAGCCAAAATTGGAGTCTCAAGGTTCTTAGTATTAATTAGCAAATTAATAAACTTCAGATTTGAAGTAGAGTTTTGGGCTCGAGCTGTGCCACACAGAACTAAAAAGTCACTCATGGGGCCAAATGCTTGGTATGCTTTAATAAAATAATTATTTTCCTAATCCTCTATGGTGGAACAGTCTGAATTAACACGTTTTCGGAGGCACTTGTCTACCACTAGACACTAAGTACCCTGAAAGGGAGCTATTTTAGATAGTTCCATCGAGCGCACCCAACAGGAGAACTCGAAACAATCCACATTTCTATCTAGGATTCAATAATGACTACAAACTTACAATACTTAGTCAATTTCATACAACATCGAGTCTTAGAAAATATTTATCACGATACCAGAGTTTAGAGTGCGATAACAGAGGAACAAAAATAAACAGCTAACAAAACGATACAAGGATCCATCTGTGCCCACCAGAAGAATCCTCCACACAAGAGCTAGCTTCTCACACTGCACCTGCAACAACGATAAATAAACCCTGAGTACACAATGTACTTGTAAGACTTACCCAACCAGAGGAAATATATTTGCCGACTCTCAAGGATATGATAGGCCATATGGCTTGCTGGTTCTTTTGTTTAGCAAAAAGCATTACTAACAGTTCGTCCTTAAGATCAAGTTTTATTTAGCAGTCGTTTTACAATTCATTGGCTAACCATTCTAGATAAGCACATGTACTACTTTCAAGTAAGAGTTGAGCAATTAGATTTATTTCCCATCTTTCATATTTTAGTTCTTACTACGGTGCTAGATCGTAACCAAGTCGTACTGTTACGTAAAAACGGCGATTCATGAACAATGTAGCCTAGCTGGGTACACCAAAAAACACACACCTCGTTTGTACCCCAGACTTAAACAAGACCAATCCGTTCCACTCCTATCGAGGGGTCTAGGTCCCTGTCCAAACTTGGACTCCAAGCCCCCACACTTGAGGCCCGGCCTCCATGTGGTGCTTAGACCTCCACCTATCCCCGCCTCAAATCAGTAAGTCCGGAAGGAGCCGGAACCCACGACAAGAGAGTAACAAGTCTTTAGGCTCCCATAAGCAAGTATGTGCTCGAGATAATAAATTTGTGACCTGACTAGAATCCACAACAGCAGACGGTCCTCGGACAAGAAAAACAGTACAACCAAGTCATGCCCCGTGGCCGTGGAACACAGCCTGTTACACCCACCAATACCCATACCATATCCCTGCCCGATCATCAATTTTCTCTTCCATCATTTTATCATGAGAGTTATAATAATAATAACCAGCTATTGTGAGTAATGACAAGTTACTCACGCTACCGATAAACCTAAGCAAAGCAACTACTCGATCCTGCACTAGTAAGACTCATATATATATATATATATATATATATATATATATATATATATATATATATATATATATATATATATATATATATATATATATATGGTTTTCATAGAATTTTTGCAATGTAAATGCACAACAAATACCTGATTATTAACAAAATAAGGGTTATACACCAAGACTTGCCTTGGGCAGGCGCAGTGTCAGAAACTGGGTCAGTCATGAGCGGCTTCGGAACTCTCTCCGGCACGAGGATCTCCTCCCCGTACTCTTCGACAATCTCCTCGTACTCTCGATCGTTGACGGTCACAATCTCCACCAACTTGTTTTCTACATGCATGCGATAATGGTGCAACCACTTAGTATTTAGGCAACAATAACTCTTAAAATACAAATACACATGCTAAGCTACTAAGCTAGCTCTAATGACTAAGATAGTAAGCTATCTATCATCTTCATCAAGCAAGATATCAAACTCATCTTACAAGTGCTTCATTTTACAAATCAATATTATGCTTTTATTCGTATTAGTTTTGGTGGATATTTAGTTACCTTAACAAATAGTCTAATTTAGGGCTATAAAAATTATAGAGAGCACACAATAATACAATAAGGCTACTGTAAAAATTTTAGGTTTGAAGCATGCACCAATTTACCACAAGAATTCTTACAAAAAAACAAACTAATAGTATCAAACTCTTCCAAATGACTTAACACGTCTTAATATTATCACAGACATGTATGAACTAATTTCACCATCAGATAGATCTCAATTTTAGAAATCTAACCGAACTAGTTTCACAATGTTTGGATACCTAGATCAATTGATATTAATTATTAGAGATCAGCTCCGAAACTAAAATATAAAACCATTGCTTATTTCTAATAAAAAGGAAAACTAAATCCTCAGCGTAGCCCACAACCACGCAGGCGCGGCCCATGCGAGCCGGCCCACGACGGGGGTAGCCCGCGCGCGTTGGCGATCTTACAAAAGCACCCTCGCGTTACTCGGTAATAGCGCGAGCACTATGCGTACTATTCCTCCCGTCAGTGTCTATGCAAAACGACCCTTGTAAAAACCTGTCTTCGCATCAAGGGGGTCCCTAGGGCTCCTCGCGTTGGCGGCGCGGCATTGGTCGGCATGGGGCCGCTACGCCGGCCAACTTGGGAGCCGCATGGACCTAGCTAAGAGGTCGAGACTCACCTACGGGCCGACGCGCAACGATGAGCAGCGGTTCGGATGCCGGAGACGGAGTAGGGTGGCTCCTCCGCGGCGGCTGACCTATGGTGGTGGCGAGAATGTTCTGGTGAGCTATAACGACACTGGAGCAGGAGAGGTAGTGGGTGAGTATTAGAGACTCACCCTGGTCCTAGGCGATGGGATGTCTCGGCCGGAGACGGCCCGAGCTGAGCTGGCCGCGTGCGCCCGGACGGTGCGACGGCACACCGCAGTGGCACGACCACATCAGCGGGATCTAGGAGACTGTAGTGGTTCGGGGCAGGAGCGCAAGGTGACAAGGGGACGGAGGCGAGTCAGGTGGTGCGACCAATTTGGCTCTAGGAGGTCCGATGGGAGCTGCCCACAGTGATGGGCGGGCTCAGCCTTAACAACACGGTGGCGGGGCAAAGCTACAAAATTGGAGCTCGGTGGGGCATAGCTCGAGGTGGGGCGGGGTCGGCCGGTTGGCTGACTTCATTGCGAAGTCGAGGGCATGGTGAATTGAGCATTGGCGGTCCCTCTCTGCCGAATTACAGGAAGTGGCTCAGGCGGTCATGGCGGCAAGGGAAGAGGGAAAGGATAGGTCAGCGCTCGGGTCACCTTTGGCTTGGCGGGATGCTAGCGGACAACGCATGCAAGTACTACGGCCAGCGTGGGCAGGAAAATGTGCACAGGCAGAGCCATTAAAGCGAGCGGTAGCACAGCACGAGAACGGAAGGGGCAACCCCTTGTGCACGTGGTGGCAGCGGCTTCGGCCAGACCGGCAACGTCGCAGCGGCCAGGGCACGGACGTGACGCCAGGCGATGGCACCGCAGAAGCAGGAGGGTGCCCACGCGCGCGAGGCAAAGGAGACCAGCAGCGGCAGCCATAGCACGGAGCCAGGCGAGGCAGAGGCAGCAACAACGGCGGGTGGGGTGGGGTAGAGCGGCAGCCGCGCGACAGCGGGCGCAGGGCCAGCGGCTGGCGACCCACGGCCTCTGTGGCCGGCCATGCCAGACCACGACCAAGGCAGGCTCGGCCAACCGGCTCCGGCCACACGCGCACACGGTGTGCGGCTGAGAGCACAGCATCGAGCCACAGTGAGCCGGTGATCGCACACACAGGCCTGACCGACTGAGACATGCTGAGCACGGTTTTTAAAAGCGTGTATAAAAACTAATCTAGCTCGGTTCCTGCCTCACCACCTAAACCACAAGAAAGAGGGTACATGGGGCTATCAAAAGGAGCTAAAACATGATATTACTGCTTAACTAAATTTCACAGAATAAATTCGTGAACTTGGTGTTGTCAAACTGTTTTTGGACTTGAAAATTTTCTAAGTCTTTGAGCTGAATCTATTTACAAGTTCAATTTCCAGACTACTAAAAGTACCAGCTACCAATATTATTTTGCTAAGACAAAAGTTGCATCGCCATCTACAAGGTTCATACTTCAAACTTCGTTAAGGTGTCATATGTATGTTCTATAGCATTTTTGTTCCCTAAAAATTTTTTCACACCCCTACAAGGCATAACATACAATATCAATTAACTTTGCATCTTTAACATTTTATTGATTATTTTGGATTACAAAACTTCATCTACACAATTGATCACATGCAATAACACATGAACATGATGCTTATGAATGGTTTATTGAATTGTTTTACACGGTAACACCGAGGGTGTTACATCCTCGTACCATCAACCACAAAGTTCCCTCGATCAAAACATAGACAACAATACAACAATACAAAGGTCCTTCTTCCATCTCAAATGAATGAATTCTGATAAATCGTGACAAACTCCTCTCTCACCTAAAAAAAAATCCCCTCTCACCCACTACGTCGGTTGTCCCACTTTCCTATTTAGCTAGTCAAGGTCCGAAGCAGCATCTAAAGGATACTAAAATTTTGAACAAGTTCGATAAAAACTTCCTATTCCAAAACTTCTGAAATAATTTTACAACCATTCAACTAATCTAGAAATGTCTAAATAGTTTCAAAGAAAATTTAACCCTATGTGGCTCCGTGTCATCGCAACTCGGGGTGACGCACCGCCACTGCTGAAGGGCCCTTCCTTGGCCTGCTCCCTGGCCGCCGCCACTGCTGCTTTCCGGTGAGCGGCGGCGATGGCCGTGGTGGCACCCAAAAAGGCCGCCATCCACTGCCCTCCCCCCTCCGCTGCTCTCCCTGGCCCCCCTGCTCTCTCTGCTCTCTGCTGCCCACGCTCCCTAAGTAAAAGCTAGACGGCCTCGCTACAAACACAGTTAGTGTGATCTTGTAAGACTATAATGCCCCTAGTGTACAAGTACGCTGCACGCAAGCACCGGGTGGCATGTCCATGGTCATTCAGATGACACTTCCTGTGTTCATTCTCTTTCTCCGTGGCAACATGACCTTCATCCAACGTCTTATAAAAATTGTTTTGGTTGTCTTCTATCAAAACCTTGTCTCCATCCATAAATTCCCTCCTGACAACAGGTTCACCATCGAATTTGGCTTGTATTTTTCTGTTAATGGTCTCAGGACATCTTCTTCTCTATACGAAAGCGGGCTAATGGATAGGGACACGTCGCCCGCGAACCCGCTAGCTGTTGGATAGGGTGACAAAACAATCTGGTACGTTCGATACAGATCGGTTCGGGTCTCACACCTGCTTCGTTCTCGACCCGAGGCATCGTGACGCTTCACGGGCTGCCCGACGCATTTCTCCGCTCACCTTTTCCTCCTCGTCCCCTCCGCCTGCTCCGCCGCCCCCATGCTCTCCACTCCGCCCTCCGTTTGTCTCGCCACCGGAACGGGCTAGAATCGCGGTCTGGCGAAGCGCAATGGCACGATGGCGAGCTGGCGCTGCCGCCTGGCCCCTGGCGCGGCAGGCTGGCGAGGCGGGGACCTGGCGGCGTGCCCTCGGCGCGGCGGCTCCCGACCAAGGCATGGGTACGGCCGGCCACGAGTCGCTGGCGCGAGCGGCGGCGCACAAGCCATCGGCTCAGGTCCCTTGGCGCGGCAGGCCACAGACGCAGGTCCCTGACACCAGTGAATTGGCGAGGCAGCGGGCTCCAGGCGCTGCGGGGGCTCCCGGCGCGGCACCGGGCTCCAGACGCGGCGCCGGCTCCCGGCACGGTGGCCCTGGTCCCTATCCATGCCAAGCCCACGCGCAACGCCACCGAGCATCCGCTTCGTCCCACCTCGACGTTGACACTCCAAATACTCCGGTGACGCGCATTGAAGAACGGCGGCACATCCCCGTGGAAGACGCCACTGTCTTGGTGCTGCGGAGATATGCTAGTACGCGCAAGGCCTCTCGTTCATTAGAAAAACCAGGCACATCTTGAGTGCCATTTTGAGCCAATAGTTGGTTTCTAGAATCTGGACACCCTCGACCCGCTTGATGAAATGCAGGACAAGCATTTGGGTAGGATTTCACATACAACAACTTTCTGTAGCTTGGAAATATAGTATATTTGAACAGATATTCTGGACAAGTACGCCAAATTGATATCAAACAACCTTTTTTTTTGTGAGTGATTAGATCAAGCATCCATTTCTTCTGGTCTTCTAGATTCTGAATGATACAAAATCAAGTAGATGTATAGTGCTATAGTACAGAGCTAGCTCAAATATCCAAGACATGGCCTCCAATTTCCTATTTATCGCTAGTTTGTAATGGATGCTTTACCCTGATCAACATATGTACTTTATTATTTATCGCTAGTTTGTGATGGATGCTTTACCCTGATCAACATATGTACTTTATCCAGGTTCAATCGGTCACCAGCACACTTATATCATCTAAAATACATTTGACAATCTTTCCAACTGCTATATACCAATCCAGCATATTAGATTGACTTCCTCCAAGCAAACCTCTAAAGAAGTTGTGTAGAAGAAAATTATATACAACAAAAATCCAATGGTCATTGAAGAAGGAACAATCCATTAGATTTGTGATTGAGGCATTTACATAAGAAACTAATTATCGAAACATCATGCCATCTCAGTCAATAATTACACATTTGTCTGTTGATTTAACCGTTGGTAATTTCTAAGACAAATCTTTTTATAGATCTCCTTGTTTTGCTGATTGGCGAACCAACTGCTGGTTACGGTTAAATTGTTGCTTACCTTTATGGATTGCATCTCATGCAGCACATCGACTCTGACATAGACCAATTGATTTAGCAAAATTATACATGCAGTCATTACCTCCATGGCATTCTCCATTCTTAGGCAATCAAAACTTTAATGCATCACCCTTCAAATAACCTTGCTCATCAGAAAAAAAAATAATAGAAGACATTTTAGTACTGGGCGTACTTATACATGGCCTAGGCTTTTATACCAACGTATTAATAATCTAATCTGTGACATATGCTTAGTTTTAGAAAATCTTACTCATATAAGATCGAGGCATATAATTCATTGTTGCGATTTACCATTATATTATTTAACTGCACATTGGCATGTCCTAAAGTTTGCCTCTTATATGATTCTTTAAATGATATACTTGTAGATCCGATAAAAATTCGCCACTGAGCTCACCCAAAATATACGATGCTCAGCTCATTATATTATTTACCTGCGCACTGGTATGCCCTAAAGTTTGCCTCTAATATGATTCTTAAAATGATATACGTGTCGATCCGAGAAAAATTCACCACTGACCTCACCCAAAAAGACGATGATCAGCTGCTGATCAAAGAAATGCCTCCTCAGGTAGTGTTCAAAATTAGACAAGACAACGAAAGAATCGAATAAAATACTAATAGAATTAGATCAAATTTATATGAATGCCATGCATATTTCTTATATACTGAAAATAGTAATTGCACTTAGTAGAGGTCATATGGATGGCTTGCACTAAGAGGTTAGGCTGTCATCAAGCAATGGGTGAAGAAGCATATGAAGAACTTGAGTCTATGTGATGTGAGAAATTTTGGTTGACAAGTCAACAGATTTATGTATCAAGTGAGCAACCCAAAAGCTATGGAGTATCAACCTCGGGCTCTATTTTTGTGTTCTGCAATGAAGAAATGCATCAGCTCTGTTGACTATATTCATCCTGCTTGTGTTCAAACAAGTTGCTGCATTTTCCTTGCTACTGCAAGGATGCTGGCCAGAGAAAAAAGAGGCAGTGGTCTTGGTTGATACCTGATAGACAAGATGAGAAGATTTGCCCATTCACTGTAGCTGATGGAGGTGCTTCGGGCTGCTTCAATGCGAGGGAGAATGATACAAGCTTGCTGAGATTATTAAGATGAATCTATTTTTCTGTACATGCTCCCTGTAGCAGCTATGTTCGCATTTCCGATCTGAGCTCATCAACATGAACAACTAGGCTAGAACTTTTGCTGTATGCACAAACCCTGTGATCAATGTATAAGCTACATACCACTCTGATCTGAACTCCTGTATATAAGTATCTTTTGGTGTATACAATGCATATTAAGAATCTGAGCCGCTACATATTGCGACAATATTAAGAATCTGCAATAAACGACTACAATGAAAGCAGTTATTGCTATGCATTTCAGCACTTGAGAATAAAAGAGAAGCTATAGAGCTACGCCAAAAATTAGAGCCACAAATGAAACACTGGGCTCCTGAAACATGGGCGCGGCGCACCATATAGCTCGAGTTATTTAATTCTATGGTAGGCCACAAAACGCTCGAGTTATTTAATTCTATGGTAGGCCACAAAACTAATTTGGACGAGGTCTCCGTGAAAAATCTAAGGGCTCCTTTGGAACACGGGATGGGGAAAACACAGGATAGCAAAAACAAAGGAACAGGATAGGATTTGAGTTGAAAAATAGAGAATTGAAACCATAGGAAACTGAGAGTTTGTTGTTTGGATGGGCATAGGAAATTCATAGGAATGGAAACTGGAAATATCTAATCCCCTCGTAGTTTAATCAACTCTGGTTGTTTCCATCCATCATTTCCGTGTGTGCATCGGGAGTACCAGGTGCTCGTACAGCTAGCTTTCTCTCTCCCACATGCATCATTGCCGTGCAGAGTACCAGCTGCTTCAGCTATTGTTCTTTGCGTAATCTCTATGCACAGCCTTGGTCCTATGCAAAAAAAAAGAGCCCCAAGTGGATGTTAGTTTTCCTACGTTTCTCCAGAGAAATCTATGGCAAAGGATTCTTTCCTCCAAATTTCCTGCAGGTCAATCCTACCAACCAAAGGAGACTAAAGTGAAAATTCCTATAGGAATGGAATCCTATATTTTTCCTATAAAATTCCTTTGATCCAAAGGAGCCCTAATTGTTCAAAGCTCATAAACTTTTAGCTAATTTAGGCATTAAATTTAAATTAGCAAATGCCAACCAAAATAATTTGGAAATAATTTGGGGAACATATTGGTGTTCTATTTTACTAACATGCACACTTAAAACAGTTTCAAAATTGAATTTATTTCGTGGCAAACTAGGCCAATCAATGAGATTGAGCCGAAGTGGCCGAAATTTTTTACCAAGCATCACATATTTCAAAGGTTTTAGCCATGTTGAAATGTTCAGCCGGAAGTGACAAAAAAATGAAGGGAGGAGACTGGGAGAGAAAAGCTTAAATAAGCATGTAGCACAATTTGAAGGTAAATCATGACTTATGCTCCTCAATTGGGTTCTAAAGTATAGCTTCGTCACATGTAAATTTAGTATGCAATAATATATCCGCCAATTGTAATTTTCAATATTCATATAATTGCGAAGAGTTAAATGTACTCGTTGTATTAATATGTCATTAAAACTTTATCTGGTTTGGTCAGCCATGGAGAGGACAAGACCAATAAAACTGTTGTTCTACTCTGCCTAAGTCCATTTAAGACAAAAAAAATCTAACCCTAAGATGGCAGTAGAAAAACACCCTATTCCACCTTCTTTTACTTAATTAATATGGATAGTTTTATCATGCCCCTGCATTCACTAAGCCCAGAGTAATGATGGTCCCATATTTATATTAGATCATTGATCAAGTAAGAAAATTGCTGATTTCACATGTTTATTTGTACACACAAACTTAGTAAACAAGTTTCTTCTTGAGACCCCCGCGTCGCCCTCCCCACGCGGGCGACTCGGGTGGAACCGAACCCCAGCGCCGCCCCCACTTTCCTCCTCCCTCCCCCGCCGCGCCGCCACCGGAGCAGGCCGCCGGCAAGGCCGTGCGACTTGCCGGGATGGTGGCGGCGAGGCATTCTCCTGGTGGCGGCGGCGATGGAGTGGCGTGGGCGCTCCTTCCTCTCCCCCGTTTTCTCTCCCTTCTCCATGACCTAACGGTGGCGACGGCTCCTGCTTGGTCCGATCCAGGGCCTCGGCGTCCGGATCCGGCGCCTGGGTGGCCGGATCTAGCGCCCTCTAGGTGAGTTTGCCCTGTCAAGCTTGCTTTGAGATTCGACGTCTGGATCCACGCAGTTGGCTGGTGCTTGCCCTCGGCGACCTGGCCTTTCGTGGGCGCGTGGTTGGCGGCGGAGGGCTGCTCGCGCCCTCTCCTCCAGCCCCCTCCTCTCCCTTGCTTTGGCTGGCCTTGGGCGAGCCGGGTTCGATGCTGGCTGCTCTCGGCCAGATCCCACCGGGGGAGGAGGGGGGTGACTGCTTCAGCTTGTTGGGCGGCCGGATCTGGGCGGGGGATGGCCGGGCTGTGCGGCGGCCAGAACTGTGCGGCGGCAGCTTCCCCGGGTTGCTGGTGGCCAGCTCCATGGGCCCGGCGGCCGAATGCACGGGTTCGGCAACCGGGGCCACGTGGAGGACGGCAGGGTGCGGCAGGAGGTGGATGTTGGCGGGCGGGGCGGCTGGGGCTTCTACCTCCACTTCCCTGGCCCTCCCTTCTCCTACTCGTCTGCTTCCTTCTCCCTTGCCGCTGCCCTGTGCGGCTTGCTGCTGGTAGGCTTCGGTTGGTCCTAGCAGTGGGCATCCTCTTCGTGCGGCTCTCCTCTCGGCGGGTTTGGCTGCTGCTGCCCATCATCCTCTCCTCAGGGCGACGGTGCAGTTCACCGTGGCAGCTTGGTATAGCGGGAAGTCCCCTTGGCTCTTCGTGTCCCGTCTCTGAGATGGGTCGGGTGCATCGTCATGCAGCTACGCTTGCTGCGAGGACGCTTGCGGTACGCGTAGTGGCGTTGGGTGTCAGCCCGACGCCCGCGTTCGTCACCGGCGTCTTCCTTCATGACTGCCTCCTTTGCGGTGCCCATTGGCAGGCGATGGTGGGTGGGGTGTGAGGTCATGGCGAAAGCCTGGACGGTGACGTCTGCTGGCGTCGCTTCCTCCTTGGAGGCGTCCTTCTAGTACCTCTTCTCCTGCCCATTTTGGTTTGCAGGTGAAAACCTTCCCTTACGGGTTTGCGACGTCGGCGCCATTGGTGTCGTGTCCTTCTTGAAGGCGTCGCGAAGCATTCCAACTCCGTTCCTCTGCTCCGCTGCTGTCTGGCCATGGTTCTTCAGGTGATTTCGTTGGTGGTGCTCGGCTTCTATGCTTTGGGGCGTTTGCCTGTGTTTAGTTGCTTGGGTCGTTTTTGACCAAGTTGAGTTGTTTAGTTGGGTCGTTTTAACCAAGTCAGAGCAAGTAGTGACGTGGTGGCAAGTTGACTCGGTGTGGTTCACCAGAACGTCGAGTAGCGTGAAGTGGTTAGTAGTGAGTTGGGTACTAGTTACTAGTTAAGTAGACGCCGACCAAGCTGTAAGTGGTAGCGTGAGCTGTGATAGTTGCTCCATAGTTGTTTGGGTTGAGTAGGACACTCCCCTCAGTTGTATGGTTTTTCTGGCTCAATTTCCATATAAAAAACTGGGTTGACACTTGCCTTTTTTCTTTCTTCGTCTAATAGAAATCGCGGCAAAGCTTTTGCCCTTAAAAAAAAATTTGTACACACAAACAGGACCATCTATAGTATAGTACAACGGGCACGTCCACTTGCCATACACGGCGACGCCGCGATCTTTTCTAGTAGCACATGATTCTACGTCTCCACTCTTCACCGTCGCCCCTGCAGCACACTGGTATCGGCTTGGTCATCCCAAGTTAAGTGCAATAGTGCAAGATAGTACATTTCTAGCTGTATGACTATCAATGATAGTACGCCAGAAGCCATAAAACAGTCAGCATTGGCCTGCTCATTTCGTACGGAATCCCTAGGTAACACTGAAAAAAATACAGTGCTATTCCAACGTGATGCTATATCACCCTGTTCAGCCGGTCTTATCAGCACGGCTTATCAGCCATGGTACAATGTTTTTCTCTCACAACAAAATAACATCAACCGGCTTATCAGCAGCAGAAACGATCAGCCGAACAGGGTATTATTGAATCTGTTACCAACAATATGTTCTGTTTCACTGTTTACATGAACCAGATAGGGGATTGGACTGTTGGAACTGCTGTTTCACTGTCCCAGTTGGATGCTCAATTCAGGATGCCAAATGCTTTGTAGGATTCAACACTATCATGGAGGGTCTCCTCTATAGGCCTGAAGGTCCACCCTAGCTTCTGAAGTTTCTCAGAACTGTATATGGAGTTGTCATCCGTTTCCACAAAGCTACAAAATATTGAAATACGAAGATATAAGTACCAACCAAGTCAAGAGAGACCAAAACTAAAAGGAAGAACAATATGATCAAGAATTCAACAGTTTATCAAAACATTCAGAGTTAAAATCCAATCTCCCAAATTTCTGTGCATGCATGGAAGTATCTAAACGATATGAATGCCATACTCACATCAAAAGACTTAGTTTAGTAGACACCTCTACTTACCTAATGGTGTGGTTACACAACAAGAAGTATCATAACAAGAACAAACAGTAGAATTTTATAGTTGTTAACTCAGTGACGTTTTAGCATCCTTCTCTTCTAAGGCCATTCCGTCAGCATGTATTTATTGATGCATCGATATCAGCTGTTGAAGTTAAGAGAGGAACTAAACTGAATGCATAGAGATAACAAAACTATTTCAGAGGTGAGGCTTACTTTTTGGGATAAGGGTAAGTTGGATATAAGGTCTTTAATATGTTTATCATATCAGAAACTTTTATTGGATGTGAACTGCAGATGTATCGTCCAGACGCTTCTGGTTTTTCGTAAGCCAGAAGAAGAGCATCAGCAACATCACGAACATCCACCATATTTCTGAGTCTATTTTCAACAGTCTCACGATCTCCTGCAGAAGAAATGTATGTACTTAAAAAATAACTAAACCACTAAATTAAGTATGAAGCTTGTTCTTAAGTAGATAAAGTACTTTGCAGCAATTGATTAATATATGCTTTATGGATAATCAGAAATAAGCAATAGACAAACATTATTGACTAGATTATCATTTTAATTATGTAACTGAATGCAAACCAGTAGAAAACTAAGATAACATAGGAGTAGAAAACTAAGATAACATAGGATTACCCTATACCTTTGAAATAGTTAAGGAGTACTTTACTACTCGCATTTAACATAGACTGCATCAAGGGTCCTAATACCAAGGCTGGGCATATAGTTACAACATCCAGCCCCGTTTTTGCTGCATAAGCAAAAGCCTCACGTTCGGACAGAGTTTTGGAAAGGTAATACCAATCCTGCACGATAAAAACAAATATCTTTTTAGGCAAGACAGATCAGCAAGTTTACTATGAAGAAACACAAGAATAGCAACATTTTCTGTGGTTAGTACAAGGACATTATATGATACAAAAATCAACTGTTAAACTTCCCCCTTTTTTAAGAAACAGAAGGGGTTTGCCCCTACTGAATAAATGTATATATTAGAAAAGAAGTTAAACAACTGAACAAACAAACAAAAGGAACCTAGGTTTACACAAAAAAAATCTAGCCAGCCACTTATAGGGGGGAAATAACTCATCTTCGCACGATGCGATACGAATTCATGAATGAACTTGGATTTGCAAGCCTGCACAGAAAGCGAGATTTGACTGAACA
Source organism: Saccharum spontaneum (assembly GCA_022457205.1). NCBI lineage: Eukaryota > Viridiplantae > Streptophyta > Magnoliopsida > Poales > Poaceae > Saccharum > Saccharum spontaneum. Next base: position 46,654,924 of record CM039618.1, read on the forward strand.
TGCAGTCATTTCTCACTAGCCAAATACTACAAGCGAGTAAAACGATGGTCTCCATGAAGACAGGAACTGCTAGGTTCTCTTTGAAAGCTTGTAACACAAGATGTGGATCAAACAACTGAGGCACTCGCAGCCAAACTAGACTCCAAGAATCCAAAGCAAAGGGGCAGTGAAGAAACAGATGTTCAACCGTCTCGACTGAATGGGTAGAACAAATAACACAATCATAGGAGGGCAAATCCATGTTATGACGTTGAAGCAAACCTCGCGTGCTTAGTCTGTCTTTCATAAGCATCCAGAAGAAAAATTTATGTTTAAGTTAACAAGAAGACTTCCAAAGCCATCTGCAAGACATTGGTAAAGTTGTGTGCCCCACTAATACTTTATAAGCGTGAGAAGAGGAGAAATTACGGTTGCCCTAGATATAATGCCACAGGTCTCACTCTTCAATAGTGCCATATTGTTGTGCTTCAACTCAAGACCTTGATACTGATCAAAAGCTTGCACCGAGAGAGGCAGGTGGAAGAGTTTGTGTAAATTTTCTAGTTGGATTGCTTCTTGAAAAGATATTTTTGTTCATAACAAAGGAGAAGAGTTCAGGAAATTGCAGCTGTGGCACCAACTCATCCCACAGATCTTGCCAAAGAAAATTAGTTCGACCATCTCCAATGATCAGGTTCTTTGGGGAGGCCAAACCTTCGTAAATATCAAGGAGCTTAACTATATCCCTCCACTAAAATGATCCTTTATTTGCCAAAATTGGAAGAGTCCCATTCCCATAATAATTCTCCCACACCAAACTGACCCAAGGGAGATCTATTCTATTGAAGAATATATGAAGAGTTTTTAGGAGAAGGGCATCATTGTGCGTTGATAGATTGATGACTCCTAGACCTCCTTTTTTCTTACTTGCGGACAATTGGCCTGCCTTAGGCGGTTTCTTTGAGTTAAGCTTCCCTTTTGGAAGTGCAACAAGAAAAATAAGGATATAATGCATGAATAGCAAATAAGGGGTGTCAAACCATATGGACTATGAGGATTAACTGTAAATTAAGACTGCAATCTTGACACAAAAACATACTAATCAGTTCAACCCCCAATTTGGCCAAAAAGGAACTCAGAGAAGTTTAACTTTCATGCAAGAATGTCAAAAGATAATTCTTGTGTAGTGCAAGATAATTCTTTTTCTCTATGCTATGTCGTTATTTGCACAAGCAACACCATTGCTTTACTAAGGGACAACTGTATCACCTCATTCTTCCTGCAGTAATCCTCATCTGACCAACAGTCTTCATCAAAGGCCTTGTCCTTAGGCCAGTTAGGGTTACTGAATACAGCTCCAATAGAAGACACCACCACAACTCGCTTAACTTTTGCCTCATAGCAAGCCTTTAACACATTGGTTGTTCCTACTACAGCAGGACCTATGACCTCCACCTGTACATCAGAAATATTTGGTGAGAGGCAAGAAAAGGATAAACTATCATATCACGTGCTCATTAATAAACTAACCAATTTTTACATATGTCTACAGGTAGGACCAGATAGCTAAGCCGCAATGATGCTGCGCAGGCAAGAATTGATAAAACATTGTCTGTTGCCACTAATTGAGTTGCAGTTAAACACAGATACCCTTAAGAAATGGTCAAATGTTGCATATCTCACGCTTGTTTCAAGAAAGTAAATGAATTCAGCATGTCTCATATGAATTAGAATAATTTGAGGACATTCTGAATTTTTTCCTGGTTTATGAAAATAAATGCTAAAGAAAATTCCATGTCAGGTTAGAATTACAGCTTGAAGCCTTGGAAGCAAAGCCTTGCCAGGACCCAGGAGTAGCATTGGTTGCAGCCTTTGAAATAACTGTGTTCTACACCTCCTTATTTAACCTCAAAACTTCAGGAAACAAAATATGAAATAGATGTTCTTGACAAATTCACCTCAGGGTTGGAGGACCGGCCGGAAGGGACAGGGCTAGCTACATGGAAGACACCCTCACAGCCAGCAATTGCTGATGCAACACTGCTGTAGTCCAACAAATCAGCCTTGAGAAGCTGCAACCTTTCCCCAGCTCCTTCCAGCGCCTTGAGATGAGCATTCTTGCTAGCACCTAGAGCACAAACAAGATATATCTTTTTTTGAACCAGAGAAACAAGATACATCTTCATCATATATATAACAAATTTCTTGGTCCATCATAACAAAAAAAGGGATATCTGTTCAACTTTTTTTTATCAGGCCCTGTTTTTTTTAGCCTGCTGCTAGTGTTCTTTTCCTTTATTTTTCAATTTGTTTCAGCCTTAATTGAACTTCTCTTTTCAGTGGAAAGATGTGTAGCTATCCCCCCTGTGTATCCTCAAATAAAAAAATGCGATTCCACATTCCTAATGTCTCCCTCTCCGAGAGTTCATGGATACAGTATATAGAAAATTCACGCTGAGCAGGGTCAATAAACAATTATCAGACTCTCCTCAACCCCCAGAAGGCTAATGTTAATCCCAATCTGCATGTCTCCTGATTTGCCCCTAGCAGTCTAGCAGGTGTCCAAACCCACACCATGGTTTTGCCCTCGCTAGATCTTGTAGATCATATTGAAGAAGTTCTCTTTAATGGTCTGCCCCTGATATTTCAAGTCAAAATCCTCATTATTTCTTCTTTTTGGATGGCCTGCCCTTATGGGCTTGCTGGGCACATTTTCTTGCTGCTGACTTCCATTAGCCCATTGACCAATGATATCTATTGAAGTCACTTATCAATGATATCCATATTGAAGTCACCTATCAGCAGGACCTTGAGGTCTTCGGTCTAAAAAGAAGTCGCTTATCAAATCTAAAAATAGAAATATTTTAACCAGTAAAGAAAAATCTAAAAAAATATTAATACCTTTTAATATTTGATCAAATTGAAAATCAGTTTATTCGTAAATAAAAAAAAAGATGCGCAATCCTTTCCTTTTAGACGGAGGGAACACAAGAATCGCCCGCCGAGTGGCCAAGAAACCACGGGGTGCGACGGATCGATGAGAGGGAGGTCTGAGAGCCTTACCAGGGTTGCGCACGGTGCCGCGGACCGTGTATTGGCCACGGGAGAGGAGGAGCTTCACGAGCCACGACGCGATGAAGCCGCCCGCGCCGGTCACGCATACGCTCTTCGCCGCCGCCTCCATTGCCTTTTGGTTTAGCGCTGCCGCTCAAGAGAACTGTCGAAGTCGACGGTCGACTCCAGTTGTAATTATAACTGTTTTTTTTTATTTTAGTCCTGTTCAGCTGGTCATGTTTCGGCATGTTTCAGCTTGTTTCAGCTTATTTCAGCTTATTCTCTCTCATATAACATTATTAAATTAGCTGAAACCAGTCGGCTTTTCTACCTGCCGAACCAGCCCTTTACGAGCTTCACACTAAACAGTTTTATATTTCTATTACAAAAAATAAAGCTCAACCTGAATGGAACCCTTGGAAAAGTGGACTGATTTTTTTTATACAAAAGAAAGTTCTATGCTAGCATGTGCGCGAGTATAAACGAACCTGTTGTTCGGTTATTTAAGAGTCTGCCAACCACCGAGTGTGGATGACACAAGAAACAGCTGACGCCCCGCATTACCTGAATCGTGTGTTTCAGCAGCATCCAACACGCGAATTTTGGACCATCGGATTTTAATCTGACGATTTCTGAATTTTGCAGTCATGTTGTATTTGTATTTGTGTGCCGGTTGGCCAGGTTGTTCCATGTTGGACTCGCTGGCTTTATGAGGCCCAGTTTTCGTTTGGCCCGATATTGTTCTTTGTTGTACGAGTGAATTTGGGCCTATGCTCCAGATATATGAACACACGTGAAAAAAAAAAGATAACAAGCTTCTTTGGTGAATCTGAGTAGCAAAAAAATTAGGAGACAACTACTAAACAACAAAAATAAAAAAGGGGGCAAATTACAAAAAAATCAAAAACTAAAAAAAAACTAACAACAACAAAAACAAAGCCAATTGGGGTTAAAATATGATAAATACAAAAAAAGCTAATAACTGCATAACATGGAATATAGAAAATAAAAAATTAAGTATGAAAAAATAATTAAGTAAGGTAAAATAGAAACATAGAAAATAAAAAAAATATAGAAAACATAAAGACAAAAGGAGAAAAAGAAAGAAAACACACAAAAAAATAACATAAAAAACAACAAAAACAAAGCCAATTGGGGTTAAAATATGATAAATACAAAAAAAGCTTATAAACAACAAAAAAGGGGCAAATTACAAAAAAAATAATTGGGGTTAAATTATGAAAATACAGAAAAAAAGACATGTGAACACACGTGAAAAGAAAAGACAACAAGCTTCTTTGGTGATCTGAGTAGCAAAAAAATTATTTGTTACGTGACAAATGCAGTTGCTAATTAGGAGACAACAAAACAACAACAAAACAAAAAAGGGAGCAAAATACAAAAAAAATCAAAAACTAAAAAAATTTAAAAACAACAAGAAAAAAGCCAATTGGGGTTAAATTATGAAAAATACAAAAAAAAATGAAAACACGTGACAAAAGAAGACAAGGAACAAAATAAACAAAAAAATTACATGAAAAAATAACTACAATTGAAACATATGTATATCTCTAGTTACATGGTTGGGATTGAAAGACAAGGTACGATTTACAAAGACTGCACGAGCCCATACATGGAACAAACAAATATCGGTGGAGACATATCCTGAAACCAATATGGAACCAACAATCTTTCAAGTTGGCCACAACAAACCAAAGGCATCAGACACTGTTGTCGAAAAAAAGCCTCATACACAAAAACACTCTTGGACCTTGGACCTTCACATTAGGAATACCATTGCTGCATGGAATGCACACCAAAAAAAGATGAGCAGGAACATTTCATAATACAATGACAGGTTGCATTTCCATATACTGATAAAAAAAGGGAAAAACAAAAGTGATGAACATAAATAAGTAAATAAAAAATGTTGTTTTGGGTTGTGTTGCCAATGCAATGCATTTTTTTCTTAGAGAGAGATTATGTTGATCCCCATCCCATGCATGTGAATTTAGGGCCTGCTGTTCATCTATGGGAGTGGGGGCCTTCTCAGAGAATGGGATGTTCAGGCCTAGCGCTAATGCACTAACAAGGAATGAGTATGGCTGGAACAAAGGTGAGCATTTCTTGCCAGTTGCAAGTTGCAAGGTGAATATGATACATGAAGAATCATACTGCAAACTTGAAGGGGTCAGAAAATGGGGAAGGAAATGGAAAATAGAAAGAATGACAAAGGACTAATGGGAATAAATGCACAGAGTGAGAGAAAAGCTAAACAGGACACCAGACCAAACACTAAACACACGTGCTAGCAAAAAAAGGGTATAAAAAGAAAAAAGTAGAAAGGGCTAAGCCTATAAAACAAAACAGATGAAATAAAAAAGGCCCAAAAAAAGGACAAAAAAGCCCACACAAGAAGGGAAGAAAAGGCCCATGAAAAGAAAATATCACCACGTCCGACAGACGGCAGCACATCTTATAAAATCATAAGAAAGCTTCTAAGTCAAGAAATCCAAAACCCTAAAAGAAACCGAACATGGAGGACGAAGAGCACCTGGAGTGGGGACAAAACATGGAGGATGAAGAGCACCTGGAGGGGATTGGGGCCTCAGAATCCATAAGCAAGGATGCAAACATAAGCTACATCTAGATCAGTGATAAGGTGAGCCCTTCGATCTATAATAGAAGCAATGATCCCTCCCCCATCCATATATAGAATCACCAGATAACTCTTCTGCATGAAAAGTACCAAGATTAGTGACTTGTTATGTACATTTACAATCCAAAAATGACGAATTACTGCATACTTCATCTCTAAGAATCCTTTTTTATGATGATTAATCTGAATCTAACATGGACAAGGCACATCAGCGACAACAATTCACATGGATATGGAACTACCTATGGCTTGAAAGATGTAGGTAAACTCAAATGCAATCTGCAACTTTAAAAACATGATTCAAACATTTTAAGTTACGTGTTTGAGCATTGTAGGATATGTAGAAAAAACTAAAACAAAGAATAGCATTTTATGATGTGTTGAGCATTTAAGGTCCTACAGTTTGCTTACAAAAAGTAGGTGTTTTCAATCAAGATTTCCCATGGAGCAAGACACTTTCCTTACCTTATCTAATATAGACCCATGTTACACAGGAGCAAATGAGAAGAAACCGTGCTTTGCAATTTGAGAGTATATCCACTGCAACCACTGAACCTTTCGGTGTACTTGAATACAATACACAAGGGATTAACAACTTCCAGGTATGTGTGGACAACAAAAATAGCAAATTATAATGTTTATCATTCATACAACTCTTGAGCTTTTCCAGCAAAAAAAGAACAAAAGATACCATTAAAAGTTGGATTTCTAAATTTTGCAGCCAGGTGGTTCAATAGACACATACCAAGGGGATGCGACATATTTTGGGGAATTGTTCTTCGCAAACCAAACATATATACCCATGTCAAACCTACACAACCAGGTATGCAAAAACCACACCATTTTGTTCACATTAATTAGCAAAAAATATATTATATAAAAAAGGTACACATAAAAAACAGGGAGGCTACACTGGGCTTATCATGGAGCAGATCAGAAACTCACAAGAAGATAATACAAAGACAAAGCACCACAGGTATGAGATGAAAAAAGTATATAAGAGCATATACATTTTTATGGTGGTTCATACATAACAATTAGGAGAGTAAAAAAATGTGAAACAGGTACAGCAGATGCAGTATGGACCATACACACAACTAGAAATAGGTGATATGACAACACAGGTACAGTAGGGTCTTATGATAGAAAAAACATGATATAAACTATAAAACTGAAAAAATGACAGTCTATGGACATGAGTGCAGGATGAAGATGATTTGGATTCAACAATCAACAACTGGGAAGAAGAAAAGCACAGCAGCATAGAATATGAACAGGTCTTTTTTTTTGAAACTGAAGAACTTTTACTAGAACAAAAAAACGATAAACCAGAATAAGAATTCAACACTTATCTAATGTGAGCATTTTGAATAATGCGACAACATCTGGAGGATGATCGCGATGATGATGGAACTGGCGCTAAAGACATCAACTGGCAACTGGATCTATTCAGCAACTTACAAGTAGAAAAGGTAAGTAAATGAACAAAAATATTTGAAGGATACTGCTACATCATTAGATTAAAAAATTAAAAAAATACAGGTACATTGTTCTAGAATTGCCAGCACGTACATGAGTACAGAGGATGATGAGCCCACTGTGCATGAGGCGACTACTTCAACAAATTCAACTGCACAGAACTCAGTCGATCAAAATACAGAAGAGAACAAGTTGTTGACTGAAGAAGAAATAGAAACCTTTATTCGTAATAAACAGATTGCCGCATCAGAAGTGAACAATGCAAGTATTGACAGCAAGTACACACCACAAGTTGGCATGTAATTCAAGAATAGAGATGGCGCTCACCACTTCTTCAGTTTCTATGCTTTCTTAGCTGGATTTGAAGTTGTGATCACACATGTTGCGAAGACAACAAGCAGGAAAAGAAACAATGAGATCACTTAGGTCACAATGAAATACCATAGGTATGGCAAGGAGGCAAAAGAAAAGAGCGATGAGCAACAAGAAGAAGATATCATGGCTAATTTAGCAAAGAACAAAGACCAAAAAAGGAACACAAATATGCAAGTGAAAATAGATTGTAGAGTTGTTATGGTAGTGAAGGAAGAAAAATGATATTTGGAGGATAAAAAGACTGGATCTAGACCACAATCATGAACTCAGCCCCAATAGCAGAAATCAAATATTTAGTGGACACAAGTACATGACAGACATGGAAAAGGGGATTATCAGAACATTAAACGACAACAACATACCGACTAGAAAATATGATACCGATCCTATGCTATCTGAGAGGAGGACTAACAGCGCTGCCATATAAGAAGAAGGATGTCAGCAACTTCAGAACAAAAATCAATAGAAAAATAATCGGGAATGACATGATGCAGACCCTAGAGTTTTTTAGGAAGAAGAAGGCAGAAGATCCAACAATTTTCTACAGATTCGATCTAGATGAAGAAAAGAAAGTCAAGAATATGTTCTGGACAGATGGGTCATCCATAAGAAACTGTGTAGAGTACGGGGACTGTGTCAGTTTTGATACTACTTACATGACAAATAAGTACAATCTCCCATTTGCACCATTCGTTGGTGTTACAGGCCATGGACACACTTGTCTGTTTGCATGCGCATTTATATCAGATGAGACAATGGATACATTTAAGTGGGCATTTCAAACATTCCTAGAAGCTATGGGTGGGACACAACCAGCAACTATCATCACAGACCAAGATAAGGCGGTGAGAGGAGCCATACAACAAGTGTTCACTAACAAAGTGCATAGAAACTGCTTCTATCACATAAAATCGAAGTGCTACAGTAAGAATGGAAACTGTTTTGCAAAGAATAAAGGACTACCAGAGGAGTTTGAAGACATTGTCAACAATTCTTTAACCATCGAGGAATTTGAGCACCTGTGGAAAAAGATGATAGAATACTATAATCTACAGAACAACAAGTATTTCAGCAAGATATGGGAAAATAGAGATAGATTCATACTTGTGTACTTTAAGAATGACTTCTTCCCTTTTCTGCAAAGTACATGAAGAAGTGAAGGAACAAATTCTAGATTCAAAGACAATGTAGGCCCCACTTATAGTGTGATTAGCTTCCTACAAGAATACCAAAGAATTGTGGAATCAGTAAACATAATGGAAGAAATACGAGACCATGCAAGCAAGCAGAAGAAGCCTAAGGAGCTCATGTTTGGATACAAAATAGAAAGACAGGCACAAGAATTCTACAACAAGAACATATTCAGACAGTTCAAAGTTCAGTTAAAAGCTACAACATGACTTAGTTACTCACAAACAGACACTCCAATGACTTATGAGGTGTATCAAAAGAAAAACCAAGTCCAGGAAATATATAGACATAGGAGATATCTAGTAGTCGCAGATCTAACAAAAGGAAGAGAGGAGTTCAGTTGCATATGTGGCAAGTTTAACAAAGATGGCATCTTATGCTCTCATATCTTAAAGATTATGGTAAAAAATGATATGGAAGAAATTCCAGATAGGTACATAATAAACAAATGGAGAAATAAGGAAAGGAAATTGAGCATACTTGTACGACAAGAAACACATGGAACACATGCAATCCTGAGACACAACATTCTAAGTAGGAAGGCTGCAGTGCTTAATTCAGCAGCAGCCCAGAGACAAAGCATAATGGAATATCTAGCACAAGAGTATGACAGGTTACAAATTGACATAAACAGAATGATAGCAAAAGAATCAGATGGGGCTCAAAATGATCACCAAGAAACAAGAGAAGAACCATGTTTGACAATGGAAGATACAAATCTTATCCATGTTTGACAATGGAAGATACAAATCTTATCCTAACAGAATTGCAAGATTCCAATAGAGTGAAGAAGAAAGGTCGGCTACCATTGCCAAAAAGATTAAAGACAATAGTTGAAGAGCTTCGTGAAAAGATGAAGAAGGCAGAAAAGAAAAAAAAACCAAGAAGAAACCAATAAAAATAGCAAGTATGTTTCTCATTCTTTTTTTTTGAAATTTCAATTATTCGAATTAAAAGAATACTAATAGGAAAACCAATATACAAAAAAACTGAAATTAAAACTTTCAGGTCCTCCAGGGAAGGCCAGGAAGAAAATGAAAAGAGGAGTGACAACATAGAGCAATACTATTTGAACGACAAGGAAAAAGAAAAAAGAAGAACAAATCAGGAAATTATTACATCAATACTATTGTACTGAGCACAATATATTTAATATGTAACCGAAGGTCTTGTGTATGATGCTTAAGTATTACATATGGAACTACTTGACCATGTATCTATCAAGCTCTATCATAGGAAACAGTGTGCTTGGATTAATACCCTGTAAGAAACAAAAATGAAAACAAAACCACAAAAGATCATAATGTGCCCTTACATCAAGCTAAAAAAGAAACAAAGAAGCTGAGGAAAATAAGCATACCTCCTTGAATAACCTGTAAACAAGTGACTTATCCTCTTTGTTATTAGAACTGAAAAACATATCATTGCCCAGTATGATTCTGATGTTAGGGATATCGTCTTGAGAAAAACAATCCCTAAGATCAATTAAATAGTCATACAACTCCATATACTTGATAGCAAAAATTCCGCAATCATCACTACAAAAATAAAATTGATAAATTATTGAAAACCAACAGATCAATAATACTTGCAGTGAGAAAAACAGTATGAAATAAAATAGTAGCTAGAGATAGGAGGATACAAAACTATAATTATGTGTTCGATTGCTTAGGCACTGGAGGGTAATATGTTGTGAAGTTGGATAGATTGATTTGAACTTCAGCATAAAGAGTCCAGACAAAACAAAAAGCTTTAATCTGTTTTCATGTAAAAGAGATTAAAAATAGTGAAATGAAAACAAAAATATAGTCTTACATATCTGCTACAGTAATAAGATAGATGGCAGAATGATCACATACAAGTCTTTCTCTAACATCTTTTTGGTACGAAGTTGATTCATTAAAGAGTGAATCCATAAACACAAAGATCTTGTTCTTCAAATCTACAGCAAACACAAACCAATGGCCAGAACACCAAACAGGGAAAAATAACTACAAAAAATAACAAGAAAGAAATAAAGTTAGAAATTGTCACACCCGGTTTTAAGGACAAAACCAGATATACACTATATGTGAAATAAAGAGGTCAAATCTCACATATAGCTGTAGATAAGTGTAATATCAAAAGACAAATGCTTATTAAACATAACGCAATAGTATAAGATATAACCTTAGAGAGCAACACAGCGGAAAGACAACTCCGAACACCGGGTGGAACCTTGACTCTAGGATCAAACTGACTGGTTGATCACAAGCCTAACAATTCCAGAATCTAACAGTCTGGTACCCTTCCTGAGATGTGGGGGAAATAGCAAGGGTGAGTCCATGTCGAACTCAACAAGCATAACATGGGGCTCATGAGGCTCAAAAGGCATGACACGGGTTTAACTGCATGTAGCTTTTAGTTGATCATATTTTAAGCAATTGAGTAGCAACAAATTGGTGATGTTCCCATAATAAACACACGATCATGTAAAGAGAATAATGAATAGCAAGAACAAGTAAATTAATAGTGATCTCTATTCCGTAAGGGTCCAAGGCCGCTCGTGACCGTGAGCACGGCTGATATACCAGTTTTACACTCTGCAGAGGTTGTACACTTTCACTGTGAGTCGTGATCCCCATAAGCCCGAGGTTTGCAAGGCCTCAATAAGCAGACAGGTTTCACTATGAAGTCTTTCCAAGGTTCGTCTAACAAGTTAGGGCCGCTAGGTTTCTGTGGCCTGCAAATGTAGAGCCCCCCTTCCTTATGGCACAATGACACGCAGCCTATACTCATAAGGACAGGAGCCGCACTACACCCAACCCAGAACACAACCCCTCTTGCGTCTTAAAGGTAACCACTAACAAGTTAGAAAAGGTCCTCTTATATGACTAAAGCCAGAGCCATGTAGCCCTCACAGCTGTACTGTAAGTCCCGGATGTTCGCTTACAGATAAGTCCTTATGGAGAGAAACTAGAGCACCAAAAGATAACCCAAGGCTCTAGCCCTCTTTCATTATGTTACTAAAATTCATCTTTTAATGTTATTGCATATTCCATTAGTCAAATTACAAGATCATAGTTTATGTTGAGCCCTAGCAATAGCTACCCAATGCAAAACCATAGGCGACAAGGTACAAGATCAATTTCTAAGGCATCCTTAACAAGGAGACACATGCATAGTGATTTAATTGCTTTAAAAGTGATTAGGTAACAAGGATGATCCCATGGTATACTTGCCTTAAGCTATGATCCTTTTTCTAGTCTAAAGCTTCAGAAGAACTCCTTCTTGATCAACACGTAAATCTCACCGACTGGACATGATCATAAAGCACCACACAAGCATCCATACAATCATACACGAAGCAAACAATAGAACTAAATTAGAACAGTACACCAAACATATGAAACAACATGTGAAAATATTTTAAAGATGTTCGACACGTTGCTATGAACACATATACACGAGAAGCATGCTAATCGGAACTATGGTGCAAAAAAAACGACTACCGTAAGATCCACTCTATACGAGAAAAAGAAAACTACAGGCTTCATTGATTTTAATAATTATATAAAATATGTATAAGATACTTTAGAGAAATACCTAAATTAAGTTAAATTATATTTTGAATAAAAAAACAAGATAAAACTAATCATATTCTATTTATAAAGGATCGAGACGAAAAACCTATGTTGCTCTTAATTGGAAAACTAATTGCATATAGATTAATATTTTATTTGAATGCATAAATTAAAACATGCTAAACAATAATACTATCGAGAGTTTTTATATTATAAAGGAAACAACTACGAGCTTGATTTATTTTAATTAAGAGAAACTACGTGAATAGTATTAATTCAGATTAATCAAACATATTTAGTTTTTATAACTAATCATGTTTTATTTATAAATATTATCATGTAATTCATTAATCAAGTTAAACTTTTATCTTTTCAAAAAGAAAAGGTGTATGTGAAAGCAATTGAATGAGTCATGTTGTGTCTGTAACATGCTTAAGCTAAGCAAAATATGATTTAAAAATGTATTCATATTTCCATTAATCTAGTTAGCAATCGTTATGGTCTAAAGTTCCTTTTAAATTGGAAAACTAGTTCGCATTAACATTAATCAATTTAATATTAAAATTATAAACTTAGAAACATTTAATCCAATGCACGATTATTAATCATCCATAGGTGAAAGAAGATATATATACACTAGGCAAAAACCCGTAGCTAGTTTGATGAACAACACAAACATGTTATGTATAATCATCGAGACATAAAACCTATATTACTTTTAATTATAAAACCAATTACAAGCATATTAATCAATTTAATATTTAGCTATATATGGAAAAAAACATGCGGCATGAAAAACATTAGTACTACTGCGTAGGACGCGCCGACATGAAACTAACGCAACTTAAAATATTTGAAACAGAGATTGAACGATTAAACAAGCGAATTACTCGTAGATACTTCGTCTTCTTCCTATGGAGGCTTGTATGTACAGAACATGGAACTTGGCCTGCACGTGCCTGACGACGTGAACGTAAATAGGATGTCCAGTTTGCTGGCCACTGGACTCTGCAGGCGGTAGATGATGCTGGCTTCTTCACCGTCTTGGGCAGGGGAAGCATGCCCATGGCGACCAGCTAGGGAAGGCCGGCACAGCTGCGGCATGTCGGCAGGCGGCGCCTTGTACATGCATGATCGGCAACTGTAGATGGGTAGCATGCAGGGCACGTTAGGGAAACAAATAGCACACATGGCTTGTGGCATGATGAAGACGATAGATGAAATAGGGACGAAGACATAAGGAAGGTGCTCACCAACGAACAACTACGAATAACAGGCAGCGTCGTTGATAGCCCTGCATGGCCGGACGTGAAGATCATGCAGGACGTGAAGAAGGCAGCAGTTGGAATTTCATGCACGCGGTCGTGCGCCTCCCTCAGTGGTTCCGCAGCGGCCGAAGACTCCAGGGTCCAGGTGACTTGCAGATCGATGGCAGCAGTCGAACTTGACAGGATAGGCAGCAGCCGAGTCTGTTGCGACAATGGAGCACGGAGCCAACAGAGTCAGCACGACGTACGTCAGGTATGGCGGATTTGGCCTTCCTGGACACGAAGAGCGGCAAAAGGTTCTCCGTGACGGCGAGGCAACAGACGGCAACAGCGGCGGCAGTCGCTTTCTGCTCTTGGTGAGATTCAAAGCGCAGGTGGCAGCGCATGGGAGCTAGATGGTGTGGCGCGGCGCAGGACCACAGGTCATGAAGAACTCGGTGGCGACGGCGGCAGAGAAGGAGAAAATATAATTTACTACACGAGAGATTTCCCAAACTAGGGGCTCCTCTTACGGTAGTTTTGTGTGCTTTGCCCATGGGATAGTTACATATTTATTGGGAGAAAACTCCTTGCCTTCACATCAACTAGTAATATGGTACTAATTGATGTTGCACCCTCCGTGTTTACTAATAGGCCTAATTAATTATTAAAGCCCATTAGTAAATAAATGTATGGGCCTTTAAGATTATTGCACACGGGCTTTGGTGGAATATAAGATATTTCTTATTTTCGGAATTAATTAATTTCGTGGATAAAATAATTCTAGAAAAGTCCAGAATTATTATTTAAGCCGCGAAAAATACTCCGAAAGCTCTGAAAATTCGGGGAAATTTTTCAGAGACATTGTGGAACATGAAGAACCCAAATAATGTATTTGGAGCTCATGATAAGATGTTTTGGAGCATCTAAAAATTAGATTATGCTCACAGATAAGTGGAAACAAGCTACACAAAAAGTCGGAAAAATTCCTGAGAAGTTTGTAGAGGTTGATTGATGGATGAGAAACAAGGAATTTGATTGTAGAAAAATGATATATGTGTATCGGGAAAGGAAAATCGACCTAAACGCATTTTAAAAGAACAACTTGAATTTATTTTGATCTTTGGTCAAAACCAAGCAATACAAAAACACAAATGCATCAGCATGAATGCATCAAGAAGTTGCTAAACCTTATGATAAATTTTAATTTAGTGAAAAATATTATTTTCCTATGTTTTCATGAGCACACGAATTCAAAATTAACTCATTTTAGCTCTATTTCCAAAGATGCAAATTTTAGGATGTTACAGAAATATCAAGATTACAAAATAACAACTAACGTAGGAAACCATGAGATTAGAAAAGAATCTTTTCTGCTAAATGGAGTTGAAGAGTAGAATTAGCACCAAGGAAAGAGAACCTCACAAAATCAACATCAAACTGACAGTTGTAAGACAATAAAGAATTCTGCAAAACATGAAGAGAGCTAACTGAGAACCTCATAATTCAACAGATATGCTCTCATGTAGCTTTGTGAAACAAAAAACAATGCACACAAAAGGGGAAAATGTGCTATCTTTATTCTATAATAGTACCCCAACTTTAGGATAGAAATAATGCTTCTTAGAAATTCTTGGGTGAGAATCTTCAAAGAATTTTCGGCAGTAGCCAGCAATAAAAAATTGGTCACAATGGCCATGAGGTTTAATGGACTGTTCTAGGGAATCAAAACCAACACTACTCTTGTGAAACTGTACGGCAACATGACTACAAAAAAAACACAAGAAAACTTTACATCAATCAATAAATTCAGAAAAGACAAAAAGTACATAAAAAATCCACATACCATTTCCATTTACTGCAGTCAAGTGCACAGAAAATGTGGTAGAATCGCCTTGATTCATCAGTAACAGGAAAACGATTCGAATGGCGCCCAACATTGTTTGGCATACAAGCTACATCAATATTTGACTTCGTTGGCACAACTCTTGAACTGTGGCAGTTCAAATACTTTGCATTGTACAATTTATCAATGGCAACAGATAACTGAGCACGCTTATCAGAGAGTTTTGCTTCACCAACACATTCAGCTTTAGATGGCACCTAAGTTTTTTACATGAAATACAAGACACAAAAAAAAGAATAATTAAAAAAACACACAAAACAACAAAAATAAATTAACTAAAGGAGCAAAAAAACACATAAACTCACTTTAACAGAATCTGTCCCAGGCTGCCTAGCATACTCATCAACAGAGATACCATTTGAAATGGCATTGTTATGGGCCAGGCTGCCGTAGGAAGTAGGAATTGGTGGTACTACCTTCATGATAACAACATCAACATCACCGGGAGGGCAAGTTTCGCTGGCATGGTAAATTGATTACGGAGGTTGATTCTGCATTGAAAAAAAAGAATCTTTCTTTGGTGTTGAACCTGAATCTTTACAATTAACATCACATAAAAAAGAACAAATCTGAGGAGATGGGTAGGTGCGCACTAGGGTGATTAGACTCATTATCATCTACATCAATTAGGCTGTCTGGTTGAAACAATTTCATTCGTGGTCCATTTTTAAACTTGTTCGTCTCAGCAAAAGACAATCTCTTATGCATAATGGGGAGGGCAAGAGCTGTGTTTAATTATTACAAAATTTAAGTCAGCAGAAAAAACAAGATAGATAAGTACAAGGAAAAAATTGATAAAAGCAAATATATCAAAGAGACACTGTAAAACATAAATACTAACCTGTATTTGTTTTAACAACAGATGATAGCTTTGATAGATCTTGCACAATCATTGGAGTGTGAAGAGAAGCAATAGAAGCACCAAGATTTGTCATAGCAATTTCAATAGCTTCTTTTTCAAAAACTTCTTTGGTGCCATCCTGTAAAATATATTGAAAGATGACAAACGTATAATTAAAAAATGGGCTGTATACATTACACATAACAAGAGCATTGGGGGTAACAAAAAAAATATATAGAATACCTTTTATTCATCAAAGTCATGATCTAAAATGTCAGTGGCACACTTTGTTTGTAGCAACTTCTTGCCAACAGAGTTATTAGCGCAACCACTAGTTTTGCTTGATTTCTCATTGACCTTGTTTGAAATGGAATCACAGAGAACACCAACAACAGAAATTACTAGATCAGCAGAAGATGAAGTGCAGGAACTGCAATTCCCCCTGGTACACTTACTGAAGACACCACACAGGCCGTCTATAGTCTGCATACAAAAAGATAAAATACATGATGAGCAAAAAGAAAAAACTATTAAAGAAAAACAAAAAACACAAAAGAGATAGCTCGCAACACAAACCTTTGGATTAAGACAATGGCCGAAAGAATGAACAAGTTTCTCCTTCAAATCAGCTAAATGAACATTAGGGTGATTAGACTGGTATTCAGATGATTTCTCCCTGGACATAGCCCTCTAAAAAACGGAAAATAGAGATCAGGACAAAAGTGCCTTGAAAACTAGCCAAGCAAACATCAAACATACCATCCTCTTGCAAAATGTTGCAAATTCCTCAACTAACTTGATCTGCGGAGGAGAAATAACACCGTAAAAAAATAATGCAAATGAAAATTATCAACATAAAAAATAAAAGAACAAAACACAAAATGAGTTTTTACAAGGAAGATTATATAAACCTGCAATCCTCTAGTAAAATTCAAACAAGGAAAGTCCTGAGAAGTCATTGGACAAAGATCATGACCAACAATATTGCCAACATTAGACTTTAAATGCACTGGGCTGACCACCTATTTTTAATAAGAAAAAAGTAAAATGTGCCTTAGAAACTCAAGAAGTACATAAAACCTAGGAAATATATAACAATGCAATGTAGTAATAAAAGTAGAAACAAAAGATACATAATACAATAAAAAATTGTTTGTGCTGCCAAAAATTTGAAATACAAAACTGAACAAAAATTAAGACAATCTAAATTGATATGTGCTAAAGCTGAGCATTCAACTAGGCATGCACAATGATGTTCCCCCGTGTCAAGTTCTCCATGGAAGGCATGACATTCAACATACAATTTCATCCTGAGTGTGGCTATGAGATGCTCAAATTGCACACTAATAAGGCTACCAACTAATCAGAGTTCTCTCTCCTGATCCATCTATTAAAATTAAAATTAAAAAACAAAGTTCTACTAGTCGACCTATACATGGAAGTGATATAGGCATACAAAAATCTATCCATGTGTACTGAAAACAAAACAAATGATGTTTCAACTCATAAAAATGTGTTGATTATTTATAAATACGGAAACAATAGAATTTACAACAAATTCGGGGATGCCTAGAAAAAATTAAACTATGCAATGGAGAAAGGACACCAATGACAATGGCACGGTCAATAAAAAGGAAACATAAGTAAAAAAAAGGCCTGGCACAGGAATATTAATATTTATGAGCAAAATTTCAACACAAAAGAAAGAAGACGCCAACAACAAGCTAGCAGCCCACTATGGTAGAGAAGTGTCACCGACGATTTCCTATCAATAGTAGAATCATATCTGCTTAAACCTAAAATGATGACCACATCAGAATCTTGGCCATGGAAATGGATAGGGCAAAAAATATACTACAACTAGCGACATAAGATGCAGACATTGCAGAAAAAAAAACAAAAATAAAACAAAACAATAAACAGTAATAGCCTCATGAGTCTTTCTAAAATGCAGACATTACTCTGCCGACGAACTAGTAATCAAAATAAACCTCAACACGAGACCGACATAAGATGGTGAGCCTGAAACATGATTAAACCCAGAGGATGCAAAAAAACAAAATATTGGCTCTAAGCAAAAATAGTTTCTAATTCTAACATCATGAACTAGTTCACGGCATAGAACCATTAACACATTAAATTGACACAACATAATATCATCTGCTAATAACACCAAAAAAAAACAAGACAACTAACCAGCATTTTAGATAAGTAATAGTACAGATCCAGAAGTTCAGATACTATATATAGGATGCTATAGTTTAAGCTACAATTGAGACACCGTAGGGAAGCCTGAAAGGATCTAAACAATGCCTAGAGGGGGGGTGAATAGGCGTATCTAAAATTTCTACACAGATCTCAAAGTCACTTGTCAGCAACTGTCAGAAGTTTCGACAGTTTGGGTCAGAACTTCCTATGTGTCAGAAGTTCCAACGCAAACTGTTAGCAGTTCCGACACCTACAGGAAATGAACTACAAGTGCTCGAATGAACTTTGTGAGATTGATAACTTACAACACCACTTCCTAATGGTAAGGTGAAATTGTTGGGCCACTTTCTTGATGCCAAGAACCCTTCAAATTGTAGATTGTGACCAAACCCTAAAAGGGAAGTTGGAAGAGAGAGAGAGACAAAACAAATATAAGTAATAGCAAGCAAATCACAACAACAACAACAAGAAGCACACGTGACAAAGGATTTATCCCGAGGTTCACCAACCCCACTAAGGAGCTCCTACATCCTCATTGTTGAGGTGACCACAAAGGTCGGAGTCTCTTTCACCTCCTTGCCTCTCTCAAGGCAACCACAAAGGTCACTCGAGGTTTCCACTAAGAAATCGAGGGTAATACAAACTTCCTAAGGCTCTTCCACAAGATGGAAGCTCTTGGGCGATGCCTAGCCGGCTAGGGGCAAAGACCCAAGAGTAATAGATGCAAATCCAACCGGCTTAATGAAGAAATCAAGTGCTCAAGCTTGCGAGGATGATTTTCTCACTCAATCAACTCTCCTATCACTTAAATCCGTGGGGAATCAAAGTTAGGAGCAAAGAGGAGAGGAGAGAGAGCTCTTGAAAGCTTGAGAGAAGTTTTGGCCATGAGTTGGTGATTAGTAAATGAGTGGGTAATGGTTAGAAATGAGGAGAGAGCTATTTATACTCATAGTAAAAATCTACCCGTTCAGATCTGCGTTGGCACTGCCGACGCAGATCTCGGGACTTCTGACCTTAACTAAAAGTACTGTTTATTCAAGGTCAAAATCCCTGCGTGAAAGTCAACGTCGAAAGTCCTGACTTACGTTGGGACTGCCGACCGTCGGTACTGCCGACGTACGTCGGCACTGCGGACGCAAGCGCACACCAGAGCCAGCCAGAGGGCCAGGCATCGGCACTGCCGACGAAGGTCGGCGCTACCGATGAACATCAACACTGCTGACGTCCATAGTCACTGCGCGAGCAAGTGACTGAACGTCAGCAGTTCTGGCAACTGAACGTCAGCAGTTCCGGCGCGAGTCCGCACTTCTGACCGTCGGAAGTTCTGACATACGTCGGCACTTTCGACACCTAAAGTCATAAAAACTATTCTACGTGCTCGTGAAGTGCTAGAGTGTCACTCTTTTGATTTAGTTTTAATACTTGATCACTCTATCTTCCTCGAACCAACTAATTTTGCATCCATTTTTATAGTGCGGTACACCTAAACCCAAAAGCAAGAAAAAAATAAACTTTGAAGCTCCGCTTTGAGTTCGACGCCATTTTCAACGAGACAAATTGAGGGATACCATTTCATCTTGGATCAACTCTTTAAATCTTTCATGGGACTAATAGCTGCAACATATCTCATTAAGATCATATTAGTCCCTAATTTGGATGTCATTAATACACTAAAACCCACATAGCGGGCAAATGCACTTTCACAGCCAAAAATAAACAGTAATAGTCTCGCAAAAAAAGTAATGGGAGCAACCCACGCGCACAACGCACTACCATTCCCCAAATCTGAAGCACAGATTAACATGATTCTGTCAGCAATAATGTTGCTCAAGCCACAGGGGATTTGAAAATGATGATAGCATGACTCGGTTCGACAGGCGAAAGGGGAAGAGGTTGAGAATGGATCGGAACAAATGAAACAAACCTTACTGATAGAAGGCCGCCGCACACCATTGTCGCCAATTGATACACCCAACATTTCGGCACAATCAGAACATGTAGGGAGAAAGCACGGATCAGGTACCTCAAATCCGAAGGGCATAATGAAGAAAATCGGCGAATAAATAGACGAGAACGAGTAGAACAGGATTAGACAAACAAAAACAACACACGCGGGAGAAAAAACAAGAAAAAATCACAGGGAAGAGACTGAAAAATGACGAACCCTAGATGCTGCCTGGGAGTCACCTTTGAGACTCCTTCCCTCCCCTCTCGTAAGACTAATAAGAAAATGGGCACGGTCTCCAAAAAATCAAAAAGCAGACCTGTGTGTGAGCCCCCTTCACACAGAGAAAAAACAAAACAGTCTAAAAGCCCAAACAATCAGACGGATGAGATCACAGCGAAAACAAGATCTGACGCCCATCAAAATCGTGTGAGCACAGGGAACAAAACACATGGTTTCAGACACATGTTGCAACTGTATGTTTCAAAAGTTTCATTTGCTTAGTGTTTCATATTTCAAAGGTACGTTTAGAGAGTCATGGGGCAACGGCTCGGGCGCCGAGGGAAGGGGCGCGGCGAGTCAGGGGCCAGTGGATGGGCGCACGACGCGGCTAGGGTCCTGCGGACAGGGTGTGCTCGTCCTCATCCCGGCTCCCGAGTCCCACCCGTGTGGAGATAGAGTAGGGGGTCAGGGGAAGGAGCGGCAAGCGCAGGGCAGGGCGAAGCGGACGGGGGCCGAGGTATGCTGCGGGGCGGGATGAGGTAGATGGAGAAGAACCGTAGTGATACGATGGGAGTGTGGTGCATTTCTGATAGGTCGTTCTGCCGGGCCATTCGGCTATCCTATCGGATATCCGGGCGCCCGCAATTCCCATGTACCATTGGCGTCGGCCTACTCAGTTCTGCTGCTCGGCACTGGCTTCATCTAGCACGTGATGCTCCCACCTCGACCTCTTGAGCGTGTGCATGCGGAGAACAAGTCTGCAACGAATGTCGAACACCGATAACCAGCACAAGGTCGTGTTCCCAACAAGGTGATGCATGGCCTGGTGCTAGGAGCTCCTTGTGGCCACGCTCGTGATGGGATCTATGCTAGCCTCGCCAACACACCGCTAGGGCAAAAGCAAGCCGTGCTCCCACAGTCCCACGACTGCAAGGGCGAAGCAAACCACACTCCCACGACCGCCATGGTGTTGGGCAAAGGAACAAGGTGACAATTACTATATGGTTAAGCCCCAAGCCATTGGGGGAGATACAACTTTCCTTTATTTGAGATAAGATCGGACCTTTTTGTGGCAAAAAAAAGAGCACTATTAGGGGAGGAGTGTTATTATTGGGAAACTTTAAGACTAGATCTACAACAAGGGTGGGTCCACGTAACCTCTCACCACCGGCGAGGCCACGACTCGGGAAGAAGGGGGACTGAGCGGAGGCGGCGAAGGGTGCAGGAGAGCAAAGCAGAGGTTAGAAGGGTGCAGGAGAGCAAAGCAGAGGTTAGAAGGAATTCTAAGAGATTGGGTAAATGTATCTGTGAAGCCATTTATACCTATTGTGTTAAAAAAAAGCATTCCAACAGTCTGTCCATTTTCCCCAGCTGGGTATCCTGCCATCCTCGCTGGCCATATTTCCCTAGCTGAGTCCTTTGCTATCTGCTGTCTAGCCAATCAGGAGGTGGACAAAGGCAGGAAGCCTATGGGATCTCTCTGAAAAATCTAATGACGTGGCAGTTTTAAATATGAACAATAGAAAATTTAGCTAGGCTGTTGTAGGACTCTACTTTTTAGATCGACTTTCTATTTTACATAATAGCTAAATCTTACAATTTAGCATCTAATTTTACCTAGTCTCACTATACCTTAGCCAATCTATAGTGACTGCAAAAGAGTCGCTATAAGTCGTTATAGCGTCTGATGATCGGTCACTGTAACGTTATACTGACCGATGTAAAGGTCACGGTAAGTGGTGTCGGTATAAATCTATAGCGACCGATAAGGTCTATATCGACCGATAATTGGACGCTATATTTATAGCGACCAGTGATCTGTTGTAAGTTGTCCAACGCTAATTGTTGGCTGTGGTATAGTGTCTCTTGGAGTTGCTCTTAAGACAAGATCAACTTTATTTGCCCCTAGTATAACATTCCACTATCCACTGTCTTCCGGCACTGACTGGTCATCCCAACTAGGTATCGATCTTCGTCAGTCACACCTTCCAAAAGCTCAACTCAAAAAACATCAGAATGTTGACAAGTGCTAAAATCAGCACCAAACCTACTTATTTACTCACCTCCATTCCATAATATCACCTTAGCTCTAGAAACGAGAATTAAGGAGAAGCCAAGAAAGTGCAGTGCACGAAAATGAGAATGAGAAAAATAGAGACCCAAAACAAAAAAGTATAATAGGAAGTGAGAATGACAACCAATCCGGACAAGTGTAGAAGTCTAAAAAGGTCAATATTATGGGACCGAGACGAGACAGTAGTCCGGAACCCAGATATAATATTGAAAATTTCAGATTTGTTCTGTCCCGATGTCGTTATTGAACCAGATAGGGATTGCACCTGTGGAACTGTTGTTGCACTGTCTACATTATATCTAGAGAGAGTTCGGAGGTAACAAGATGGAACAGTCCCAGTTGGACGTTCAATTCAGGATGCCAAATGCTTTGTAGGATTCAACAGTGTCACGGAGGGTTTCCTCTATAGGCCTGATGGTCCACCCTAGCTTCTGCAATTTCTCAGAACTGAATACAGAGTCGTCATCCACTTCCACAAAACTACAAAACATCGAGATACCAAGTCAAGAGAGTGCAAAACTACGGAAGAACAATTTATTATGAACAAGAATTCCTCAGTTCATCAATACTTACATACATAGCTAAAATGTAATGATCTCCCAAAATTCTATGCATGCATGGAAGTATTTAATTTAGTCGATATGAATGTCGTGCTCACATCAAAAGGCTTTGTTCAGTATCAGTAGCCACCTCTACTTACCTAATGGTGTGGTTACACAAGGAATTCAAGAAGTATCATAACATGAAAACCGGTATAATTTTATTGTTTGTTAAATCAGCTACATTTTAGCATCATCCTTCTCTTGTAAGGCCATTCCATAAAAATCAGCTGTGAAAGTTAAGAGAGGAATAAAACTGAATGCTTATAGACACCGAAACTATTTTAGAGGGTGAGACTTACTTTTTGGGATAATTGTAAGTTGGATATAAGGTCTTCAATATGTTTATCATATCAGAAACTTTTAATGGATGTGAACTGCAGATGTATCGTCCAGACGCTTCTGATTTTTCGTAAGCCAGAAGAAGAGCATCAGCAACATCACGAACATCCACCATATTTCTGAGTCTATTTTCAACAGTCTCGGGATCTCCTGCAGAAGAAATGTATGTACTTAAAAAATAACTAAATGGCTAAACTAAGTAGGTTAACTGAAAGCTTGTTCTTAAGTAGATAAAGTATTTTGTAGCAATTGATTAGTATGCTTTATGAATAATCAGAAACAAGCAATAGAGAGACACTATTGACAAGATTGTCATTTTAATTGTATAACTGAATGCAAACCAGTAGAAAAACTAAGATAACATGCACCTACCCTACCTTTAAAATAATTAAGGATGACTTTACTGCTCGAATTTACTATAGGCTGCATCAAGGGTCCAAATACATATGACGGGCAAATAGTTACAACGTCCAACCCTGTTTTTGCTGCATAAGCAAAAGCCTCACGTTCCGCCAGTGTTTTGGAAAGGAAATACCAATCCTGCAGGATGGTGAAATATCTATTTAGGAAAGCCAAACCGGAAGTTTATGATGATGAACAAACACAAAACAACAATTCAGCAACAATTTTTGTGGTTAGATACAAGGACGTGATATGATAGAGCAAACCAACTGTCAACAATTGCTTCCCTTTTGGAAGTGCAATGAGAAAAATTACTACGTATTTCATGAACAGTAGGTTTTCACCATATATGAAAATAGCAAATAATAGGTTCACTGCAAATTAAGAATGCATCCTAGATATAAAGCTGTGCTAATCAGTTCAGCCTCCAATTTGGCTAAAAAGAAAGTTAGAGAAGTTTGAACTGCCATGCAAGAAGCCAACTGCAATAGGACAAGATAATTCTTTACTTTCTATGTTATGTCAATATTTGCACAAACAACGCCATTGCTTACTAAAGGACAACTGTATCACCTCATTCTTCCTGCAGTAATCCTCATCTGACCAGCAGTCTTCATCAAAGACCCTACCCTTAGGCCAATTAGGATTAGCGAACACAGCTGCACATGAAGACACCACCACAACTCGCCTAACTTTTGCCTCGTAGCAAGCCTTCAACACATTGATTGTACCTGTTACAGCAGGACCTATGACCTCCACCTGTAAATCAGAAATATTTGGTGAAAGGCACAAAGGGACAACTATCATGTTACGTGTTCATTAATAAATTAACCAATTGTTTGACAGCTGTCCAGTCATTGTACCAGAGTTGTGCAGGATGAGTGGAACACTCTCCTAAATTGTATAGTTTTTTGGCCTAGTTTTCATAAAACTAGGCTGGCACTTACATTTTTTCTTTCATCGTCTAATAAAAGTCAAGGCAAAGCTTTTGCCATCCTTTCTAAAAAAATTAACCAGTTTCTTCTTCGCAAAAAAGAAAAAACAATTTCTTTGTATAATTACATAGTAGTAACACTGGACAAACAAAAGTGAACAATATATAACAGGTGACATGGGCATGGCACCAGATAGGTATGCCGTGCAGAGCAGAAGAGATAAATCATTCTCTGTTGCCATTAATTGAGTCATAGTTAAACACCGATACCCTCAAGGGATGGTCGAAATGTTACCCATCTGACGCCTGTTTTTTGATAGTCAATGAATCCAGCATGTCTCATAAGAACTAATGATAACCTGAAGGAATTCAGAAAATTTTTCTTTTTATGAAACTAGATGCTTAAGAAAATTCCATATTTCTAAGTTAGAATTAAAAGCTTAGCAAGCAAAGCCTTGCCAGCAATAGCATTGGTAGCAGTCTATGAAATAACTGCATCCAACCATCTGTACCTCCTTATTTAAGGTCAAAACTTCAGGAAACAAAATATGAAATAGATGTTCTTGACAAATTCACCTCAGGGTTGGAGGACCGACTGGAAGGGACAGGGCTAGCTACATGGAAGACACCCTCACAGCCAGCAATTGCTAATGCAACACTGTTGTAGTCCAACAAATCAGCCTTAAGAAGCTGCAACCTTTCCCCAGCTCCTTCCAGCGCTTTGAGATGAGCATTCTTGCTAGCACCTAGAGCACAAACAGGATATATCTTCATCACATATATAACAAATTTCTTGGTCCATCATATAACAAAAAAAAAGATACTCATTCAGCTTTTATTTAATCAGGCCATGAATTTTCTTGAGCCAGCTGTGAGTGTTCTTTTCCTTTATTTTTTCTGTTTGTTCAACTTCCATATTTAAACTTCTAACTTCATTTTAATGCAAAGAAGTGTAGGTATCCCCAGCGTGTACTTCATATAAAACATGTATATTACTCTAGAAACTTTTGAACTCTCCCTGAAGTTATTTGAGGTTATATTTCATTTTCAGGTTAGAAACAATGAGAATTCTGTTTCACAGTATTTTCACCAAACGGAAGTAAACTTCTTTTTCTACATCAGATACTTTGCTGTAGTTTTCCATGTTTGATCGTACGAATGGTTACTAATTTCAAGATGACACCCAGTTCCTCCTCTATCCAAGTATATATTTTTATAACAAGAAGTACTTAGCCGACCTTGCAACTCCTAAGGATCCTCAGGAGTCAGGACAATACTAAGGGACCACGGCACTTGTTTTTTGTACAAAAGAATGTGGATCCTAAAGAGCTTCTTTCTAAATTCCAGTAAGATTTGCACATTCCCTTGTCTCTGTACGCATCTGTTCATTGGAAGAAAAAATTGAATTCTATCTAGGCACGTACTATCTCCGTTCTCCGTCCCAAAATAAGTGCATATTTTCTAGCTAGTTACTAAGAAAATACTATTTAGCATGATTAATTTAATGATACCTATTTGCTATCATAAACATCAGTGTAATTTTGTGCAGTATATATTTTATCAAACTTGAGATTAATTGGATATACTCATAGACACAAGAATCGCCGCCGCGAAGCTAAGAAACCAGGGATCGCGACGGATCCATGAAGGAGGTCTGCCAGCCTTACCAGGGTCGCGCACGGTGCCGCGGACCGCGTATTGGCCTCGGGAGAGGAGGAGCTTCACCAGCCACGACGCGATGAAGCCGCCGGCGCCGGTCACGCACACGCTCTTCCCCGCCGCCTCCATTGCTTTCGGCTTTGATTGCTCTCGTTGTCACGCTGCCGCTGTGAAGAAATGAACGGCAAGTCCACGGACCACAGTTTAGAGCGGACGAGAAGTCCAGGCGTGGCGGCGGCGGTAGGTGGTGGCACTAGAAAGAAAATTCTACGCACCATCGAAGACGTGCAACACCGGATTGCTCTGCTGACACGCGTCGATCACACGCGTGCCATATCATGGAATGGACTTTGAGGTGTTTCTCTGTATCGGAACTCTGTTTCTGCTTAATGAAATACGCACGGTCGCGAAAAAGGAAGTCATGGAATCACTAGGCGTCGACGTTGATCGGTGGTGCAAGGCGGCGGCACGAGGGACGAGGGAGAAGGCATGCGTCTGTGGATGCAGTTGGGTAGAAGAAAGCAGATTGCTGCCCAAATTCCTCTTATTCCCGACCGAAACCTGTGATTCTGTCTGTGTACGTATACGGCATGCATAGCTTCTGCAGATGCGGGATGCCGTCAGTAGCAGAGTGATGGGAGCAACAGCATTTTGTGATCATGTATAAATTGGTATAATGATCTGAGTTCAAATTATCTGATTCTTGGAAGACTGAAGACGCGGTCACAAAACAGAGGACTTGCAGGCGTTGCTCTCCCAGTCCCAGATTACCGCTCAGCTTTAGAGCAGTCGCTGAGAAGCCACTCTTGAGTTCCAATTTTTTATGGTGTCGTGGAGCTGTAGTTTTTTTTTTTTGAAAATGTGGAGTCTTTTTTTTCAAGATCGTGCATCGGCACGTATATCATTAAGCAGGAGAGAAGTTTTGTCACAGAAACCAAGGGATACGGTAAACCGAAGATTACCGAAACCCGCTGAACTCGCAAGTGGTTGTGATTACATGAAAACTAAGAGATTTACTCAAATGTAGTTGCCCGATATTTTGTTTTCTTGTCAGTCAATTTTTACATTATAAAATACATCACAGAACATCATATGTATTTTAGCAGTTGCTTGAGAACATCACAGAACATTAAAATACACCATAGAACATAACAAAACATCACAAGTGTCACTTGAACATCACAAAAAACATCGCAAAACATCACATGCGTACTACGTGAACGTCACAACATTATAAAATATCATGTACTACGTGAACATTATATGTATATTACGAGAACATCACAAAATACATTATAGAACATGACTGATGGTTAAGCAAACCATCAATAACCTGCCACAGAGACAAACCCAAAACTAAATGAGTGACCTAAAGCGACTAACAGCTTAGTCTGAACGATGACGCGCATCAAGTGCCCCTAGGTGCTTGTACCCAGCAGCGCACCACAGAGAAACCTCCTACTCAATGATCTCCATCATCTGCGCCGGCGATGAAGCAACTCTGTTGAAGGTTCGCGCATTCCTATCCTTCCACAGGAGCCAACAGATAATGAAGAAAAAGCAGTCGAACCCCTGGCGGATCTCCTTGGGCAGGCGCTTCCTGGAGTCAGTCCACCACAGCATGACTCCCTCCTCCTGGACGGCGACAAGGTCGTGAAGGAGGAACCTTCGCAGACAAGTTGCCCACACCTCTCTACTAAAGACACCCCAGGATAATGTGATCCATCATCTCAGCGGCCTGGCGAAAACGTGGAGTTGTAGTTTAGTGTAACCTTATGACATTGTAAATGTTGATTTCATCATTTTGTGCGAGCTTTCTAAGGTGCTCCACGTTAGAGTACTGCCTTGGCTGTCATGTCAGCACAGCACATCTCTGAATCTCATGAGGTAGTGGTTTCGCAGAGATATATTGAAACTTGTAGAAGCTATGGTAGTTTCGTCTAACAAAAAGGGGAAACAGCTAATGGGATGCGCGTTGCAAGCTAGGATGAAACATGAGAGTATATGCTTGGGAAAAAGCACATGCAAATGACGTGAGAGAGAGATAGCCGTGGATTTGGAAAAAGCAAGTTGTAGAGCACACATAGCGTTGTAGACAATGATGACCCTGTTTACTACTGTTATCTATGTGGAGTACTGGAGTGTAACTTTATTGCAGGACTACCGACGAGTGTTGCCTGTGCATGCGAGAGCATATACAAATTTATGATGTCATCTCAAACAAATTCTAAGAAGGCAGGATTATTTTTTGTTGAGACATGTATGCGTATGTATTTAGATGACGTGAGATAAATTGGAGCTCTATTATTTATTTTATCTATACTATAAAGGAGCTCTGTTGTTTCTAGATAATGAAATTGTCGGTCCATCTATTTCGAGAAGAATGGTCGATCAGAGAGCAAACATGATGGCGCCTTGATCTCAGTGACACTCTTACACAGGTCGAGACTCGAAAGACCTTCTGAGTTCTGACTTTTGATAGTGCAGCCTAAGAAGACAGGGGTGCGTCGAGAAGCTTGGCGTCGGTGCTTTAGCCACACCATCCGCGATCAACGATCAATCAACTTGATGCAATCAATCGTTGACCGGCTAGATCTAATTTTTTTTTAGAGACACCGGATCGGCTCCATTGGCTTGGGAGGAAGCGATGCATTAGAGCAAATATAATATAGCTCAAAAACAGTCTATAAGTATTAAAATAATACCCACTAACTAGCTGAATGGCTGCACTTATCAGTCTATAAGAATCAAATGTAGCATCAGTAAACCATTGCATTTATGAAGACCCATAAGTGGCCATTCACATTACTCGGTGGTATCATAGCATTCCTACTTCTTCTTTTGACTGTCAGATGTTTTTCAATTTGGCTTGTTTATAATATCAATGTGAGTTTCACCTATTGTTGCAATACCGTTAACAAAGCTTGCCAAAAAAGTTACAAATAGTCAGGTTGCGAGTTGTAAAACAAACTGAGAAGCCGTTGGCAGAGGACATAGCCCACACAACCTGTTGAAACTTGTCATTATTACTTAAATAAACACACACCTTCCAATATTTGTTTAACTTTTTATAGACCCTGAAATAAATGCAAAAGAAAAGTGACAAAACCAGTATAGAATTTCCGTGCAACTCAAACGAAAACATATACTTCTCTAAAACTTTCAAACTTGGAATATTTTTTCTCGAAGCGGATGGCAGATATAGGTCCACATAATTTGGAAATTTATTATACAACACATGGTCATCTAGCTCAACCTTAAGTTTTTCTTATATGGGCTATAATGTCATCTTCACAGCGATCCATACTAAGCATGTCAAGATTAGGATAAAAGGTCACAATAGTACAATGCTCCCAACCTGGACACGTGGTGATTTTAAAATCTTTTCTCTTCCTGAATTTTTTATATAGGAACCCAAATTTGTATCAAACAAGGTATTGAATTAGTTTTTAGTAAGTCACTTTTAAAGTAAATCTATTCATTATCTTTTTAAAATTGAACCTATGTTTATTCCTTTATGATACTACTCATCTCTAAACTAGGTAAAAAGTATCAACTATAGCAATACTCTCGGTTAGCACTTGCACATAATTTCATGCACTCTTTATACTAACTTTTCTTCATCTTGCTCCCTCTTTCTCTCTCAAACAATTTTGAGGAGCCATTGGAGATAGAGTCCGGCTTCCTTAATGTATTTGATGTGTATCCTACTAGTTCATTGACGTATACAGATTGAATATTAGAGATTTGTAAGAGATAGAATCATAATTGTTTTAAATTATATCTACATGCCATGAGATTTCGTTCTAGCCTATATAAATAGCCAAGGCCCTGGCGAGGGGAGATTCTCAAAATTACATGAGGCTAGATATTTGCCATGGACTATTCTAGAGTAAACTTCATAGCAAATATAAAGTCAAGTCCAGAAACTTGAAGAAAGATATGGAGATTAATTATCATGGAGATGGAGTGTTGAAGAAGACAAGAGAACCTTCTAGAATCTTCTCCGCCATAAAGGAGTATGAGATATTTCTATGGAGGATTCCATATCTTGGTTCATATGATAAGTAGAAGAGTGTAGAACCTAAGAATATTCTAGAGCATGGACACTTGTCAAGTTATTCATGGCTCACCTAGGCTTATATATTGGGGTGCTTCCCCTTGCCATACCATACCATTCGGCATAGGTAGTTACGAGTTAGAGTGACATGCCATGCCTTCCTCAAAGGGCATGGTAGATGTGGGTATGATATCAACATCATTACTCCCTCCATCCGAGAATAATTGCATTTTTAGGACTGGGCATGGAAACCAACGCTGCATGCTAAATTACAAAAATGCCCTTATACGGAAGCGTCGGGCACGTTGGCAACACACGAGTAAGACCAAATGATCACGTGAATGAGGAAAACGAGTGGACAACAGCTTTTAGAGCCTCCCACACGCATCTAAACTTGTGGCTGGGCAAATATTGCAGCACTGCAACGTTTACAGAGATGCAGAAGTAGTAACTATTTTACTCCCTCCGTCCCAAAAAGAATGACGTTTTGGCTTTCAGACATCGTGTTTGACCGTTCGTCTTATTTAAAAATTTTATATAAATTATAAAATAAATAAATCATTATTAAAGTATCTCTAATGATAAAATAAGTCATAACAAAATAGTTTATATTTATACAAAAATTTGAATAAGACTGATGTCTGAAAGTAAAAAACGACACTCATTTTGGGACGGATGGAGTATTTCTTTCCCACCTATGGCACGCCCATGGGATAGCTGGCGTGTGCCGGATGGTTTCACTTATTTCGGGAAAAATTTTGAATGTGATTATTTCGGAACGGAGGGAGTATGTTGTAATAAAGGTTTCGAGTGTTGGTCTCCCAGTCCGGCCGTGTATTCGTGATCCATGGTAGGAGCTAGATCACCTAGGCTGCACATGGGCAAGATACGCAATGGAGTTAGATCTAAATGGTGGTGCCGAACAGCAGGTCGATGAGGCTGATTTGACACTAGTTTTTCATCCGAAAAACCAATAAACACCTCTCGAGAAGACCAATCAAGGAGTCGCCCAACAGGAGAATCCTAGAATTGGCAAGGCTACCTAGAACATCGACATATCTCATTGAGAGACGTGCTGGACAAAGAGTTGGAAGAGCTCCTTTTGATCTTTGCACGTGATCTTCTAGTTCCATCTTCAACTCCCCAATCACTTCTTAGCCGTCAACACAAATCGAAGTGGAAATATAATCAATTTCAGGTGATCAAATGGATTTCATAGAGATGCTGACGCTAATCCATGATCTACGTGTATTTGAACATGCCTCTGTGCATGATCCTCTTACTCATAGCTAGTTGCAGGATGACAATGCAGAAGCAAGTGACGTATAGTTCTCCCAGGAGCCCTTCTCACTTCTTAGTGGCCTCCAGTAGCGTAGCCTATCCGGGCTGTGGTTGCGTGCGTGTTGACACGCTGTTGGTCGATCGTTGCCACACGCCAAGGCACGCTCCATGCCACACGCCAGGGCACGCTCCATCCCGGCCAGACCGCCAGAGTCCATCTCCCCACTCCTCGTCGTCACGCCCTTGAGATACAGCCGGTGGCGAGCTGCCGCTCGCACAATCAGTCCATGAAGCCACCAGTGGTAGGAGAGGTGTGCGACGACGCTTCCCTATCCGAGTTGCCTAGCGCCGGCTTCTCCATGAAAGCTGTTGGCTGCTTGGCCTTTCACAGGTGCTCTTCTGTGGCGCTGTGACAGTAGATCCAGGCAGTTGTAGCACGTGGTCAGGGCTCGGCATAGAGCGGTGGTCGTGGCTGGGCATGCAGCTTCTAGGCGCGCCATCAGCTCCTCAAGAGGTGCGAGTGCGGCTGCCCGTGCGGTGGAGCTTGCATTGGGTGTAGGGCGCATGCGAGGGCCAAGGGGCCGACCGGCCGGAGTGGGCAGCAGCGTCGTGCGGGAAGACGCTAGAGGCAGAGAACTGGATTGGACGGCTAGATCAATTGGCATGCGAATCGGACGGCCAGGAAAATGCAGCAACCTGGCCCAATCTATTGCTCGAGCTTGGCCCTGATTTCGTCTTATAGAGATAACTACTCGGTAGGCGGTAGGGTATAGATGATGTGACTTAAAAGACAATTTAGATATATAATATGATTTAAGCCTGGTTTTGATCCATGATCTAAAATTTAGCCACTAAACGTTAGGTCGCTTTAGCTCTCGAGGTTCCAAATAGGATGTCTAAAGTGTTATCTAAAATTTAGTTAATGTCATAGAAACTTTAGACTATATAAGTGAACTAAAGTGTTCAAAAGTTTTAGTCAGCTAAACTTTAGACAAACTTTAGACAATAGGATCAAATAGGGCTACGCCGAGAGTAACCTGACACACCCAGCCACCATCGCAACACTTAGCAATACGTGTGGTACCGTTGAATAGAACATCTTTCTTACCTGGACGTGCTGGAGTAAAACTTAAAAGAATTATAGTTTATAAACCTAGCACACAATTAAATTTTGATTGCAACAGAAAATTTTCTTATAATATATCCTTAAAAACACGACCCCACTTAAATATATTTCGATAATATTTCATCGAATAACATTTTTCCCATGAAAATATAAACATTTTTTTGAGAACAAAATATAAACATTTTAATAAGCTGCACAATTCTGTAGATTCAAAAAATGTTTTGTCCATATGGAAAATGTTCTAAGTTTAGGAGAATAATAGTTTAGTTTTATTCCATAATATCCATCTCCGGTAGTAAAAAAACAAAAGAGAACATATCATAGACGCTACGCGAACAACCTAAAATACATAATAGAACATCTCATCGTACGACGTGAACAATCGAAAACACATTAATAACAATCTAAAATATATCATGGAACATCTCACATGTACTAAAATACGACATGTATAGAATACCAACAATTTGTTAAAAAAACATAATATAGCATGGCAAATCTCAAGAATACCATGAGAACATCTCATAAATATTATAATGAAAATATACCTCGTGAATATCATGATAATAGTCTTATTATATATAGAATATATAGTTCAAGTAAATATCACCATCATGGATACAAGAATACAATGGTATAAATTATATAGAAACAAAATAAAAATAAATAATTGACAGCAATTAAATATAAATGAAATAAATAATAAGAAAATTAAATATAAAGGAAATGGAGAAAAATAAAAAGGGAAAAAGAAAAGTGAAAGAGCGTCGCTGCTTATACTACCTAGGACATTTCGTTGTCCAACAACAACAATACCTTAAGCTAACTATTAAGCTGTTTGACGTGCTAAAGCATATATTGGGCCGAACTTGCGGAGTCCTCTTGCCTTGTGACGTGTTGTCCTTCTGCTGGGCCACCAAATGTGCATGTTACTTGGGCCCGATAGATTGGAACTGAAAACTGGCAACGAGATGGTGTGGTCCGAAGGCTGATCCGGTCCGACTAATTGGACAGGAAGATGAGTGCTGTTTATGGCTTTATGCGAGGTGAAGGTGACCAACATTTGTAATTCACAGACAAAATCACAAGTCACGTCAATGCTAACTAGATTATGCACATCTTTCTACTTACTCCTAGATACTAGTAAACTCCTGGTTGTAAATTTGCGGCTTGCCAAGGATCCATTTGGTCGGACTCGGACGTGGGTTTGGCTTTGGATTCAGGTTGATTCGACCGTACGCCAAGACTCCTCCCCATCTGCTGCCGCCCACGCACTCACGCGCCCCAAGCCGCCAGCTGCCCAAATCTCCCAGGCGCGCAAGCCCAAGCCATGTGGTCACTCGCCGCTAAACTCCCTCGTCGGCGCAAAGGATGCGGCCGGCGAACAGTAAACAAGTAGGATTAGGATTAGACCCCGATGATGATAAGATTATGGCCGCTCCTTTCTTTTTTCAAGATCGTGCGTGCTTTCGCCCCATGTCGGCTAATGATCCCTCCCGCGGCTGATGGAGGTGCCTGCGGCCGCGCGCCCGGTGCCGCGCACATGGGCTCCCACCCCGGGCCACGGCACGGCGCCGCTCGGTGCCACTATAATACGCCGGCGAGCCGGGACACGTAGGCGCGAGATTAGCACTGGTGACGCGCGGATTTGTCGGCTTCGAAGCGGTGGGTGTGGCGGCCAGTGGCCATTGGCAAAGCGAGCATGTTACTGCTGACCTGCCACTGCCGGGCGCGATGGATCGAGGCAGACAGGCTGAGCTGTTTGGTGTGGGGAAAAGGGCGTGCTTGGCGTGGACTGGGTCACTGGATGGAGGTGGAGGAGGACGAGCTCGGGATGTGTTGGATCGGCTTCAAAGTGCTTAGCTTTATGTTAGTGACAACTGACAAAGAACAATCACTTGACGATGCTGGTTGAGGGGAAAAGGCATTGTTATGGCATACATGAACCTGGAGACGGAGAATATAGTACTGCATGCGCCCGATCACCACACTGCCGCTTTGAGCGGAAACATGCATGGGCTTGGTCACCATACAATTGGAGTACTGGACTGCACTTCCTTTGCTTATCTTTGGTCTTATGAGACCCCTGTTCCGGTTGATTTGGGGCACCTGCACCTCGCCCTGAGTTAGCCACGTTGTGTAATTTGCTTCCCTCTTAACGAAATACACGTGATCCAAGCGTGTTCGAAAAATAAACATTTGGAATGGAGGACTACGAAGATTCTTTTCCTTTGGAATACTGTAGCTTGCTAGCCATTTCATAGAAAATAAAACATTCGCCCAAATATGTGGCTTTCCTTTCCTTTACGGCTGCCCGAGGCAATGCCTGTGAAGAAGAGAGAAACAAAGCAGCACATTGAGGAAGACAGAGAATCTGAGCACTGCTATTATTGCCCCCTCACACTAATGGTGGGACCTAGGCTTATAGGCAGTGGCGAAGCTATATACAAGGCAGTGGGTGCACATGCACCCACAAAAAAACTAAACACCACTAAGTAAATCAATTTTTCATCATGATTACTGCTCAAGTTTATGCATCTATAAGGCAAATGCATCACCCTTTAATTTGCTCTAGCTTCGCCACTACCTGTAGGGACAACATGTCATCATCTAAGAGACTCAGTTTGAGAAGTTATGTGCCCATATGTCTTTTTCATACGTGGAACCCACTTAATTCTTGTTTCCTATATTTTATGTTCCAAACACCTCTTTCTATATTTTTTCTTTGATTTTCCATTCCACTATTTTCCTGTTTCCTTCATATTCTATTGCTACATTTTTTTTCATTCTTCTATTTTGAATTCCTTTGTTCCAAACTTGTCTAGTTTTGGACAAGTTTATAAAAGATAACAAGCATCTATAGCATCAAGGAAAATTAATAGAGACACCATAAAATATATGTTGGTTGTGCATTTATCTGATATTGTATATGTTAATATATTTTTATATAAGCTCAGCCAGAATTAAGTAAGTTTGATTTAGAAAAAAAAACTAAAAGGACTTACAGTTTTTAAACATGGGAGTATCCTTTGATATGTATGTCTGCTCAATTTTGTGGTGATGACTTCTCCCTTGTTTCTAATCTCATGTGGGGACACACATGGGCAAATACATTGCTAAGCAGCATCGATCTCAAGGGATGTCATATGCAATACCATACTCCCTCTATATTTGTAATTAAGGTCGTTTAGGACAGCATTTAGCATACCAAGTAGTCATTAATTAGGGTGTATTTTCCCCTGTTTAAATAGGGTTGTGGGTACCATCCATACAACAAACATTTGCGTCTAGAGTGGTTAGTGCACCATGACCCGAGGTAGGAGAGCATGGTTCAAATCCTCGCTACCACGGTATTTTTGCGTGATTTTTGGCTGGGGGCGGGCAGAACGGCCATTGATGCGTCGCAATTAATGAGGGCCATTAATGAAGGCCAGGCTAGCGAGCCGAGTAATGAGATCGCACGGGAAACAAGGAGTCAGGGGGCAAACACGTCCAAAATAAAATTAACATAGCCTAAATGACTTCATTTGTGCAAAATCTCCTACCCCTAAAACGACCCGTATGGAGGGAGTATAAAACAGGTGCTGAGAAGAAGAGATAGTTATTTCAAAAAAATAATCATCTTTAAAATCAATGACTACTAAGATATATAAGATAATTCGTAAACCATTTTATGAGTTATATATTATTGCCATACAAACTCACAATAGTTCTTTGTTCTATATAGAGGCATTGAGAAGCATCTACACTTTCTAGTTTGGTCCTTGT
The DNA here is from genome assembly GCA_022457205.1 of Saccharum spontaneum. NCBI lineage: Eukaryota > Viridiplantae > Streptophyta > Magnoliopsida > Poales > Poaceae > Saccharum > Saccharum spontaneum. Next base: position 46,691,838 of record CM039618.1, read on the forward strand.
CTCTTGTGATATACTCCCTCCATTCAAAATTAAATAAACTTTTATAGTTGTTCATAGAAAAAGAGCTCCAATATTAGTGACAATAAATTAGTATCACTAGATACATCATGAAATGTATTTTTCATATCGTACTTATTTGGTGTCATAGACGTTATTATCATTTCCTACAAAATTGGTCGAACTTAAGATAGTTTGAGTTTACATGATTCTAGGAATTAATTGATTTTTGAATAGAGCTAGTACATCACAAAAAGCTAAATTGCAAAAACTTAAGATGGTTTGATCTAGAGTGATTTCAGAAATTGATTTATTTTGGGACAAAAGGAGTATACGTCTCTTCACCTTGCCTCCAGTGGATGAGACACCATGGAGTGCCATAGTCACACAACAATTACAATCACTACACTAGAATTGTTGAGTAACCCCAAACATTGGGTAAGCCACAAATCCAATGTCTAGAGCTCACTCATGGCGCTTATAATTCCATAGTGGAACAACAGTAACATGGAACAAAAATCTACAACAGGGATGAACAATAAGTCCTTCCATATGCAAATAGAAACAACATATCCAACCTCTTGCTTAGGACAAGAAATTTGTTGGAACTCATTGAAGATAGACGATATACCTTTTTTGTGAAACACAGCCATAGACACTCACATACATATATGCACACTCACTCCTATGAACATACACATACAAAACTCTATCCATATGAGCACCTTCTAGAAACTAAACAAGCAGATCTTAAGATTGACATATTAAAGTCACCACAAGTGTCTTGCTATCAACATATACATCGTCTACCACTGAAAGAATAATGCATTGTAGAGTAACATATTGTTAGAATGAAGGGCAATAATATAAGGGCATGTTTGGTAGATGTAACAGAACCGACCAATTATACAAAATTAAGTAAGAAAATCACCCGCCGAAGCAGATAATTTAGCAAACTTAAGCCCGTATAACCCGGTAGTCCGTGAAACCATGAAGGATTTTAAACCAACCAACATACAAACCAAGATCGTACAAGTTTAGCAGCCACAGTCACATATTACATAAAGTTTGCAACGACGGTTGAATACATCGGAGTTTAGAACATAAAGTTATTACAACCCAAGTTCACAATAAAATAGCGGAAGCAAAAGATTTCATAAACCACACACACTTAGTTCAAATACAGTGCCAGAAGATAGTCACTTTCCACAAAAATATTGGGTAAGACATACGGAGTGACCATTGTTCATGGTCCTAGTTGTCACCTATCGCAGGATACAGACAGTTGATGCAATAGCCATAGTATATCTGACCATCTGCTACAACAATGGGAACAACGCCCTGACTACAAGAACTTATCTAGACTTACCCATTGTAAACCAAAATAAAGTGACACCAAGGAGTATGTAAGGCTTTCTTTCAGTGGACTAGCTGACTCATTTGCGAAAAGCATGAGATATCATGAATAAACCATTTTAAGTACTTTGTATCATCTTTATTATAACCTATCCAGCTAGGTAAGCACCTATGCTATAGCAATCACTTGAGTAACAAATAACATCCAGTTACCATTTCAGGTTTAGCTTTTATCACATTATCCTCATAACCATCAGTGTTCCATCATCATTACTACGATGTCGTAACTCATGTCAAGTGCTCACTATCCAGGAGCGATGGCGATTCGAATCGATTCCTAACCAGCTGGTGATTTATTCCTCACACAAACCACACTCACCCGCTAAAGCGAGCTACAGATCACCAATGACACTATCCAGGTAAACGTCACAGGACAAACTGGAGCTGCGGTACCCAGAGACCTCCCGACAACCAGGACGCACCTTGGGCTCACTCTTCGCGTCCCCGTCATACCCCCTACAGCACCAATATGTACACCCATGTAGATCCCGACCCGAATAATGCCACTAGCTTCACGGTCGAAAGGTACTTTATTCGGCCAACTAAATATGAGGCATGCGTTCAACAAGACAAGAGGGACGAGCAACGATCGGTCCTTAACCGACACAGATGAAAAACTAATAGCACTCCAGAACCCTGTCTGGTTGCCTCCAACCTTTTCGTCCGGTCTCCAGATATCCATCAACACATGGTTATTTCTAAGATTTCATCCATTCCATAGCTAAAACATTCCAGTAACCACCTATAATTGCAGGTGACCGAAAATCACTGATCGCTACCGATCTAAGCAGGGCTAAGCAGTATTCAATCCTAAACCTAACAGGGTAAGAATGTAATAAAGTAGGCAAGGATAGAAATAAATGCATCAACGGTTTCACTCAATTCCTATAACTTAATGCAACAATATATAAACTCACATATATATAAGGAATTGCTTTTATAAAGTAGGAAACTTAGAATGCTCCGGGGCTTGCCTCGTTCGAAGGAATTGGGTTGGTGGTCCACACACTCAGGTAGATCCTCTTCTTGCTCGTCTACCTCGGGCCCCTCCTGTGCCTAGGTTTCTTGTGGATCGAACCCGGTCTATTCCTCTTGCACTGCCACTAGCGCTTTCTCCTGCGATCCTATATGATGCAAGTGTATAAGTAAATATGCAAACGGTGCATCATATGTGATGATCATGATGACATGACATGCAAATGAACACATTGCGACCTTATTGGATAGCATATAGGTAAAACCTTTCTACAAGGTACTCAACGTCATTCAAATGATAGTTACCACTAGTGCATGTCATCTACTGCATTCTCTTATGCTAACAATTCTCGTCTTTTCTGCTAACTAACATGTAACCCTAACATGAGTGCTACTACACTTTATCAACACAACCACATTAACTTGTAAATAAATACCAGCAAGTGATTTGGTGCTTCAACGATACACCAAAGCTTTATTATTAAACTAATGATACATAAAGAATATTACTTTATTTTCACTTTAAACTATGGTTACAACAGCAACCAATATTTCTATTGCATAGAAAAATCTATAAAAATTATAGTAGCACAGTCCTACTCTAAGTAGCCTACCATAAAATTTTCATGAGATTTGGATCAGTAAAACAGCCTACACAAAAATGACAAGATATGGCATATACATGAGCATGAAATACTTTTATTACGAAAAGTATCAAACAACAGATTTAGTATTTTTCCTATGTTCTACACAGTAAACAATCACTGTACAAAAATTATCATATGCATGATTTATACAAATTTCTCTCTCTAGCAAAAATAACAAAAATCAGCCAACAAAGGCACTTGAACTACACATCATAATTTTTCTACAGAACATGCATGACATATATTTTTCATACAAAGTGCATCACATAAGAAGAATAACAAAATTGGAATCATATTTTTCTGAGCTTCCTATGATTTATTATGCATTTTCTAAGAAAACAACAATTATAAGAATTAAATAAAACCCTATACAAAAGTATCATAAATTTGACATACAATATTTTTATACTGTATATCTACTCCTAAGAAGTCTACCAAAATTGGTTTCATCATTTTTGGAGCAATATTTTTCAAGATATGATTTTTAGAAATATTTTCACAATTTCTAGAAATTCATTTTTCAAATCTCCTCTAAAAACCGCTGCTACAAACGCTGGGTACACCTGAGGCAGTGCACCCACACTTGTCATCTACGACTGACACGTGGGCCCACGGCGCTGACCGGGCCCACACGTCAGTGAGCCGAGCCCGCGCGGCCGCTGACCGATGGCAAGCTCGCCGCCAGTGAGACCTCCGGTGGCGGGGAGGGTACCAGTGCGCTCCCAGCACCGAGGCGCATCCGGCGCGCCAGCTCCCAGAGGCGCGGGAACTCCAGAGGGAGCTCGCCGGTGGGAATGGCGGAGCGTCGGCTCTGTCACCGTCGGGCGGCCAACACTGACCACGGCGAGGTGCGAGAGATGGTGCGCGAGCTTCGCGAGAGCAAGGCAGACGAGATGCGCGCACAGAGAAAAGAAGAGGGGGAGCGGAGGATAGGAGTCCACGGAGCAGTGCTCTCCGGTGAGTTCGGCCAGAACTCCGGCGAGCAATTACCGCGAATAGGGGCATTACCACTACGAGCCGAGGCGAGTACGGGCTGCGCGAAGAGAAGACAGTGCTCGGCGGAAGATGGAGGCTCTGGCGGTGAGCTGTGGTGGCCGGAATGGCCAACTCCGGCGAGGAGCTGCGCGGCGGTGGCGGAGGAGAGCCACTCGGCTGCTTTGCTGCTGTGGGAGAGCGAAGGGAGGCAAATGCGATGGAACAGGGGAAGGTGGACGCGACGCTGCAGATGTAAGCGAGTGCGTGGGGTGTGGGGCCACCGAACGGCCAGGTGCCGCCGTCGCCGGCGCATGGCGGCCACGGGGCGCGCGGCTCCTGCCGCGGTCGGGCGCGGCGCGCGCGGGAGAGGGAGCGCGCGAGGTGGAGCGGGCGAGCGGACGCGGGCTAGGCCAACTCGCGGAGTGGGCCGAAAGTGGGGCGCCGGCCCAGTAAGCAAGAAAAGCATTTTTCTTTTCTATTTTCAAATCCAAATTTTAATAACAGTCTCAAATTTCAAATTTGAAGTGGAAAATGGCATTTTCAAAACTTGACCCCAAAACAAAAGTTGTTCAAAATTTAATTCTCTACAACATTGCTTTAGGGCACATTTTGAAATTCCAAACAGATTTTGAAATCGGGATTCAAAGTTCATTTTAAATCAAAATTTCATTTTTCTATATTATTTTTAAAAGCAAAATTTGAGGAAATTTTGAATACTAAACTTGCTCCAAATTTTATGCTAAACATTTCTAAATGATTTGCACTTATAACCAAACATGTTTTAATGGCCTAACAAGCATAATCATGGAAAAATTGTATTTAAACAAGCACATGCAACATTTATGTTTCGAAGTCATGTTTCGCATATCACATGTGATTATGAATGCAAGATGATGCTCATGCTCATGATTTGAAATGCTAATGCATGCTTAACACCTATGGTGTTACAGTAGAGTTTCACTCCCTGATTTTTAGATCTAGTTCCTTGATTCTTTGATGGAGTGATTATAGTGGGGAGCAGGTAAGAATTGAATCTGAAATTATTCTGGTGGGGATTGAATAGGGAGTGAGAAACAAGTTTTTTTTGCTTCTAGCTCCCCAAGTAAATAAAGAAGTGATTATTGTCGGTCCTCCAGTAGACTATATAGATTTTTAGTGTTTAGACGAAGAGGGATCTAGGAGAAGCTGCTCCAAGGAGCGCTGCCAAATAGCCCCTTAGGATTTCGAAAGAGATTTTTGAACAAAAGAGGGTAACAAAGTGGAATGAGCTTATAAATAAGTTACGTGCAGTAATCCTTAACACTCTCATTGTCAAACAGTTTGGAGGATAGAAAAGTTAGGGATTTATACAACCATAGGAACTTATCTTTTAAAGCAGTATGAAGCTCAAGGATTAGCAAACCATGATATCAGAATTACTGTGTAAATCTATTTTTGTATTTTATGTTGTGGTCTCTTTGAACTAATTGTAATAAATGGTGATAGCAAAATAGTTTCCATAGAAATCAACTAAGATTTTGTATATTTTTTGGTATTGTATGCATAGCTAGCGACTATGGTTGAAGGTTACTAACAAAGGTAAGAAGGAATAGGGGACATGTTCTATTGGGGTTGAGACCTTTGGAAACACCATTCCCCTTCATACATTGCCTCTCTCCATTGCACCTGCATGCGAAGGTGCATCAAACTCAACATCCGCGTACATAGGTAACACCAACCCATAAGGAGGAGATGAGAGAGTGAAGAGAGTGCAGGTAATTTTGGAACAACATGGTGATTGGAAGCTTCCGAAGGGTTCTAGATGAGACTGAGAAACTCCTATGAGATCCCAAAGCTACACGATGAGCATGGGCGAGAGAAATTAAACCATCGTTATTCCATGATGGTTCACAACTCGGCTCAGGGTGGAGAACTAGAGCAAGCAAGTGGGACCACAAAGCCGGTAGATTTGGGCAAAAAAACCATTGTGCCTCAAATATGTCAGGAATATAGTTGGTAATGGGGACATCTTGTGAGCGCAACCATTTGCCTCTCCTATAGATATGATGTTTGATGATTGAAAAAGAGAGGAACACGTTATTATTTTTGTGTTCTTTTTTATGGCTTTAACTTCCTTTTTTCACTTACTATTGAAAGCTCGTGATCCCTGAAACCATCGAGCCTCCTATGAGTGTCTAGGGGAGAATCTGCCTCCCAATAGTTTGGCACCATCTGTGGATTGAACAAACAAACCAAGGACAACAAGAAATACATCATCAAGTGCATCCCAAGGAGATCCACAAGCCTCTACATGAAACACATAAAATAATACCCAAAGTGACCCCTCGAATGCAACCATCTTGCCACCAGCTACATCAAATGAAACCAATGATCCAATCACTCTAGCACCACCCATTTGCCCCTCGGGAGAGTTTACTTTCAAGAGACAACTAGCAGACAAAGACATCATAGTACAACCTTCGAGTCAAACAACACGATGCGTCCTAAATGACAATCCTCTGTTGACACAAATCTAGCCCCACATCTAAAAGGCTAGCATGCTCAGATCACATGAGTATCACTTACTCTTGAGGATCAATTCACGATGAAGCAAGGAAAAATGGGTTAGCCGATTTTGGTAGATTTACCACGAAGAACCTAGAGACACCTCCTAGGAAGGAGCCCATCGAGGAGGCACACCTAGGGTTGATCTAGAATTAATAATACCACCTAGAATGCTCACAAATAGCATTAATATGCTTATAGAACAACAAGTATGGAGGTTAGAAGAGATCAAGGCAGAAAATAATAAAAGTGAAAGACAAAGAAGATAATATATTGGTTTTTTATTGATCAGATGCCCTGAAACGACAGTGGACCTTTATATTTATAGGGTGGAGTGGACTTATCTCGTGTGGGTCGAAATCTCTTACAAATCATGTCAAATACAACTTAAATTTAATCTAGGCTGCCAAAATCAGCTTAATCGGTTTCCACGGGCTAAATCTTTCCAAAAGCGTAATTTCCTCATTTGGACTCCAAATTTGGCCTTCAATATTATGCATTTCGATTGTCTCGAGAACCATGTCCAAAAGTTCCTAAAAGCCCGACCTCACCTTCGTCTTGGATTTGTAATTCTTTGCAGATCTTTTGGAAAAATCGGCTTAGCCATTTTTCAAACTGGCTAGGTTGGTTTCTGCAACTGGGCAGATTTTCTTCTGTAACCCCCCCACCCCACCCCAATGTCAGGTTTGGGGTTTAGGGTTCAGGGTTCAGGGCTTAGAGTTTAGGGCATTCTGCACCAATGATTACATTTTGCCCTTTGGTTGCTTTGGCCTGGCTTGGCCGAACTAAAGAAAAATAGTACGATATCCTCAAATAACTGTGAGCCATTCATTTTCTTAGATCGAACGCCATTCATTTTCTCAGATCGAACGGCTACGATCACCTATTACCTCATAGGAGGTAATATGTGAAATATATATTTATTTAATTTTTTATTTCATAAAAATAAAAAAGGAAAGTTTGAGATATAAAAAATATTTTTTCTAGAATTGGTTAATGCATGTGTGATCTGGCAGATATGGTAGATCTTTTTTATTTGGCAACTTTAGACTTGATATATTATGATTACCATATAATTTTGTATATGACTTGATACACTTATTTACACAGAATTTTGTACTGTGTTGCCATATTGCCACATGTGTGATTTTGGACGTGCTTACATGTTACCGTGCTACTATACAAGACGTGTTAGCATCTATAGACGTCTATACATGCTCTCTAAGATACCACACATAAATGTTTTCTATTATAAATTTATTATAATAGTAAATTGCTCTCTAAGATAGACTATGGAATACAAATGTGTGTGAAATCGAACTCAGAAAACATCATCCTTGTTATAGTTCGACTTCGAATACAGATATGGACATATCATATATGAATACAAATTGGCTAGTTTGAATTCAGATTTTCATTCAGATATCAACTTGAAATCGGCATGTTGAGATTTAAAATATAAACGTAAAAGGTCTTGAAAGTTGAAACATATTATCAATGGAGATTTCCTTAATTTTTTTTATTGGTTCCTTAATTTCTTATCTTCACAGAAAAGGAAGGAGGCAAGCAGCCTGTGTCTCCGTGACGTGACTTGGGGATTTGGCAAGATTTTTTTTTTCTTTTTCCTACGTCAATTAATTAATCAATTACTCTAATTTTTTTTAAAAAAAATCAAGGACTCAAATTTGTTTAAGATATTACCTCCTACTAAGTAAAGGATGTACCGTAGCATTGCCCCGAACTAAAACCTTTGCACTTTGCAAATCAATAATGTCATGACAAATGGAAATAAATCTTGTATTATATTCATAGACAATTTCAAGCATCTTCGGTTTCACCGATGTAAGATGCAACAACTTCAGCTGAGTCTTTGTTATTTTGATGACATAAGCATGTGGGCAACAAGATTACACTATTCACAGCGTAAAACCATGCCCCAATATAAACTCTGAACAACAATTGAAGATTGATTGTGTAATACTCCTACTCATCATATCATCAACTCAATGGAACAGTATGCTGCCTACTAACCCTGGTCCTTAGTTGTGTGCACTGCAAGTTGCTGTTGGCGGCTTTAAAAAAATAGTGCCTGGATCAACGAGTTTTTTTTTTCGAGTTGACTAAGGGCCATCACTTGCCCTCAAGTGTATATTATTGAGCAAGATAATCCTATTCTACGACTGCAGGTTTTTATAAACCATGGGCAGCAATCAAATCAAATGCAAGGTCAGGTGGCAGCGATATCGTCATTATGCAGCGAAGTTCTGTTTACTCCATCTGGAACAGGACAATCTTGTCAATCAAGCCACTTCGTAGCTATCCGAATGGGATGTGTATACATTATTATACTAACAAAGTTGATACCCTTGTATGTCAATGAGTAAATCTCATCGGATCATCATTCTTCGATGAAAACAAAGCCTTAGTGGCAACTGTCAAGTGCCAAATATTGAAGTGTGTGTATTATCGTACTGGTTTTTTTTGAGAAGTCGACGGGGGATAGAGAGGAATCCCCCACCTGATTTCATTGATGAAGCGGCCCTTGAAACCAAATATTACAAATACATGGTTCACATCTCATTTCTTATATATTGGTTTACATTGCGTTAACTAAAGCAGAACACCAAACGTCAGCAATTACTCGTTCCTTCTTTGGCAAGCGGGCTTTCCATAAGTTAGCCTCTGATTTGCATGCCATCAGCGCCCCTTGTAATGTCAACCGATTATTCCTGAAGATGATGTTGTTCCTCCTTTTCCAGATATGCCAAGAACACAGTAGAATGAAGGTATGGAAGTGTGCTCCTGGGATATGTGTCGGGGGCCTCGATCTCCTGCAGCTTATGTACTGGCCAGGTAGGATCAGTTGTGATCTGGATGGCATCCCAGAATTCCTTTGCAGCAGTGTTTGGATCCATTAGTACTTGCAGCTTATCGTACTGGTTTCAAAAGTGCTAACTGTTCGAGGACCTGTTTGGATCCATTAGTACTAACAATTAGCTAGTTAATAGCTAATAGCTAGCTGGAGGGCTGTTAACTATTAGTTTTATTAGCTGGTCTGATTGGATTCACTGGCACTAATTTTAGCTGCTAATTTTTAACGTTAACTGATCTAAACAGGCCCTAAGCATGACATTGCTCGCCATGCTGATTTCAAAAAGCTTCAATTGTTAGCCGAAATGATTGAAGCATGAAACTCGATATCACATACCATACAGACACAATTGAGTTTCATATAGCAATCTAAACACTGTGAAATCGTTCACGTCGAAGGCACGGGGAGATTGGATGGATGTATGTATGGCACGGGATCTGGTTTCTGCGGACAGTTTCGCACCGGCCAGCAAGCAGGAGTAACGGGGAGCGCGGAACGTCGCAGGAAACGGGCGCGGACTATGGGACGGACGACGACCGAGCGTTACAGATTGGCCGAGGGCGCTCGCCCTGCAGCCCTGCACCGCGCGCGACACGTACTCGGCGCGGGGGACGGTGTCGCGCATCCGCGCCGCGCCTCCTCGCAGCGCTCCACCTGTCCCGCCGTCACGAGGCGCTCCCATGCTCCACTGCGCATGGGTATTTTTATATATTTTACGAGGAGAGTGGCAGGCCTCGTACCACTGTAAATGGCTCCGTTCGGCTGGAATGATAAGTCAGCTGAAAAACACTATTAACTAATTTTTTATGAGAGAAAAATATTGTTCTGATTGGAAAAACAAGCTGAACGGATTATAAGCCAGATGAACAAGGCCAGTGACTCATGTGGCTCCACATGTCATACTATGTTTTGTGTCATAGGATGACAAATATGTAAATAATACCCCTGGGCATGGATACAACTAGGCAGCAGCAGGGCAAAGTGAAGCGGAACAGACGCACCAAACCAGAAAGCACTGCTCACCTCCCCGCTTCTCTCTCCCATTTGCTCCCTATCCCTATTCTTCTAGTCTAGATCCAAGAAGAGGAGGCAAGAAGGCAGGAGGAAGCTTTGGAGCTGTAGGAACACTGTAGATCCAGCCAGTGGCAGATTTGGAGAGGAGGGTACGTGCATGGCCAGCAGCAAGTGGTGGGAGCAGGCGGCACTGGACTTCCCGCCGCCGCAGCAGCACCAGCAGCCGCAGCCACACCAGGCGGTGCCCATGCCGCCGGCGCTAGCCACGGCGCCAGCAGCTCCCACGGCTCCCGCGGGTGCCTCGCCGGAGGGCGGCAAGCAACAGCAGGGCCAGCAGCAGCAAGCGGCGGGGGCCATCGTGCCGCTGCGTCGGCCGCGGGGCCGGCCGCTGGGGTCCAAGAACAAGCCCAAGCCGCCGGTGATCATCACGCGGGACAGCCCCGACGCGCTCCACTCGCACGTCCTCGAGGTGGCGCCGGGCGCCGACGTGACGGCGTGCGTGGCGGAGTACGCGCGCCGCCGGGGCCGCGGCGTCTGCGTGCTGGGCGCGTCGGGCGCGGTCGGGGACGTGGCCGTGCGCGGCGCCGCGGCGCCGCTCCGGGGCCGGTTCGAGCTCCTCTCCGTGACCGGCACCGTGCTGCCGCCCCCGGCCCCGCCCGAGGCGTCGGGCCTCGCCGTGCTCGTCTCCGCCGGCCAGGGCCAGGTCCTCGGCGGCTGCGTCGTGGGCCCGCTCGTCGCCGCCGGGCCCGTCACCATCTTCGCCGCCACCTTCTCCAACGCGGTCTACGAGCGCCTCCCGCTCGCCGATGCGCCCGAGCTCGACGTCAAGCCCGACCTTTCCACCGCTACCTCGACTGGCGGGCAAGATGTGCAGCAGCCGCAGCTGCCAATGGCGCCCTCCCATCAGCAGCCTCCGGCGGCCATGGGCGCGGGCGGCTACGCTGACCACCGCTCGCCGCCGTACCCGTGGGGAGGCGGCGTATGAGATGAGCGCGCAACCGATGCATCCTCCTTCCCGGCGGTTCTTGGTTTTCTTGGTCCTAACATTGACTAGAGAACTAGGTTTTGTCAAGGTAATTGTTGGGCTGGTACTGCATGCAGCATGCATGGAATTGATTCATTGGAGCCCTTCCTGGGCTCCTATAATTTCCTTCTCCTTCGATTTGTGATTTTCTTGTGGGAAATGGAGTGATTTGGCTGGCCACAGGGAGCCAAAGAATTTGGTGCGTGGAGCATTACATCAGCATGCTGGTGCTTGCAAATTTACTCTAGCAAATGCAGCAGGTAGGCTGGCTGCAACCAAGTGTTTTAATTGTGTGGGCTAGCTGTGTGGTTAAATGAGGTGATTGTTCTTGGTCAATAGAGATTGGTATTTAGGCGAGTCAACGAAACTCACTTACCACTACATCACATTTCTTCTCTTTTGATTTGGCAACACTAGCTGTCTACATGTGATTAATGCACTCATGAGGAAACTGAGATTCCGTTGCTAAATTATGCTGCTGTGTCACTACTCGTTGGCTAGCCTGATACATCGGTTTAATTTCATTTGATCTTTCTTTTATTCTACTGTACATACTCCATCTTTTGACATGCTTCGTTCTCCGAACTTCATGATAATTTGGCTTTGCTTTTGCTTTTAAATCCATCGCCTTCCATTTTGCCATGCTCTAGCCTCTATCCCACTTTATTACCCACGGTACAATGCACTTTCTGATTGGTTTTGCAAAATGCATGTACTTCCCTAGCTCAAATCCTAGTTAGTACGCTAGGTTACCACATGCTTTGTATTCTTCACCTCTCACATTTTGGGGCCTTTTTGAAAGCACAAATGGAAAAAAAAACATTAACCTTGTAGAATGTAAGAATAGAACAAAAACTAAAACAAAATTTTAAAGTGGGAATGTCCATTCAGATGGACCGTAAGCAAAATAAATAAATAAATAAATAAATAAATTTAAAGAGACTTAGAATTACAAACAATGACTATAGATTGAGATTCAAACAATTCAAATGATGGCATATACAAACAATGAGATATAATTTTACATAAGCTTGAAATTCATGTAAAATTACTCTAAAATTCTTGAAGAGAAGTAGCAAGCCATTTCACAGAAATTTCATAATATAAGGGAAGAGTTTCACCCCTTTTGTTCCAACAAAGATTCAATCAATTTCTTTGAACAATTTTAGTGGGTTATTTTTTTCATGCCAGGCCCTTCCACCCGGGCGCCTTTCCGTCACTGTGTTGGCTGGGTGCTAACCGTGCTCTTCTCCGATGCTGAGATATCCATTCCTAGAATCAGCATAATCGTCATTGATCTTTAGGATTTCTCTACACTTTATTTATCAGTATATATAATATATCTGTCTCTTTCTCAAAAATCATGGATTCATGTTAGAATATCTCTTTCTTTACTAATAGGAGTACTACTAGGCACACTTATTTTTAATCACTATAGTTTCCCCTTAGTATCATTATTATTTTGTTAAAAGCTACAAGTGTCTTTCTCTGTCCACACTGGTGTTTGCTGCTTATCGTCCCAGAGACTGTGAAAAAAAAAACTCAAGACTGGTGGAGCCAGTTAGCTAAGCTCAAGCATAAGCCAAGAGCTAGATCAAGCTTAAGTCAAACTGACGAGCCTAGTGTGATGATCAAGCTCGAAAAGCTTCAGTAAGTTTGAGATCGATCAGCGTGAGGTCCACAAATGCATTATCCAAATCCTCTATATCCACAAAATGCTCAAGGGTTCCCGAACTACTTGACTCATCTTAGGCATGACTATAGATTGACTTGAATTACAAACAAGGAGAATTCTTTCTATATGCCATTGGCAAAAACTTTTATTCCAGATGTGCAATAAAAATTTCAAATCCTATCGATGCCACTATTCATAGATTTTAATCTTTTTTCACCCCATTGTTGATCATATTCCGATAGCCCTGGTAATAAACATAAAAAACAATGTCTTCTCTCTCAGTTAGACACATATTTAGTTGCTCCCTTTATGCCCTCCAACTGAGCATATGATGTAGATTATTGTACTAGTATGCAATCTTGAAACTTTGAAAAAAATCTATTCACTTGAGATGTAGGTAATACGAGGAGTATTCGACAGGCTTCCTGTAACATCCAGTCCCGGCACCACTCTATCGAAGAGTGGTCCCACCTACGTCGGCCTAGGCCCATTTTACCGAGGAGTGGTCTCACCTGCGTAGCAATCCGCTTGAGCTTTTGTCCTCGCTTCACTCAAAACGGTTAACCAAAGGCTACTACGCGTCCCTGGCTCTGGTATTTAAGCTGGTCAGTCTCACTCAGGATTCACAGGTCGGTACTAAACCACCAGTGCACAGTGTTTCGTGATGCTACAGTACCCGGCGAACACAACCCGAGCTACAGTAAACCGAATTTGGCCCGGCCCGATTCGGTAAACAGTAAAGGCTACAGTGTTCCCGTTACAGTACCAGACCGCTGCAGTACCCTCGGAGCCCTGGTGTACAGTACCTTCCAGCTACAGCCCAGCCCACTGCCCCCTGCTACAGTAGTATCAGCTCATTCCGGGCAAATTGGGCCCACTTGGCTCATTTGGGGCTGTTACACTTACCCTCGACAACTATTGCAACACTCACAACTGAACAGTAGCACGAGTGCACCGAGCAACAACAACCACCCAACCCACATCGCCCACACACCGAGCAACCCACATAACCGTCAAACCTAGTAGTCGACACCACCTGTTCTTGATCAGGATCCATCTCCACCACATACTTCCTCGCCAAGCCACCTATTCGTTCATTGCTGACCACTTTTATGATTTAGGGATGACTAGTAGAAGCAATACTAATATCTAAAGTAGATTTTCATATACTTATTTACACAATTGCCTTGGTATGGAAGAGATTATAGTTTAACACCACTAGCATATATGAGAATCATGTTTTTTAGGTAGCAGATAAGGAATTTAGGTCTATACCAATGAAATATAAGGAATTTTCTCTACAAATAAGCTCATCTTAGGCTCGACTCGAGATTGACTTTTATTACAAACAAGTCGACCTCGAGTCTAGCTGTAGGCATAGGTTTTGCCCTCTAATAAGCTCAAAGTTTGAGGAGGCACGCTCACTTGAGCTCGGATCATTAGCATGTCTACTGCTTTTTTAAAACCTATTAGCATGTCTATTCCTAACCTATGGTTATAAGGAGCTTGAAACGTCCTTGATTTCCACGAAGGGAAATCCATAGAAACGAAGTGTAAAATGACGAAACAATCCGTCAATTTACCCAAATCTCAGTGACACACAAAGTCATACACGAATATCAGAGTACAATAGAGAGTTTTACATAAATTATTCTCTTCGCCACGCAGGGCGGAACACACTCACACATAGCATCCAGAACAGCATCTGACGAAGATAGCAGCGGAAAACGATCTCCTGAAACTAGCTCGAGCGTAGAACAGACCCTCTAGTCCTCACAATCATCGCCCTCGTAGTCGTACTCGGGCTCAGAACCTGTCAAAAATCTATCAGTACACTTGGTACTGGCCACGCATCATCCACCCTATGCTTGCATTGCTTTGTGGAAAGTGGAATGCATTAAGGAAAGTAGAAAGAGACCTATTTAGGTTGTGGGTTTCCTATGCAAGTAGTTAATATTTTAATAATAAGATGTTCATCAAATTTTAACCCATCTTATTCACACATTTTTCCCCAAACCCTAACACACACATCACGTCTCATCTCACTTTCTAGGCGACGAGATCGACTCCCGCTCAGATCTCGCCACAACGGCCAAAGCCGGGATCCAACACGAAACCCTGGGGAAAGGTAGAAAGGACTCCTCTCTAATCAAGTGAAGCGTAGGTCATGGGAATGTCCATATCCGCGGACGCGGCTATACGTATAGATCGATCAACTCTGCAGAGCGTGTACACCTGGTAATCCACAAGATCACCATCCTTGACGTTCCGGCTCGTCTAGGCTGATTCCGACTGCCTCCCAACCGGTACAATACCACCCTACCACTCAGCCCTGGGCCACCCCAGTGTCCACCGAAATGCTGAGACTGTGAGACGTAGTACCGGGCCCCAAGGTCACTATCCTGTCTTAGGAGAGTGTGGGTCCCCATGCCTGTACCTCCCTACACTATCACCTTCCAACCTAGTAGTAGTGGTACCGCCCTAGTCGGTCGGTAATCGTCCCCCACCCATCGGGAGCGAGTGGTGTGCACGAAGGTCCCATGGTTCCGGTTCTCAAGACATACCAGTCCTTAGGGGGACCGGACAGGATATCTTCTCAAGAGGGGATCACCAACTCCCCCGTGCCACGACAGGACCTCCACCAAGGATAACCAACACCCCAGTTCACCTCACAACATACCCACCACAGGTAACCCTAATGAGGGATGCCCAGGTCGCACCCCTCCAGCAAGATTTGCCCCAAAGACTCGTCGTAGGATCCTGTCTGATCGACTCAACCATCACCACTCACCCAAAACGCACGCCAAGATCTCCCCAGTTCTTTTATCAGGTTTACCAAGTTCTCGGCACTACGTGCCTTATACATATACGCCTCTCACTCACCGGCATCACATCACAGATATAATGTGAGTAAGAGTAAAAGCAGTAATATATAACAAACGAGCATCTAGCCTATCAGCGGGGTGAGCAGGAGTAAGGTTGCAACAAGAAAAAGGGCTCAAAGTAAAGCATCTACTATGCAACTTATCATCACATTATTGCATAAAAAGTAAAGCACTAGCCATTCTATATTGACATGCGTAATAGGTTCTACGAAAGTGGGTGGGGCGTGGCACCTGGCAGGTCGTCACCCAAGTCCTCGCTGTAGTCGGGGTCGTACTCCTCAGTCGGCAAGTCCTCTGGCTCTGTTAAACGTAACGTAGAGTCGCATTAACGACTCCTGTAGAGGTGCACAAAGAAGCAACAGAAATTCAAAAGATCCAAATGCACTCAAACACAAGCCTAAGATGTAGAGCTCATTTTTAGAAAAAAAATTAGAAACTGATTTGGTATTTTTCTGAGTTAGAATGAATTAGTTATGAATTTATAAAGATTAAATGATTTTCTAGAAAAAAAAAAGAAAAGGAAATTCCAGGCAGTGACACGTGTCAAGCTCTGATTGGCTGGAACAGAGTGAGTCACTGACATGTGGGTCCAGGTCAACGGTCAGCGGTACCGGTCAGCGGTCAACGTTGACCGGGCCGCGACCGGGCCTCGGTGGGCTGGGTCAGGGATGGATACGGGCCGGTCTGGGCTGGGCCAGGCCCGCCACGTGGCGAGCTCTGGTGCTACCACGTCACCTATTTGGATTCAAAAACCAAGCTCGGGCTGGTGAGCTTGGCTCACGGTGGACATGCAGGGATGGTCCATGGACCTCTTGGCTAGGCTCATCGTGGACGAGGTCCATCTCTCCCCCTTCCCTTCTCTGGCCCTCGTGCAACAGGTGCACCGAACCACTGTCTCGGTCCCTTCTCTTGCTTCCCTGCCCGGCGACGCTCCCGCCGGCGGCGAGTGTCCGTTTTCAAGCCTTGGCGGCTCCCCGACGGCTATCTAGGGATCAACTGAGCCACTAGTACTTGGCAAACCCGATGGTGCAGGGAACTCAGTGGTTTGGCACCTCCAACGTACGTTTCCATGGCGGCGGGCGGCGCTCCGACGCCTTCTCCATTCCGGCGAAATCGAGCAGGAGGGCTCGAACGTCGCCTTCCTTCTACGCTAGAACATGTTCCTCCACATGGCGAAATGGAAAAGCTCCATCCCCTTACCTCTACTCATCTAGCACAGCTGGACCAAGGCTTCACCGTGGCGGATCCCGGACATGGTGACTGCGTGCGGTGCGGTGCGCGTCGTGGTCGCTTCCAAGCCCCTGTGGCTCGGCAGCGTCTCCACGTGTGTGTTTCGCGTGAGTGGGTGCGGGTGGAGTTGTGCGCTGGAGTCATGGCTTCCCAACGCTCGCTCCCGGTACGAGAACGGCGACGGTGGCGCCATGCCGGTGATCAAGAAGGTGACAGAGGAAGGGGTGTTGGGCGTACCGTGGGTGCCGAGGTGGGAGGCTAGCGGTGCAGGGCAAGATGGTGCCGTGTAGCTAGGTAGCCGTGCAGTGCAGTCTCCCGGCGTGAAGAAGATGTCGGCGTCTTCTCCTCCGGCACACTCGAACCGCGGCGGTGGCTTCGGGTTCCCGGCTCCTTCCCTCTTCCCCTCCTCCTCTCCCCCTTTTCTTTCCTTCCAGCGGTGTGGTGTGGGTTGTGTGCCACCAAGGCGGCAGCGAGCGGAATGGGAGGGGCTAGGGCACCGAAGGTCACCGTTTTATTGTGGAGGAGCGTCCATGGCGCTCGGTGGACGGTGATGGGAGGGGTCGAGCCACGTGGCAGCGATCTAGGGGCATTGGCTAGGGTTTAGGGCGATTGGAGTGGTGTGGTTTGAATTGGCGATGCCAATTTCTGGAATCACTGGCGGTTGGGCAGTGTCAGGTCGGGGCAGTGCGCCTGTGGCCATGGCAACCTCGCGCGTGTGATGCGTGATAGAAGAGTGGGGCGCGCGCGAGCGGTGGCGTGGTGCTTGCAGAGCGGGGCATGGCAGCTTGGCGTGCAAGGCGACCGGCAGGGGACAGGGGGAATCTCCCCTGGCCGTTTTCATGTCCCTGCTCCCTGCTCTGTTTTCGTTTGGGCGAAGCAGGGGAAGGCAGGCGGGAGGTGGGTGATGAAGGCGGGTCCCGCCCGTCAGCGAGCGAGAGAAAGGGACGCGGCGTCCTTTGTCGCGTAGCGGGCAGCGTCGCGGGCCGACGGCCGCACGGCTTGCTGGGCCGGCTCGCGTGGCGAGCGTGCGCACGCGCGTTTGTGCGCTAGCTAAGCCAGGCTGTGGGCAGGCCGGCTGGGGCAAATAGGAGGGAAAAAGGGTTTTCTTATTTAATTAAATAGTTGTTCTATTTATATCACCTTTGTTCCCATTATGCCAAGGCATTTGTATGAAAAAATATATATTGCCTTCACTTGTATAACATAATGGGGCCTACTAAATATATTTTTGGTTTCCAACTATTTGATAAGCTAATATTTGTACATTTAATTAAGCAATTAATTTAAGAAATGTTGTTGC
Organism: Saccharum spontaneum; assembly: GCA_022457205.1. NCBI lineage: Eukaryota > Viridiplantae > Streptophyta > Magnoliopsida > Poales > Poaceae > Saccharum > Saccharum spontaneum. The sequence goes on from CM039618.1 coordinate 46,710,392, forward strand.
TATTAATTCAATTCAAAGAACATAAAACCCAACTCAAGCATGTTTGGTTAAATACAAGAATGTAATTTACTAGACTAGGTGCTACTTGTGCAGCTAAGGTAGGTTTTCTACATGACACCTCACTAAACATAGGTTATTTTAGAAAAAATTTGTAGTTGTGATTTTTAAGTTAGGGAAAATTTCTGAATTGTTACAGAGCTCTTCTTTGACTTCTTGGAAATGAGACTTCCATTCTTTTTGGACGAAAGGAGTACATTTTGAAGTACAAATGAGGCTAGCTCTTAGCCAAGATTGAGATGGTGAGAATTGTATACGCAGATCGTGTTTGCTTCTGATTGAAGCCGTTTTTTTTTTTTTTGTGGTGGTGGTTGTACAACACAGCGGTTTCGGCAGCACAAAAATCATCGTTTTCCTTTTGTGGTTTGCTACTGGTTGGCTGCATGGCAGTTGCTCGGCTGCTGTAGCTGTAGCCACAGCACGCCTGCCAAACACCTCGTATTCAACCTCACCTAAGTAACCACCTGCATCGTCTGTTTGGAACACGAGAAAAAAAATAATCTTGTTTACCTATAAAATTGAATTAATCACTAACAAGAAATAATTATTGTTTCTATTCCAATATGATTTCTATAAAATTCCTGAAAGGCCTGAGGAGATGTTCATCTCGTGATTTCCAACTAAACTGTATAATTAATTATTTTTTTTATCTACATTTAATACTCCATGCAAGCGGTTAAAAATTGATGTGATGGAAAGAGAGTGAAAAAAATTGGAATTTGGATGGCATCTAAACAAGCCCTAAAGCACCATTGGCCCTGTTTAGTTCCACGAAAAAAATACTATGCGAAAAAAAGATTCCCCGTCACATCAAACTTGTGATACATGCATGAAGTACTAAATGTAGATGAAATCAAAAACTAATTGTACAGTTTGGTTGTACTTGACGAGACGAACGTTTTGAACCTAATTAGTCAACAGTTGGACACTATTTACCAAATAAAGCCAAAACGTGCTACAATACTTTTTTTACACCTTTTTTACCATCTAAACACACCCATTGTATCGATGTTTTGTAAAGCAGATACAGCCTGCCATTGAAGTTTCCAAAGCGAGAGCCGTTGTATGTGCTTGTACAGTACTCCTAGAATCCCTGCCTTCCATTTCCTCGCTTTTGAAGTCTTTGACACGTCAGAGAAAAGAAAGAAAAGGATCTGCGGCTCTACGCACGCTGTCAGTGCCGGAACTCTTTACCTCGGACACCGCGAGACCTGCGACTTTACAGTACAGGTCTCAAAGCCTAAAGTTTTGCTTGATCTACTGCTGATGATCGATCTATCTATACCCACGAAAAAGCCTAAAGTTTTGCTTGAGTTTTGAGCGATTTGAGCTTGGCCTTGTTCAGTTCCCCGAATTGGGATGGCCGAATTTGCTACAGTGCGTATTAAATGCGTACTGTAGTAATTCGTTTGTATTTGGTAAAAATTGTCTAAACTTTGACTAATTAGATTTAAAATATTCGTCTTGGAAAGTACAATAAAACTGTGTAATTAGTTTTTAATTTCATATACATTTACTACTACCGATATTTTGATGTGACAGAAAATCTTCTTTTTGTATAGTGAAATTTAGGGGAAAAAGTTGAGAACTAAACAAGGTTTGGGAACTAAATAAGGGCCTTGTGGAGGGCAAAATGATGCCGCCGAAGATGCCATCGCTGGGTTGGGTGTCGCCTGGGTCAAACAAACGGGTACAGGGAATGGAGTTTGCTCGTCGGACACGAAAGGTAGCAGCAGCAGCAAAGCAGTAATTGTGTCTGAACTTGTTTTCTTGTCAGGCTGCTGCCACTCGATCTCGAATCGCTGGGAGGCTGCGCCGCTGGGCGCTGGGCTCGCTACGCCTGGGGCACTGGGGCAGAGGAGAAGTTGAGGCCATGACAGATTGCCAGTGTAGGTCAGGGCAGCTGGGGCAGGCTGGGCTGGGCTGGAGGAGAAAGAGCAGTCCAAAGATTTGGCGCATCAGGCTTCAGGAACCAAAGGTGCATAGTCCAAAGATTGACCGAAAGATTCTGCAGCTTATAATATCGGCCATTCCAAATTTTGGAACCAAACTTTGCATAGTATACTATAGCAATTTTGTTTTTATTTAGTAATAATTGTTCAAATATTAATTAATTAGGCTTAAAATATTCGTCTCGCAAAGTAAAACAAAACTGTGCAATTAGTTTTTGATTTCATCTACATTTAGTACTTCATATATGTGCCGATATTTTGATGTGATGGGAAATCTTTTTTTTTGCATATTGGAATTTGGGGGTGAATTTGGATATCTACCCCTTGTTTAGTTTTCCCAATTCTCCCCCAAATTCCACTATGCAAAAAGAAGATTTCCCGTCGCATCAAAATATCAGCAAATGCATGGAGTACTAAATGTTGATGAAATCAAAAACTAATTACACAGTTTTGTTGTACTTTGCGAGACGAACATTTTAAGCCTAGTTAGTCAAAATTTAGATAATTTTTACCAAATACAAACAAAATGGTACAAGAATTCTGATAGAGTGTTTTTCTCCCTGTTCTATGAACTAACGAGGCCCTAAACAAGGCCATCGTTCCGCTGGTTTTCGCCGAGTTCCATGTACTGTGCGCATGCCGCATGGGCCCATCCTCAGTGGCTGTCAGTTCCTCCTTTGCATGCAGGCAGGAGGATCGGTGCGTGCAGCGGCAGCGTGCTCCTGTGGCTCTGTGCAGCTAGTGTCCCTGCTGCCCCCTGCTCACTCCTCCCTCTTCTGGTGTGTCTCGGTCTGTCGGAATGCAGGTCTGCCTATGCTGTCATTGCTGTGAGACGCGAGAGAGCAAGAGGACCGAGGACGACACAGCTGTTGTGATTGTGAGCTCGCAAACGAGTTGACAAATGGGAAATTTATCCGTCGGACAGAGAGCGTGATTTTACGTACTCCATACTCGTCGAGATTCAAAAAATCAAACACTTTTAATTTTAACTAAATATATATATAAATTTGCAATCTCTATAAATGAATCTTGCACCAAAAGCGGGCACCCGATAGTGCCACGTCATCCGCTTACTCGCCAGCCGTTGGATTGAGCGTTCACGTGATCTGATCCGTCCAATACGGGTCGTAGCAGGTCTCTCACCCTTTGAACCGTGGACCTGGACGTTGCGAATCCTCCCGAACCCGCTCGTAGGCGACTCCCGCACGTCCCTCTTCCTCCCAACGCAGGCGGGGTGCGGGCGCCGCGGCCGCGGCGTTCCCGGCGCAGATGGGTTCCCCAGCGACCCCGGCGACATGCTGCGGGCGCGGCCATGCGCTGCGTCGCTGCAGCGGGGCCGGTGCGCATGGCAAGAAGGCCACAGCCTGCCTCCCGCCGAGCCACGGCCGGCCCCGGGACAGAGCGGTCCCAGCGCAACTCGCCGGCCGGCCAGGCACCGCCGCCTTGGCCGTCCCCGAAGGCGAGCTTCGAGGTGGTCGCCCCCCCCCCCCCCCCCCGCGTCGCTGGCCCTGAGGCCATCGCGGAGCAAGGTGCTGTGCGTTGGCAGCAACCTGTGGGGGACGAGGCGAAGATGGGAGGGGAAGGCGAGCATTGTCAGCTGCAGGGCAAGAGCAAGAGCAAGTGCAAGGCCTGACTTGTTCTCTCCTGTGGCCATGGACTTGCAGGAGTGCACGTACGTTTCTTTCCTCCGTCTCATTCTGCCTGATCCAGGGCATGCCAAAAAGTGCCCCAGTTTCTCGGTTGAATTGATATAGCCTAGCTTGACCTGTGCCACACTGCCACCCATTGTTGCTGCCTCCTGATTCACTTGGAGAAATCTCCCCATTTCCCTAGCTGATTGAGCTACTTTGCTTGCTGATTAGTAAACCAGAAACCAATGTCTACAAATTTCAAAAAAAGAAAAGAAAAGAAAAGAAAAGAAAAGAAACCAATGTCTACTTGAAAGGAAGCAAAATTATTGTTGTCCAATGAATTTGGGTGAAATGTAGTACTGGGAAAAACTGGGAATCTGGGTGAAATGTAGTACTGACATCTACGAACGGTGGTCCATGGAAATAAGGAGTGTACAACTTGTGTAATCTACTGATGAGTATTTCTTGGCAGCCACAAGAGATGCTGGTTTGCATTGGATAAGGTTGTATTTTGTAGGGCAGGTTGTAGATGATTCTTATATGTGTGACCCAGAAAACCTTGTAATTATGCTAAGCAGCTAGAACTAGATGCAATAAATGTTGATATGTACTCGCAATATGCAAGGCTTATAAATCTGACCATGTTGAGTCTGATCAGAATTCAAAGTGCAGAGAAAATGTCGCTGTTCCCTGCTTTAGGTCTTGTTTAGATGCCTTCCAAATTTCAAATTTTTACATACTCTCTCCATCACGTCGAATATTTGGACACGTGCATGGAGCATTAAATATAGATAAAAAATAACTAATTGCACAGTTTGGCTGTAAATCACGAAACGAATCTTTTGAGTCAAATTAGTCCATGATTGAACACTAATTGTCAAATACAAACGAAGTGCTACAGTAGCCAAATTCTAATTTTTTTTTGCATCTAAACACCCCCTTATAGTTATAGGTGACCGCTGAGTACTGGGTTATGCATGAGTTTTGATTAAAAAAAATCTTCCCAAACAGTACACTCGTATCGGAGTCTCCTTGTATTTGAAAACTTCAGCAAATAACATCATTGGTGAATAGCTTGCTGGACTTACCTGCTTAACGTTTCATAGAAGTTCATTCATCATTTTTCCCCTAATTATGATTATGTGACTGATTGTTGTCTTCGGAACAGCACTGAGCTTGAAGTTGATATTCTGTGCTCGGTGGCCTATCAGTGTTACTCAGAACAGGAAACCATTCCTCAGTGGATTGTCAAGATTTAGTAAATACCACCACTGTTTGTAGAGCAAATTAGAGGGAGGTTCTCTTGGCTTGTGGGTGCATATACATGTTATGTAGGAGGTGCATATATGGTGAAAAATTAGATAAAATCACTGTTTTAACATTTCTAGGGAGGTTGTATTTGCACCCCCCTACTCTCAAAGCAAGCTTCGCCCCTCCCTGTTTGCAATATTTCAAAATAATAAATACTTTTTTGAATTTGTTGTCTTGACAAATTGCAAAGAGATTTAGTATTATTTGAAGACTACAAAATCTACTTGAACTGTATGTGCATAGATCTTTCTCTTGGCCTCAGTATTGGACTTCGTTTCTTTTTTTTTGTTGCCCCTTGTTTTTTCGACAAGGGGGATTCCCCATTTCCATTAAGAAGATAACAGAAATACAATTGTTCGGACAATTTTAGATATGATCAGACAGGCCCAGGAGGTTCCTTACTAACGTTACCAACCTTACTAAGGCCTTGTTTAATTTTCACGCCAAAACTTTACATCTTATCACATCGGATGTTTGGACACATGCATGAAGTATTAAATATAGACTAAAAAATAACTAATTACACAGATTGCGAGTACTTTGCGAGACGAATCTTTTAAGCCTAATTAGTCCATGATTTGACAATAAAGTGATGCAGTAACACACGCTCTAATGACGGATTAATTAGGCTTGATAAATTCGTCTCACGGTTTACTGACGGATTCTGTAATTTATTTTTTTATTAGTATCCAAATACTCCATACAACAACCCCATATAACACCCAATATGACATCCAAAACTTTACACCCTGGAACTAAACAAAGCCTAACATCCCAGATCAGGGCAAGAACAGAAAACATAACACTTTCTAAGAGGATACTACCCTTGCATGGACCGCAAAAAAGCCCATCTAGCCGTACTCTATTATTATCCATCACAGACACAAAAGATAGCAAGAAGCATATCACTTTTCCCCACTTCCTCCAAGACCAGGGAGAGGCTACATCGATCAGTAGCATCTTGCCCTCAGTGTTGCTGTTCATCATCTTCCTCATCCTGTATCAGCAGCGGCTTGTTGCCTGGAGACTTCTTGCTTGTCAGCTTGATGGCGATCCGTAGCATGGTATTGACTCCCTCCTCCAAATCTTCCTGTCTTCAGCTTTGTAGAGTCCTGCCCAGTAGCTCATTACGGCACATGCATAGCTTTTGTTGCCCCTTGTGGCATTGTCAATATGGTTTCAGTGCGTTTTTCGCTCCGCTTAGTTCATATGGTTATTGTGCGCTGTTTCCTTTACTAATGCTTGGCGTTGCATATACTGTTCTACATTAAGTTTGTTCAATTTTACAGGTCCTTGAAGATAAACCTGATCATTCACGGTGGACTCTGAAGTACGAGGTCCTTGGGTGGGATGTAGAATTTTCTTGGCTTGCACGTAACATGACAGTAAGTATGTGCTTTTACAAGGCTGCTATCAGTTTACATGTGAACATTCATCGCTTTGCTGAAAAGATAAGCTGAAAAGTATTATTCGCTGATTTATTATGAGAGAAAAATACTGAAAAAGTATGGTTGATAAGTTCAAGCGAACAAGTGGTGATCTCTTGAAGGTCTTCCTAATAGGTAAGTATTATAGAATATGCGGCTATTGCATACATAAATTAGTCCTCGGTACTTCTATTTCATAACAGCATTTTTCTTCACTTGATTGGGTTTAGTACAATAATTTTTGTGAGTAGCCTGTGGTTTTGAGTGCTTTGCCTTTTTTCGAAGCTTTGACGCCCTGGAAGTTAGAAGTAAACAATTTTGCTTGTGGCAGAGGTGTTGTCCGGTTCTTCCCCAAAAGATCATCCTCTTGTAGAGTACAAGTGAGTATTCAGCCCTGTGAATTTGTGACATTTGTTTTTAACTTCAGGTGATATGTTTCCTTAAAACATGATCTTCCTTTTCATTACTAAACGCAGCTGACAGTGGCATATGAAGTTCCTGAAATTTTTGCCCCAGTTGCATCAGTACGTATGCATAAATCTAATGCTTGCATGGCAAATCCTTGAACTAACCATCCAACTATCATTCACCAGGCACTAAAACCATTTCTGGAAATGAACGCTTTGCCACATTTGCCAAGGAGCGTAATCACAAGATACCTCAGGCTACTCTTGTGTGTTCACCCTCTGTCGTGGAGCGTGCTCTGCTCTGCTGAGCGCTCGTGGGTAAGGAAAAAGAATTGAAGCTTTTCAAGGGTTCCCAATGCAAATCTCATGACTTAACACGATTTAATTAGGGAAAAGTACAGGGACCTAGGTGGTTTTCCTTTTTCTTTTATGTTCTAATCGGCTAACAGCATTAGCGATTCATTCCCCCATCTATATCCATTTCACATATTTAAGTATTTTTATCATTTACTTTCAGATACTCATGCTCCAAATCTCTATTGGCATCTGTATAATAATATTTGAGAAACCAGATCACGCAAAGGTTTATTGCCACCGATTAAAATCCATGCACACGTCTATAAACGCTGTTGCCGATTTTCAAATTTTCAAAGATAAATGAAAATACATATCAATAACATCCGTTGTTGTATGCTACTTATCCTCAAAAAGTAAAAAGATTAATCAACAATAGATCCAACTTCTACACAACTGGTTGCAACCCTACGCGGCTGCGCGGCAACGCCGCACATTGTTTCTAGTATTTATGAAACATAATAAATATCGTTAGATTAATTATTAAATATATTTTCATAATAAACTTACTCGGTGATAAAAATATTGCTAAGATTTTGTTATAAATCTAATAAATTTTTTAAAAAAAATTAATTGGCACAAAACTTAAAACGACACTTGTTTTAGGATGGACGGAGTAGAACATATAGTTAAAGTTAATTTTTATCTTCAACATACTCAAAAAAAGCATGGTTTAATCTACAACACACTACATCGAATAAATTAGTTACTTTCGACCGATAGGAGAGATAAAAGACCATTTTACCCTCGGGTCTTCTGCCCTCTGGTAATTCGTTTTCTATATATTGGAATTGATAACGCTACAGAACATACGTCCGAAATCTTAAAAAATCAGACGTTCGGCTCCACGCTCGCTCCAGCACAACGGCCGGCCTAACAGGCACAACTACGCTTTCTCCTCTATCTACTCCATCTACACTGCGACAGCCGACAAAAATCCCCAACTCCTCACTTCGCTCGTCGTGGCTCACTGTGCCGTCCGCCCGCCCAAAGCTGCCTTGTGGTGGCGCCTCCATCCTGCGTCGAGCCACGCCACATCTGCCGCCGCGTCGTACTCCATCCCCCGCCGCGCCCACTCCGCCTCATCGCGTCGTGTACGGTCACCGCCCCTACGCGCCGTGGCCCATCCCTTTCCACGTCGAGGTGTTGTTGACGTCGTTGTTCCCCACCAGGAGCTCATGGCCGCTGTTGACACCGACGCCGCTGCGATGCTCAACCTTAGCTCGCAATATCATGAGATCCGGAGTGGCCAGACCCAGAGTAGGCTTCTCCAACTGCACCTCACGCTCCCTTTCTTCGTCGGATGTTGCAAGCATATGTTTCAAGTGTTTTATATGCATATTAGAAGTGTTTCATGTGGATGTTTTTAAGGTAGATCGGGATGTTGCATATATTGCAATAGCCATACACGTATGTTGCAAGCGTCTGTTCCAAATGGTTCAGTTGTTTTAGACGGATGTTGCACGTGTTTTATCTGGGTGTTGCATATGTTTCACACTTATGTTGCAAATGTTTCATCCGAATGTTGCATATGTTTTCACACATATGTTGTAATTGTTTAATCTATATGTTGCATATATTTTGCAATGGCTACACACATGTGTTCTTTCGTGTTCCAGACGTATGTTGCAAGTGTTTCAACTGTTTCGGACGTATGTTGCAAATGTTTTCTCTAAATGTTGCAAAAGTAAATCTGACGTTGCACATGTTACAGTGGACCCCATCTGTTGCAGCTACTGGGTCTGCATGCATGTGCGCAAGAAACCGTGCAGGCGCACATCGTACAGAGCGGGTATGGGACACGGAGTGGTGCAGGACCCCATGTGAAGCATGCGTGCGGCGCGGGCATCTACATGCTAGCTCACATTCGAACGTCTGGACCCTAGCCTTTCTCTCTTGGAATACAGCTTTGGGATATAGCCAAACATAAAAATTACCATTTTCAACAGGTTTACTATTTTTGTATTCATTAATTATTATGAATATATAGAAAAATCACCACCCAACTGTTTTCGTTTTGTATATATACCGTTTTCAGCCATTTTCACACCTACTAGACGTGTGGAGGGGCACCGGCGGCTGTGACCTGTGACTGTGAGAGGGAGGGCTTTGACTCTCGCTTTGACCATATCTGCCCAGTCGGCATTGAAATCCCTCCGTATCCGTGCTAGTCAGGATGATGCGCCTGCTGGCTGCTGCTGCTACTGTCTGCTCGTGCAAAGGCCTTGTTTAGATACCTAAATTTACCCTAAATTCCACTATGCAAAAAGAAGATTCCCCATTACATCAAAATACCGACATATGTATGGAGTATTAAATGTAGATGAAATCAAAAACTAATTACACAGTTTTGTTGTACTTTGCGAGACAAACATTTTAACCCTAATTAATCAATATTTGGACAATTATTAGCAAATAAAAACAAAAGTGCTACCGTGCTACAGTATGCAGAATCGGTACCTCCCGATTCAGGTAACTCGAGGCCAAAATCACAAGCAGCAGGTGAGAATTGACGCAGGTCGCAGGGTGAAAATGAACGCTGACGCGATCGATGAAGTGACAAGTGGTTACACCTTGGGTTTTGGTCCAGTTTAGTTCCCTAAGAATTTTGCAAAATTTTTCACATTCCCCGTCATATCGAATCTTTGGACGCATGCATGAAGCATTAAATATAAATAAAAAATAAAACTAATTACACAGTTTAGACGAAATCCACGAGACGAATTTTTTAAGCCTAATTAGACTATGATTGGACACTAATTGTCAAATAACAACGAAAACACTACGGTGTCCATTTTGCCAAAATTTTTGCATCTAAACATGCCCTTTGACGACATGCATCATGCAATAGTTTTAGTGAGGTGACCTCTTCTGTTATGCCATGTTTAGTTTCAAAAAAAAAACTTTCACTCCCTTACGTCAAATATTTGGACACATGTATAAAATCATTAGATGTAGATAAAAAACTAATTGCACAATTTGTATGAAAACCGCGAGACCAATCTTATAAGTTGAATTAGTCCATGATTAGCCATAATTGCTACAGTAACACACATGTGCTAATGGCAGATTAATTAGGCTTAATAAATTCGTCTCCCAGTTTTCCAGGCGAGTTATGTAATTAGTTTTTTTATTAGTATCCGAACACCCCCTTCTAACATCCCATGAAACATCCGATGTGACACCCAAAAACTTTTTATCCAGTCACTAGACAAGGCCTTAATCTTCTGCCCGCTAACTTTATCCCCTTTAGGGTATGTTTGGAAGCCCGTAATCTACGCAAAACCCCTATAAATTATGGGCCCCAATTTTTTCCAGATCAAGATGGAAATCGCTGCTTGGAAGACCGGTGGGCCCACTAAAATTACACTTGTTTTGGGCTAAAACTGTCAGAAAAAAATAAAGATGTGTGGAGGCCTGAAAAAATGATAAATGTCGGGCTCCTCGAGCGACGGTTCCTCCTCTTTGTCGTGTTGGCGTGCTATTCTCCGGTGGATCCTCTTCTCCCCGCTTTGTCAGGCTCACCGCAGAAGCATTGCAGCCGCACCCCTCACCTGTGATGAGCCCGTGGCCGCACCCCTCTCTCACGAGCTCGGCATCGCCCCTCTCCCATGTGCTCACCATTGCGCCCCTCTCCCACAAGCTCAGCCGCGCCCTTCTTCCGACGACGTCACGACGACCGCTGGACTAGGAGAGGGCTCTCAGATTTGTGGCGATGGGAGCGAGGCAGCGCCTCTCGCACCATCCCACGTCCGTCTCAGCGATGGCGGTGGCGGTGGCGATCGCAACCCCGATTCCGAGCACCGTCTCGGCGATGGCGCCCGATTGCGCGTCCTTCTGCAGCAGCGCTGTGGCCGACATGCTCACTAAGGCGCTAGCCGGAGAGAACGCTCCTGCCATGCTGAGCGGCAACGGGAGTAGCGGGTTGGTGGTGGCGTCACCGGACATGATGGGTAGCATCCTACATCCTCAGCTACGGTCTCTTGGTGTAGAGGGTGAAGTCGCCGGCGTCGTCTTCGCCGGCTACAAGGTCATCGGCTTGGGACTGTGGCAGCGCGCGAGGTGGTGCCGTGGTGGGCATGCCCCTGGAGGTTAGAGGCCACCATCACCATGTTCATGGGTTTGGATATTAGCTAGCTTATTTTTTATCAAAACAAGAGGGGTGGGTCCCCTACTGTGCTTTATTAAGAATGCATAAAAACAAATCCACAACAAAGTCTCAAGAGATAAAAAGAAAATAAAGAAAATAAGAAAGATTACACATAGGCTTGTAGCCATGAATCTATTTGGGGTTGATATTTTATTTTTGCTCTTAGAATAACTAGAGCAAACTCAGCCTTGAAGATGAATTTGCGATGCTGGATCGAAGCCGGAATGTTTCTGAAGATGGCGTCGTTCCTGACTGTCTAGATGTACCAACACATGTGAAAGGTCTTGATGGCTAGAGGGGGGGTGAATAGCCTTTTAAAATTTTCTACAATGACAAGCTAAACAAGTTTATCAATACAACAAATAGCGAGATGCGAGTTTTGCTTAGCCTACGGGGTGTTTGCAAGCCACCTATCCAATTCACAATTCTAGTAAAATGGCACTCAACCGCACAAGTCAAACCGAGAAGGTAACTACAACTACAACTAGCAAGCTACACAAAAGAGCTACTCTAGCAAAGCTAACTAGCTAGCAAGATAACTAAGAAAGTAATGCAAAGATGAGTTAGGAGAGTTTCACCGAGGGGCGAAGTATTGAGCCAACCAATATGATCAACAATGAATATCAAGACAACCGAACACCGGGATCAATCAATCACAATATGAGAGTGATGACACGAAGATTTATCCCGAGGTTCACGTGCTTGCCGGCACGCTAGTCCCCGTTGTGTCCCTCTTCACCACGTGGTTCGGTGGCTAATCGGTCTCACACCGAGCCTCTCAAAAGGCGCCACAAGAACCTACCAAATGGCAAAAGGTTGCAATGACACGAGCAATTTACTAATGTTGCCTTTGGCGCTTCGCCGAGGTAGGCACAAACCCCTCACAATCACCGGAGGTGGCCAAGAACAATCACCAACTCTTGCCAACTCCTCCAAGCTGCTCCAAGCCGTCTAGGTGGCGGCAACCACCAAGAGAAACAAGAATCCCGCAGCAAATCAACCACCAAGTGCCAACTAGATGCAATCTCACAATGCAAATGCACTTGGATCACTCAATCTCACTTCGAATATGCAAAGAAGCAAGAGAGATGAGTGGGAGGGGAGTTGCTTAGCTCAAAGTGCTCACAAGTATGTCAAAATGTGCAAGAGTGAGAGCCTTGAGCCGGCCAACGAGTATTTATAGACGTACCCCTTCGAATATAGCCGTTAGGAACGAGATCCAGCTGAAATCGCGCTGACCGGACGCGCTGGTCCGACTGACCGGACGCGCCGGTCGAGTAATGGCTAGTTTCGCGAAGCACTGACCGGACGCGCCGGTCGCAACGACCGGACACGCCGGTCACGACCGGACGCGCCGGTCCCGTGACTGACCGGACGCGCCGGTCAACCCTGAGCCGCGCACAACGAACCAGCGACCGGACGCGCTGTTGAACTGACCGGACGCCACAGTGCCCGCGTCCGGTCAGAGTCCAGTAAGCTCCCTGGACGACCGGACGCGTCCGGTCGCCTGTGACCGGACGCGCCTCGCGTCCGATCACACAACTGAAAAATGCGCAGACACTGGACACTGACCGGACGCGTCCGGTCAAACAGTGACAGCGTCCGGTGCAGCGTCTGGTGCAGCGTCCGGTCACCACTGTGACCTCCGTTCGCCTCCGTTTGATTTTTCGTTTGATTTCCGACTTCCGGCGTAGTGGAAAATAGTCGTTTCAACTCCTCGAAAACGCCTGAATCCCGCCTCGCAAGCTCGGCGGGAGGGAGAGAGGACCCCAAACCCTCTCTACCGCTTAAACTCCAACGCCATCGCAAATGTGCTAACACCACCAAGTGATCATGTCATGTGCGAGTGTGTTAGCATTTTCACAATCATTTTTCGAGGCGTTATTAGTTCTATCCAAATGCATATGATCATGAAATGCACACCTAGAGGCACTTAGGAGTTCAATAGCCGCGTCATTCCCCTCTTTATAGTACGGCTATCTATCCTATAATGTAACCACACCCACTAGGTGTCTTGGTTACTAAAACACAACCCTTAAGCATATACCTTTGCCTTGATCACGTAGGGTTGCGTCCAAATCCAAGTGTGGCCATCATGATCACCATGTCCATCTTGCCACCAACCTTGGAAAGTACTAATCCTCATATGCTACACACAACTTAGGCATAGGATTGGTACTTAGGCATTGTCACTAATTACCAACACCAAACATATGACTTTCAACATGGTGATCACTATTTCCATGAAGAATGGTAACCTGATCTGATCTCTGAAGCTTATAAAGACTTGTAAAAGATCAGAGTGTGCCGGCGGGAGCAGATTCAAAGTATTCCAAAGAGGCTATGGCAAAAGGGAAATCAACCAGCAAATGAAGTAATGTTTCTTCAGTGCCATTTGCACAGTGGATGCAGTTGTAATCTGGGAGAAACATATTCCTGCATCGAAGCAAATCACGAGTACTTAGGCGATCTTTCAACACCAACCAAAAGAAGAATTTCCTTTTGTTTTGGCATGCGGAATTCCAAAGCCACTGATAGGCCCTATCAATTGAATTGTGACCAATGAGCAGTCGATAAGCTTTGCTTGATGAAAAAATTGGGGAGCCCCAAGTGTAAGACCACTGATCAGCACATTGATGGGTATCCATGCTGAAAACCAGATGCTCAACTTCTTGAAACTATTCATAAGCGACTTTCTGAAAGTGGGAGGTGAAAGATTGAATACAAATGAAGGCATTCTTAACAAAGGAGTATAATTCTGGGTAAACTTGACTCAGAATTCGGTTGTCCCAGAGATCCAGCCAAAAAAAGACAAGATCTACCATCCTGGACATGTGGTGCAACCATACCTTTGAAGGAGTCTAATTGTTTTAAGACATCTCTCCACTAGAAAGAACTTCGAAGATTACTGTTGGGCATTGGCAGTCTACCATCTGCATAAAACCTGCTCCAAACCAGTTTTACCCAAGGGATGTCTAAGCCATTAAAGAATTTATGTAAATGCTTGAGAAGCAGACATTCACTGTGGGTCTGCAGGTTAAGCACTCCAAGTCCCCCTTCTTCCTTTGGAACACAAACCATAGGCCAAGCAGCTTTAGGAGGTTTCCTATTATTAGCATCAAACCCACACCATAGGCAGTGTTTACGAAATTTATCAATTTGCTTAAGGATAGTTTTAGGCAAAAGATAAATGCTCATAGCAAATGTTGGGAGAGCTAAAAAGACTGCATTAGTAATTTTCAACCTGCCTGCCTGACTTAAGAAGGATGAAACATTTACTAATCTTCTAGGTGTCTTGGTTACTAAAACACAACCCTTACGCATATACCTTTGCCTTGATCACGTAGGGTTGCGTCCAAATCCAAGTGTGGCCATCATGATCACCATGTCCATCTTGCCACCAACCTTAGAAAGTACTAATCCTCATATGCTACACACAACTTAGGCATAGGATTGGTACTTAGGCATTGTCACTAATTACCAACACCAAACATATGACTTTCAATCTCCCCCTTGTTGGTAATTGGTGACAACCCTTTCACAAAGATATTATGATAAAATTTTGATTGAACCCATGTCACATTGTCCAAGTATATTACCATGTGTAAGAATTATGGACATGTGATCAAGAATTCAAATTGATAGCAATGGCTCCCCCTACATGTATGCTATATGTTTGGATTTTGGAAGCATACATGTTAGATAGGAAAGATTAGGAGCATTGACTATCAATAGGTGCTAAGTGTTTTAGATTATAGACCTTTGAAGCGTGATACCATCGGAGTAGCGATAAACACCATCTTAGCACCTTGTGTAGTTAGATACCACTTGGAAAAGCACAAACATAACTAGAAACCTCGTGAGATCAACATTATAAGCAAGGTTCTAGTACCGCTTTGAAAAACATGAAGCAAGAGAAATCTAACTACTTCCTATTCATGCTAGTACTTCAATACACCATTCAATTGTATACTAGCAAGTCACCACACAAGCAAAGTATTGGAGAAAAAGAAATGCATAACTATGCGTCATACATATGAAGTGCACAAGGAAATGCAACATTCATGTTTAAGAGCTTGCTCCCCCTACTTGTGTGCTCAAAATTTTAGTTGATCCCCTTCTTTTATCAAATTCTCCTCTTTTTAGAATCTATCTTTGTGAACAATATTTTCTCCCCCTTTATGCTTCTCCCCCTTTGAGTTCTATCTTTGTGAATAATATTTTCTCCCCCTTTGGCACCAATGACCACAAGGGACTAACTTTAGATAGATTATCATGTTGACTTATGGGGTGAGGATCAAGTTTGTGATTCAACCTAGATTGCTTGCATAAATAAAATGCTTCGGTTTGATCCAAGGGCAAGCTTCTTCACACCTCACTAGAAGGGTTATCATGCACCATGTCGAAGCAAATATTTAGACAAGTTTTCTAGATTAAATACTTAGGATCACAAGCTACTTAAACAAGTTATATGCTACCACTAGATCATGCAAGACATGGAAACAATAGTGGCACCATATAAACTTCAAATTCATTTGATTTTCATGAATGAGCCTAGAACATAAGAAATCATGACTAGATGCACTAAACATGTCCTTAGTATAGAATGTATGACATGTCAACCAATTGTACCTTGGGGCTCGAAGGAGAGGCATGTCATAACATTGGGGTGCATCAACTCATGTTGGAGAAGTCAAGTATGTTCAACTCATTCTTTAGCTTGTGAAATCTCTTCTCATCAAGTGGCTTGGTGAATAGATCGGCTAATTGATCTTCGGTGCCCACACTTTCAATTGCAATGTCACCCTTTTGTTGATGATCTCTAATGAAATGATGACGAACATCAATATGCTTTGTTCTTTGATGTTGAACCGGATTGTTGGTTAGCTTCACGGCACTTTCATTGTCACATAGCAATGGCACATTCTTAAAGTTGATTCCAAAATCCTTCAATGTTGCCTTCATCCACAAGATTTGTGCACAACAACTACCCGCGGCGATGTATTCGGCCTCGGCGGTAGATAGTGCAATACTATTTTGCTTCTTGGATGACCATGAGACAAGTGATCTTCCCAACAATTGACAAGTCCCGGAAGTGCTCTTTCTCTCCACTTTGTCACCGGCATAGTCGGAATCCGAATATCCTACTAGCTCAAAGCTTGCACCTTTGGGATACCATAATCCAACATCTTGTGTATGCTTCAAATACCTCAATATTCTTTTTGTTGCCTTCAAATGACTTTCTCTTGGTGAGGCTTGAAATCTTGCACACATGCATACACTAAACATCACATCGGGTCTTGATGCCGTCACATAGAGTAGGCTACCAATCATTGATCTATAAAGCTTTTGATCCACCATGTTGCCACTCTTGTCACTATCCAAACTTCCACTAGTGCCCATTGGAGTTGTAATGCCCTTTGCATCTTCCATGCCAAACTTCTTGAGCATATCTTTGATGTACTTGGTTTGGCTCACAAATGTTCCTTCCTTCATTTGTTTGATTTGAAGTCCAAGAAAGAAACTAAGTTCACCGATCATTGACATTTCAAATTCCTTTGCCATCATTTTCCCAAACTCATCACAATAATCTTGATTGGTTGAACCGAAGATGATATCATCAACATATATTTGCAACACAAACAAGTCTTTCCCAATCTTCTTGGTGAATAGTGTTGTATCAACTTTGCCCATGACAAATCCTTTGGATAGCAAGAAGTCCCTCAATCTTTCATACCATGCTCTAGGTGCTTGCTTCAATCCATACAAAGCCTTTCTCAATTTGTAGACATGATTGGGTTTCTTGTCATCTTCAAAACCGGGAGGTTGCTCCACATACACCTCCTCTTGAATGTACCCATTGAGAAATGCACTCTTCACATCCATTTGATATAGCTTGATATTATGAGCACACGCATAGGCAAGTAAGATCCTAATTGCTTCCAATCTTGCAACCGGGGCATAAGTTTTACCAAAGTCAAGACCCTCTATTTGTGTGTAACCTTGAGCCACTAGTCTTGCTTTGTTTCTTACTACTATTCCATCTTGATCTTGCTTGTTGCGAAAGACCCATCTTGTTCCAATGACATTATGATCCTTGGGCCTCTCAACTAGTTCCCATACTTCATTTCTCTTGAAGTTGTTGAGCTCTTCATGCATTGCATTTACCCAATCCGGATCTCTCAATGCTTTATCAATGTCCTTGGGTTCTTCCATTGACACAAAAGAAGAGTGAGCACAGAAAGATGCCAATCTTGATCTAGTTTGAACTCTCCTTTGTATGTCACCAATGATGGAATCCAATGGATGGTCTCTTGCAATGTTAGTTGGTTGAAGTACTTGGACTTGATTGCTTGGATGTTGATGTTGATCATGAGTTGGAGATGATGAACTAGCCACTTGTTGATCTTGTTGCACTTGAGATGATGTACTAGCTTGATTTTGCATTAGAGAACCACTAGCTTGTGTAATTGGACTTTGGAGCACTTGATCTTTGTTGTCATCCACATCAATCACTTGCTTCGGCCTAATATCACCAATATCCATTTCTTTCATAGCATTGGTCAATTGAGTTCCTCTCACATCATCTAAGTTATTTTCTTCATCTTGAGAGCCATTTGTTTCATCAAACTCAACATCATGAACTTCCTCAAGTAAACCACTAGCCAAATTCCAAACTCTATAAGCTTTGCTAGTAGTGGAGTAACCAAGTAAGAATCCTTCATCACATTTCTTCTCAAACTTGCTCAATCTAAAGCCCTTCTTCAAGATGTAGCATTTGCAACCAAATACCCGAAAGTATGCAATGTTGGGCTTTCTTCCATTTAAGATCTCATATGGTGTCTTCTCTAGAAACTTGTGGCAATAGAGGCGGTTGCTATAGAAGCAAGCCGTGTTGATTGCTTCGGCCCAAAATGAATGACTCACATTATACTCATTTAACATTGATCTTGCCATATCAATCAAAGTTCTATTCTTTCTCTCAACTAGGCCATTAGATTGAGGTGTATACTTGGCCGAAAATTGATGTTTGATTCCAAGCTCATCACATAGCTCATCAATTCTTGTATTTCTAAACTCACTTCCATTGTCACTTCTTACTTTCTTGATTGTGGTCTCAAACTCATTTTGCACCCTCTTGATGAACTTCTTGAATATGTCAAATACATCACTCTTGTCCACAAGAAAGAATACCCATGTGTATCTAGTGAAATCATCCACAATCACAAAGCCATACTTGTTGCCTCCTATACTTGTGTATGTAGTTGGTCCAAATAGATCCATGTGCAACAACTCAAATGCCTTGGAAGTACTCATGATGCTTTTCAATGGATGAGTGTTGCCCACTTGCTTTCCGGCTTGACATGCACTACATAGCTTATCCTTCTCAAATGTGACATCCTTCAAGCCTCTAACTAAGTCATGCTTCACTAACTTGTTCAATTGCTTCATGCCAACATGACCAAGTCTTCTATGCCATAACCAACCCATACTTGATTTGGTGAGCAAGCATGTTGAAAGTTGAGTGTCACTAGCATCGAAATCAACCAAGTATAGATTCTCATATCTAAAACCCTTGAAGATCAAGTTGGAGCCATCAACACTAACTATCTCCACATCATCAACACCAAATATGCACTTGAAACCAAGATCACACAATTGAGCAACCGAGAGAAGATTGAAGTTCAACTTTTCAACTAGGAGCACATTGGAAATGCTATGATCATTTGAGATTGCAATCCTTCCAAGAGCCTTCACATCACCCTTGCTATTGTCACCAAATGTGATACTATCAATGCCACTATCATTTGATTTGAGAGAGTTGAACATTCTTGAATCACCGGTCATATGTTGAGAGCACCCACTATCAAGCACCCAATGCCTTCCTCCGGCCTTGTAATTTACCTACAAAATAAATTAATGTTTCTTAGGTACCCATACTTGTTTGGGTCCTTGGAGGTTAGTAACTAAGCTCTTTGGTACCCAAATGGCCTTCTTCTTTGGACCCACAATTGGTGTACCAACAAACCTAGCATGCACACCTTTCTCACCCTTGGTAAGCACATAACATGAATCAAAAGAAATGTAATCCATTTTAGCATGAAACTTGTTGTTGTTCTTGTTCATTTTATTACAATTAATCTCTAGATGCCCAACTTGCTTGCATCTATTGCAATAACGACCATTGCTCTTCACAAAGCGAGACTTTGGAGTAGCAAAGGCCGCCGTGCCCTTCTTGGGAGTATAGCCCAAACCCTCTTTGTTAAGAGAGAACCTTTGGCTACCCAAGCATTTTAGCAAGCGGGCATCCCCACCATAGGCATTGCCTAATGCGCGGGTGAGATCATCCACCTCTCTCTTGAGAGTCTCATTCTCAACCACAAGTGATGAATCACTATTAGTAGAGGTAGAGTTGGTTGTGGTGGATGATGATGAGCTACATGAAGCATTAGTAGGATCAACAAATAAAGAATCATCAATAATATCACATGTTAGTCCAATATCACAAGTGACAATCACTTGCTCCTCCTTAGCTTCCTTCATGAGCTTCTCCAACTTGAGGTCCTTCTCCTTGATGAGCTCAAGTAGAGAGGAGTGGGCTTCCTTAAGCCTAGTGTGAGCAACTTCAAGGTCCTCGTGGTCTTCCTTTAGACACTCACGAGAGGCCTCTAGCTCATCAAAGGATTTCCTAAGAGCTTTGAGCTCTTGTTCAATTTCTTTGCACTCCTTACTCTTTTTGAGAGCAACAAGCTCCTCCATCAAGGCATCATTTTCATTGCTCTTGGCAATGAGCTCTTGCTCTAAGATTTTGCACTTCTTGGTTGTCCTCTTGTAGCCCTTGCTCATTTGATCTATTATGCCTAATAGATCATTCTTGGAGTAGTCCTCATCCTCCTCATCATCACTCCTACAACCATCACTAGCACAAGAATCATCATCACTATCATCATATTTTACCTTGGTAGGCTTGGCCATAAGGCATGTCGATGTAGTGTCGAAGATGGATGGCTTGTTGGAGAGGGCGATGCTTGCAATGGCTCGCCGAGTGGTCCTCTCATCATCACTGGAGCTATCATCATCACTATCGGAGTTATCACTATCCCAAGTGACCACATAGCCACCACCCTTCTTCTTCTTGTTGATAGTGAAGCTCTTCTTCTCTTTCTTCTCCTTCTTATCCTTCTTATTTTTCTTCAACTTCAACTCCCCATCATGATATCTTTTGTCTTCATAGGGACATTTTGCCACTACATGATCGGGGCTATTGCAATTGTAGCAAAGCATCTCCTTTGCCTTCATGAAGTCCCTTCTCTTTCTTGCACCATATCCTTTCTTCTTCATGAACCTCCCCATCTTGTGCACTAGGAGGGCCATGGTCTCATCATCGAATGGATCATCATCATCGCTCTCCACCTTGCTCTTGCCCTTAGAAGTTGAGGCCTTGAATGCAATGGGCTTCTCTTGCTTGACCTTGATCTCCTTCTTCTCATCTTCATCTTCATCATCATCATATTGAGCATCGGTCATGACATCTCCAAGCACTTGGTTTGGAGTTACCTTATCCAAACCCTCTCTTTGGATCATCTTCCTCAAGATAGCAAACTTCTTAGGTAAGTTCATCAAGAACTTATGTGAGAAGTCCTTGTCCTCAACCTTCTCTCCAAGCCCCTTGAGATCATTGACAATGACTTGGAGCCTATAGAACATCTCCGGTATAGACTCATCATCCTTCATCTTGAAGCTTGCAAACTTATCCTTGAGCATATAGAGCTTGGCACTCTTTACCGTTGAAGTGCCCTCATATGTTTCCTCTAATCTTGTCCACACTTCACTTGCCATCTCAAGATCTTTGATTTGCTCAAAGACCTTTGCATCAATCCCATTGTAGAGAGTGTTGAGAGCCATAGTGTTGCATTGGTTGTTAATGCGGTCATTGTTGGTGAGGTTGTCGGGATCAATGATAGCATAATCATGATGTGTCACCTCCCAAACCTTCTCATTGATAGAGCCAAGATATTGCTTCATCTTTCTTTTCCAATGATCAAAAGATGAGACACCATCAAAGAATGGAGGCTTGCCCCCGACATGGTTGAACACAACTTGAGCCATCTTACACCGAGGTTGTTAAGCCTTACAAACGGTGACCACGGCTCCGATACCACTTGAAAGGTCTTGATGGCTAGAGGGGGGGTGAATAGCCTTTTAAAATTTTCTACAATGACAAGCTAAACAAGTTTATCAATACAACAAATAGCGAGATGCGAGTTTTGCTTAGCCTACGGGGTGTTTGCAAGCCACCTATCCAATTCACAATTCTAGTAAAATGGCACTCAACCGCACAAGTCAAACCGAGAAGGTAACTACAACTACAACTAGCAAGCTACACAAAAGAGCTACTCTAGCAAAGCTAACTAGCTAGCAAGATAACTAAGAAAGTAATGCAAAGATGAGTTAGGAGAGTTTCACCGAGGGGCGAAGTATTGAGCCAACCAATATGATCAACAATGAATATCAAGACAACCGAACACCGGGATCAATCAATCACAATATGAGAGTGATGACACGAAGATTTATCCCGAGGTTCACGTGCTTGCCGGCACGCTAGTCCCCGTTGTGTCCCTCTTCACCACGTGGTTCGGTGGCTAATCGGTCTCACACCGAGCCTCTCAAAAGGCGCCACAAGAACCTACCAAATGGCAAAAGGTTGCAATGACATGAGCAATTTACTAATGTTGCCTTTGGCGCTTCGCCGAGGTAGGCACAAACCCCTCACAATCACCAGAGGTGGCCAAGAACAATCACCAACTCTTGCCAACTCCTCCAAGCTGCTCCAAGCTGTCTAGGTGGCGGCAACCACCAAGAGAAACAAGAATCCCGCAGCAAATCAACCACCAAGTGCCAACTAGATGCAATCTCACAATGCAAATGCACTTGGATCACTCAATCTCACTTCGAATATGCAAAGAAGCAAGAGAGATGAGTGGGAGGGGAGTTGCTTAGCTCAAAGTGCTCACAAGTATGTCAAAATGTGCAAGAGTGAGAGCCTTGAGCCGGTCAACGAGTATTTATAGACGTACCCCTTCGAATATAGCCGTTAGGAACGAGATCCAGCTGAAATCGCGCTGACCGGACGCGCTGGTCCGACTGACCGGACGCGCCGGTCGAGTAATGGCTAGTTTCGCGAAGCACTGACCGGACGCGCCGGTCGCAACGACCGGACGCGCCGGTCCCGTGACTGACCGGACGCGCCGGTCAACCCTGAGCCGCGCACAACGAACCAGCGACCGGACGCGCTGTTGAACTGACCGGACGCCACAGTGCCCGCGTCCGGTCAGAGTCCAGTAAGCTCCCTGGACGACCGGACGCGTCCGGTCGCCTGTGACCGGACGCGCCTCGCGTCCGATCACACAACTGAAAAATGCGCAGACACTGGACACTGACCGGACGCGTCCGGTCAAACAGTGACAGCGTCCGGTGCAGCGTCTGGTGCAGCGTCCGGTCACCACTGTGACCTCCGTTCGCCTCCGTTTGATTTTTCGTTTGATTTCCGACTTCCGGCGTAGTGGAAAATAGTCGTTTCAACTCCTCGAAAACGCCTGAATCCCGCCTCGCAAGCTCGGCGGGAGGGAGAGTTGTAATGCCCTTTGCATCTTCCATGCCAAACTTCTTGAGCATATCTTTGATGTACTTGGTTTGGCTCACAAATGTTCCTTCCTTCATTTGTTTGATTTGAAGTCCAAGAAAGAAACTAAGTTCACCGATCATTGACATTTCAAATTCCTTTGCCATCATTTTCCCAAACTCATCACAATAATCTTGATTGGTTGAACCGAAGATGATATCATCAACATATATTTGCAACACAAACAAGTCTTTCCCAATCTTCTTGGTGAATAGTGTTGTATCAACTTTGCCCATGACAAATCCTTTGGATAGCAAGAAGTCCCTCAATCTTTCATACCATGCTCTAGGTGCTTGCTTCAATCCATACAAAGCCTTTCTCAATTTGTAGACATGATTGGGTTTCTTGTCATCTTCAAAACCGGGAGGTTGCTCCACATACACCTCCTCTTGAATGTACCCATTGAGAAATGCACTCTTCACATCCATTTGATATAGCTTGATATTATGAGCACACGCATAGGCAAGTAAGATCCTAATTGCTTCCAATCTTGCAACCGGGGCATAAGTTTTACCAAAGTCAAGACCCTCTATTTGTGTGTAACCTTGAGCCACTAGTCTTGCTTTGTTTCTTACTACTATTCCATCTTGATCTTGCTTGTTGCGAAAGACCCATCTTGTTCCAATGACATTATGATCCTTGGGCCTCTCAACTAGTTCCCATACTTCATTTCTCTTGAAGTTGTTGAGCTCTTCATGCATTGCATTTACCCAATCCGGATCTCTCAATGCTTTATCAATGTCCTTGGGTTCTTCCATTGACACAAAAGAAGAGTGAGCACAGAAAGATGCCAATCTTGATCTAGTTTGAACTCTCCTTTGTATGTCACCAATGATGGAATCCAATGGATGGTCTCTTGCAATGTTAGTTGGTTGAAGTACTTGGACTTGATTGCTTGGATGTTGATGTTGATCATGAGTTGGAGATGATGAACTAGCCACTTGTTGATCTTGTTGCACTTGAGATGATGTACTAGCTTGATTTTGCATTAGAGAACCACTAGCTTGTGTAATTGGACTTTGGAGCACTTGATCTTTGTTGTCATCCACATCAATCACTTGCTTCGGCCTAATATCACCAATATCCATTTCTTTCATAGCATTGGTCAATTGAGTTCCTCTCACATCATCTAAGTTATTTTCTTCATCTTGAGAGCCATTTGTTTCATCAAACTCAACATCATGAACTTCCTCAAGTAAACCACTAGCCAAATTCCAAACTCTATAAGCTTTGCTAGTAGTGGAGTAACCAAGTAAGAATCCTTCATCACATTTCTTCTCAAACTTGCTCAATCTAAAGCCCTTCTTCAAGATGTAGCATTTGCAACCAAATACCCGAAAGTATGCAATGTTGGGCTTTCTTCCATTTAAGATCTCATATGGTGTCTTCTCTAGAAACTTGTGGCAATAGAGGCGGTTGCTATAGAAGCAAGCCGTGTTGATTGCTTCGGCCCAAAATGAATGACTCACATTATACTCATTTAACATTGATCTTGCCATATCAATCAAAGTTCTATTCTTTCTCTCAACTAGGCCATTAGATTGAGGTGTATACTTGGCCGAAAATTGATGTTTGATTCCAAGCTCATCACATAGCTCATCAATTCTTGTATTTCTAAACTCACTTCCATTGTCACTTCTTACTTTCTTGATTGTGGTCTCAAACTCATTTTGCACCCTCTTGATGAACTTCTTGAATATGTCAAATACATCACTCTTGTCCACAAGAAAGAATACCCATGTGTATCTAGTGAAATCATCCACAATCACAAAGCCATACTTGTTGCCTCCTATACTTGTGTATGTAGTTGGTCCAAATAGATCCATGTGCAACAACTCAAATGCCTTGGAAGTACTCATGATGCTTTTCAATGGATGAGTGTTGCCCACTTGCTTTCCGGCTTGACATGCACTACATAGCTTATCCTTCTCAAATGTGACATCCTTCAAGCCTCTAACTAAGTCATGCTTCACTAACTTGTTCAATTGCTTCATGCCAACATGACCAAGTCTTCTATGCCATAACCAACCCATACTTGATTTGGTGAGCAAGCATGTTGAAAGTTGAGTGTCACTAGCATCGAAATCAACCAAGTATAGATTCTCATATCTAAAACCCTTGAAGATCAAGTTGGAGCCATCAACACTAACTATCTCCACATCATCAACACCAAATATGCACTTGAAACCAAGATCACACAATTGAGCAACCGAGAGAAGATTGAAGTTCAACTTTTCAACTAGGAGCACATTGGAAATGCTATGATCATTTGAGATTGCAATCCTTCCAAGAGCCTTCACATCACCCTTGCTATTGTCACCAAATGTGATACTATCAATGCCACTATCATTTGATTTGAGAGAGTTGAACATTCTTGAATCACCGGTCATATGTTGAGAGCACCCACTATCAAGCACCCAATGCCTTCCTCCGGCCTTGTAATTTACCTACAAAATAAATTAATGTTTCTTAGGTACCCATACTTGTTTGGGTCCTTGGAGGTTAGTAACTAAGCTCTTTGGTACCCAAATGGCCTTCTTCTTTGGACCCACAATTGGTGTACCAACAAACCTAGCATGCACACCTTTCTCACCCTTGGTAAGCACATAACATGAATCAAAAGGAATGTAATCCATTTTAGCATGAAACTTGTTGTTGTTCTTGTTCATTTTATTACAATTAATCTCTAGATGCCCAACTTGCTTGCATCTATTGCAATAACGACCATTGCTCTTCACAAAGCGAGACTTTGGAGTAGCAAAGGCCGCCGTGCCCTTCTTGGGAGTATAGCCCAAACCCTCTTTGTTAAGAGAGAACCTTTGGCTACCCAAGCATTTTAGCAAGCGGGCATCCCCACCATAGGCATTGCCTAATGCGCGGGTGAGATCATCCACCTCTCTCTTGAGAGTCTCATTCTCAACCACAAGTGATGAATCACTATTAGTAGAGGTAGAGTTGGTTGTGGTGGATGATGATGAGCTACATGAAGCATTAGTAGGATCAACAAATAAAGAATCATCAATAATATCACATGTTAGTCCAATATCACAAGTGACAATCACTTGCTCCTCCTTAGCTTCCTTCATGAGCTTCTCCAACTTGAGGTCCTTCTCCTTGATGAGCTCAAGTAGAGAGGAGTGGGCTTCCTTAAGCCTAGTGTGAGCAACTTCAAGGTCCTCGTGGTCTTCCTTTAGACACTCACGAGAGGCCTCTAGCTCATCAAAGGATTTCCTAAGAGCTTTGAGCTCTTGTTCAATTCCTTTGCACTCCTTACTCTTTTTGAGAGCAACAAGCTCCTCCATCAAGGCATCATTTTCATTGCTCTTGGCAATGAGCTCTTGCTCTAAGATTTTGCACTTCTTGGTTGTCCTCTTGTAGCCCTTGCTCATTTGATCTATTATGCCTAATAGATCATTCTTGGAGTAGTCCTCATCCTCCTCATCATCACTCCTACAACCATCACTAGCACAAGAATCATCATCACTATCATCATATTTTACCTTGGTAGGCTTGGCCATAAGGCATGTCGATGTAGTGTCGAAGATGGATGGCTTGTTGGAGAGGGCGATGCTTGCAATGGCTCGCCGAGTGGTCCTCTCATCATCACTGGAGCTATCATCATCACTATCGGAGTTATCACTATCCCAAGTGACCACATAGCCACCACCCTTCTTCTTCTTGTTGATAGTGAAGCTCTTCTTCTCTTTCTTCTCCTTCTTATCCTTCTTATTTTTCTTCAACTTCAACTCCCCATCATGATATCTTTTGTCTTCATAGGGACATTTTGCCACTACATGATCGGGGCTATTGCAATTGTAGCAAAGCATCTCCTTTGCCTTCATGAAGTCCCTTCTCTTTCTTGCACCATATCCTTTCTTCTTCATGAACCTCCCCATCTTGTGCACTAGGAGGGCCATGGTCTCATCATCGAATGGATCATCATCATCGCTCTCCACCTTGCTCTTGCCCTTAGAAGTTGAGGCCTTGAATGCAATGGGCTTCTCTTGCTTGACCTTGATCTCCTTCTTCTCATCTTCATCTTCATCATCATCATATTGAGCATCGGTCATGACATCTCCAAGCACTTGGTTTGGAGTTACCTTATCCAAACCCTCTCTTTGGATCATCTTCCTCAAGATAGCAAACTTCTTAGGTAAGTTCATCAAGAACTTATGTGAGAAGTCCTTGTCCTCAACCTTCTCTCCAAGCCCCTTGAGATCATTGACAATGACTTGGAGCCTATAGAACATCTCCGGTATAGACTCATCATCCTTCATCTTGAAGCTTGCAAACTTATCCTTGAGCATATAGAGCTTGGCACTCTTTACCGTTGAAGTGCCCTCATATGTTTCCTCTAATCTTGTCCACACTTCACTTGCCATCTCAAGATCTTTGATTTGCTCAAAGACCTTTGCATCAATCCCATTGTAGAGAGTGTTGAGAGCCATAGTGTTGCATTGGTTGTTAATGCGGTCATTGTTGGTGAGGTTGTCGGGATCAATGATAGCATAATCATGATGTGTCACCTCCCAAACCTTCTCATTGATAGAGCCAAGATATTGCTTCATCTTTCTTTTCCAATGATCAAAAGATGAGACACCATCAAAGAATGGAGGCTTGCCCCCGACATGGTTGAACACAACTTGAGCCATCTTACACCGAGGTTGTTAAGCCTTACAAACGGTGACCACGGCTCCGATACCACTTGAAAGGTCTTGATGGCTAGAGGGGGGGTGAATAGCCTTTTAAAATTTTCTACAATGACAAGCTAAACAAGTTTATCAATACAACAAATAGCGAGATGCGAGTTTTGCTTAGCCTACGGGGTGTTTGCAAGCCACCTATCCAATTCACAATTCTAGTAAAATGGCACTCAACCGCACAAGTCAAACCGAGAAGGTAACTACAACTACAACTAGCAAGCTACACAAAAGAGCTACTCTAGCAAAGCTAACTAGCTAGCAAGATAACTAAGAAAGTAATGCAAAGATGAGTTAGGAGAGTTTCACCGAGGGGCGAAGTATTGAGCCAACCAATATGATCAACAATGAATATCAAGACAACCGAACACCGGGATCAATCAATCACAATATGAGAGTGATGACACGAAGATTTATCCCGAGGTTCACGTGCTTGCCGGCACGCTAGTCCCCGTTGTGTCCCTCTTCACCACGTGGTTCGGTGGCTAATCGGTCTCACACCGAGCCTCTCAAAAGGCGCCACAAGAACCTACCAAATGGCAAAAGGTTGCAATGACACGAGCAATTTACTAATGTTGCCTTTGGCGCTTCGCCGAGGTAGGCACAAACCCCTCACAATCACCAGAGGTGGCCAAGAACAATCACCAACTCTTGCCAACTCCTCCAAGCTGCTCCAAGCCGTCTAGGTGGCGGCAACCACCAAGAGAAACAAGAATCCCGCAGCAAATCAACCACCAAGTGCCAACTAGATGCAATCTCACAATGCAAATGCACTTGGATCACTCAATCTCACTTCGAATATGCAAAGAAGCAAGAGAGATGAGTGGGAGGGGAGTTGCTTAGCTCAAAGTGCTCACAAGTATGTCAAAATGTGCAAGAGTGAGAGCCTTGAGCCGGCCAACGAGTATTTATAGACGTACCCCTTCGAATATAGCCGTTAGGAACGAGATCCAGCTGAAATCGCGCTGACCGGACGCGCTGGTCCGACTGACCGGACGCGCCGGTCGAGTAATGGCTAGTTTCGCGAAGCACTGACCGGACGCGCCGGTCGCAACGACCGGACGCGCCGGTCACGACCGGACGCGCCGGTCCCGTGACTGACCGGACGCGCCGGTCAACCCTGAGCCGCGCACAACGAACCAGCGACCGGACGCGCTGTTGAACTGACCGGACGCCACAGTGCCCGCGTCCGGTCAGAGTCCAGTAAGCTCCCTGGACGACCGGACGCGTCCGGTCGCCTGTGACCGGACGCGCCTCGCGTCCGATCACACAACTGAAAAATGCGCAGACACTGGACACTGACCGGACGCGTCCGGTCAAACAGTGACAGCGTCCGGTGCAGCGTCTGGTGCAGCGTCCGGTCACCACTGTGACCTCCGTTCGCCTCCGTTTGATTTTTCGTTTGATTTCCGACTTCCGGCGTAGTGGAAAATAGTCGTTTCAACTCCTCGAAAACGCCTGAATCCCGCCTCGCAAGCTCGGCGGGAGGGAGAGAGGACCCCAAACCCTCTCTACCGCTTAAACTCCAACGCCATCGCAAATGTGCTAACACCACCAAGTGATCATGTCATGTGCGAGTGTGTTAGCATTTTCACAATCATTTTTCGAGGCGTTATTAGTTCTATCCAAATGCATATGATCATGAAATGCACACCTAGAGGCACTTAGGAGTTCAATAGCCGCGTCATTCCCCTCTTTATAGTACGGCTATCTATCCTATAATGTAACCACACCCACTAGGTGTCTTGGTTACTAAAACACAACCCTTAAGCATATACCTTTGCCTTGATCACGTAGGGTTGCGTCCAAATCCAAGTGTGGCCATCATGATCACCATGTCCATCTTGCCACCAACCTTGGAAAGTACTAATCCTCATATGCTACACACAACTTAGGCATAGGATTGGTACTTAGGCATTGTCACTAATTACCAACACCAAACATATGACTTTCAACATGGTGATCACTATTTCCATGAAGAATGGTAACCTGATCTGATCTCTGAAGCTTATAAAGACTTGTAAAAGATCAGAGTGTGCCGGCGGGAGCAGATTCAAAGTATTCCAAAGAGGCTATGGCAAAAGGGAAATCAACCAGCAAATGAAGTAATGTTTCTTCAGTGCCATTTGCACAGTGGATGCAGTTGTAATCTGGGAGAAACATATTCCTGCATCGAAGCAAATCACGAGTACTTAGGCGATCTTTCAACACCAACCAAAAGAAGAATTTCCTTTTGTTTTGGCATGCGGAATTCCAAAGCCACTGATAGGCCCTATCAATTGAATTGTGACCAATGAGCAGTCGATAAGCTTTGCTTGATGAAAAAATTGGGGAGCCCCAAGTGTAAGACCACTGATCAGCACATTGATGGGTATCCATGCTGAAAACCAGATGCTCAACTTCTTGAAACTATTCATAAGCGACTTTCTGAAAGTGGGAGGTGAAAGATTGAATACAAATGAAGGCATTCTTAACAAAGGAGTATAATTCTGGGTAAACTTGACTCAGAATTCGGTTGTCCCAGAGATCCAGCCAAAAAAAGACAAGATCTACCATCCTGGACATGTGGTGCAACCATACCTTTGAAGGAGTCTAATTGTTTTAAGACATCTCTCCACTAGAAAGAACTTCGAAGATTACTGTTGGGCATTGGCAGTCTACCATCTGCATAAAACCTGCTCCAAACCAGTTTTACCCAAGGGATGTCTAAGCCATTAAAGAATTTATGTAAATGCTTGAGAAGCAGACATTCACTGTGGGTCTGCAGGTTAAGCACTCCAAGTCCCCCTTCTTCCTTTGGAACACAAACCATAGGCCAAGCAGCTTTAGGAGGTTTCCTATTATTAGCATCAAACCCACACCATAGGCAGTGTTTACGAAATTTATCAATTTGCTTAAGGATAGTTTTAGGCAAAAGATAAATGCTCATAGCAAATGTTGGGAGAGCTAAAAAGACTGCATTAGTAATTTTCAACCTGCCTGCCTGACTTAAGAAGGATGAAACATTTACTAATCTTCTCTCACATTTAGTGACCAGAGGCCAAAAGTCTGCATCTGTGGGTTTGGTGATACTCAAAGATAAACCCAAACAAGTAAAGGGTAAAGTACCTTTGGAACAACCAAAAGTAGTAGCAAGAAGCTGAATTCTATTATCTGAGATATTGATAGGTACCATAAAGGATTTGTCAAAGTTTACTTTGAGTCCAGTTGATTCCCCCAAACTGTTGTAGTAGATTCTTCAGAAAAAGCAATTGAGGAATATCAACTTGCATGAAAATGAGTGTATCATCAGCATATTGTAAGATGGGGAAGTCTTGATCATGCTGAAGGGGTATAGGAAGCTGTAGATCCCCATTGGCACAAGATGTATTGAGCAAGGTCTGCAAAAAATCAGCAGCTAATAAAAAAGAAGAGGTGATAAAGGATCACCCTGTTTGACACCTCTTCTGCCGTGGAAAACTTTTCCAGGCACTCCATTGAGCAAGACAGTTGAGGTACCAGATTCAAAAATCATTTTTATCTAATTAATCCATTTGGGAGGGAAACCTTTACTTTCCATAATTTGGAGCATCAACTGGTGTTCCACCTCATGAAAAGCTTTTTCAAAATCTAGCTTTAGAACGACTATTTCCTTTCTGGAAAAATGACACATGCAAATGTTCTCCTCTATGCGTCAATGCGTCATAAGAGGTTGTCTCGCCTTCCAAACAAGAAACTTACTGCTGAAAAGATATACCACCATATCCTTATGCACAACCTTATAGGTGAAATGATATTACACGTGAAAATCAGTACCACGCTTCCAACACAGATCCTTAGGCTGTGCTGAGTCCGTCTATCTAGCACCCATATGTTTTTAGGAGTTCCACAACATGAATTTTTTTTAGCCATAGGATGAAGATCCAACAGCCTCCACCTCTTCTTCTACCTCCAGACAATCACAGATCACAGATCACAAGAAATAATTTTTTTTCTATGAAAGGACACATCACATATCATAATTTTTTTTCTATAGAAGGACAAATCACAGATAAAGAGGAGGAGAGGCCATGGTCTCGCTGTCCTGCGAGCTCCGGCGACGGGCCATGGAGGTCTAGCGAGCTCCGGCGACGGCTTCAAGGGAGGTCGGACGACGCGACGAGGGCACATGGCGGCGCGGGCGTGGTGTGGGCGAGGCGACAGCGCGATCAACGGCGGAGGTCCGGCCTGGCCATGGCGCGCCCGCCATGGCGCCGTCGGGTCGCGCTGAGGGAGGGACGCGGTCGCGGTGGGCTCGCCGGCGTCGGGGAGGCGCGCCGTCGCTGTCGCGTTGCTGGCGGCGCCGTCGCCTGAGGCGGAGGAGAGGAGGAGCATGCACGTCGGGGAGTCAGGGAGCGCGACGCGATGGGAGGGCTCCACATGTCGGCGGCCCAAAAAAATCGTGTGTTGTTGGCTCATAAAACACACGGGTGTGCGTTAGTATTTCCATAATAAATAGAGTTATTTTGGATCACCAAGCCGGTCAACACTCGACAGTAGCCGAAGATGCAACAGTAACGGCACTTGCTCTCCATGAGCTTGTTGCAGTGAAGTTATCCAATGAGCTTTGCTTACTTTGATGCTCCTGAAGTGTATAGAAGCACAGACATTTTTTTCCCTTCCTAGGGGATGTTAAAGCACAGAGATGAGACACAAGAACGGATAAGCCTGTTTCACGAAACGGCGGCCCATTTAATTAGTTGGGTTACCTGTTGGCCCATCTGAATATAGGCACGGATGCTCATTATGGATCGACCCAGTAGTACTCAGGAGGCCAGGAGGACTACTCCACAACGTTCCAATTCTTCAGCCCAGCAGCATTCTGCTAGTCAGTATCGACGTGACTCCCCAGCCCTCACATAAAAGAAAGCAACCATCCTTTCCTAATAACTTAGGATTTATTTGAATGAACTAAAGTTAATTGTTAGTCATAGTGAAAAATTAACTAACCAAAACTTGTTTAGCCACTACTAAAAAAAGGGCAAAGACTACCCGTTCCAAATTAAAAGCCTCATCAGGACTTTAGAACCGATAATGTGTGCTCGACAAAGATGGTGAAGACTAGCACTGCTGATCCTACAACCAGCAGTGATAAGGTCTTTAAAAAGAACAAAAAGAAAAACAACATGGATCTAAGCCTGCTCGCTGTCGTCGTTACTCCAGCACCAGTCGAGCCACCGGCTACCACTACCCCACATGCTCGAGCCACCTCTGCTCTAGCAAGGCTCTCGCCGCCCCACGCCTGGGCTGTGGCCCCTCTAGCAAACCTCCCGCCACCCCATGCGGCCATGCCCGAGCCGCCGTCTCTTGGTCCATTTGGTCCTTACAACTCTCCTGGAAGCCATGTCGTAGCCTGCCCGGTCACTTCCAGTAAATTCTCTAAATATGTGATGTCTTCGAGGCCTTTTTCTTGCTTGTGCCAGAAAAGCCTCACCATGTTGTGTTTTTACCTGAATTTGCAACATGTTAAAAAACATAATAAGTTGTATTACAAGATTAATGTTAACACCAAGTGGCATAAACTTTGTGATATAGAAGCATAGTGAAAGGGTGCATCTACTCCTATCACGAGCTTTCACTACAACATGACACCCCCTTTTGCAACGCAAATATGCGTTGCTAAAAGTATATATATGTATTGACAGGGTCTATACCAACACATCTAATATGCGTTGCTTAAAGTGGCGTTCCAAGGGTCTATAGCAACACTTATTTATGTGTTGGTAACACATACTAATAACCGTTGCAAAGCTGCAACACATAATGACGGGTTATGGCAATGTTTACATGCGTTTGTACAAACCATCGGCAAACTATTTCTATGGTTTTTTGCAACATATTGATTTACTTTGTTGCAACATTTATATGTGTTGCAAGGAATAAACCATTAAATCATTAATATTATAAATATTTATTTTTTAAAACAAATATAGGGATAATGCTGGTACAATTAATTTAATGTAAAATGCAAGACCACTCGACAAAAAATAAGCACACTCAGCCATATAATATAAAGAATTTATTTCATTACAATGAAAATCATCTACATAATTCATGACACAATTTTTTGTTCAGAGTACAAATTCCTATGGGAGTCAAATATAAAACATAAAGGACCCCTTTTAGAATGCCAGCCCTCCTTTCTCCTTCCTTCTATTTAGTCTAGCGTTCCGCTGATGTGATCATCCAGTCCAATATAAAACATAAAGGATCCCTCTTAGAATGCCAGCCCTCCTTTCTCCTTCCTTCTTTCTAGTGGGTTTTGCCAAGCTCGATCTTCGTGGTCGTTTTGACAAGAAGGGACTTTAGAGAGACTCAAGACCTTTGTCGTCTCCTCAAACAAGGAGGACATAGGCACGCCTTGGTGGTGTGGCCAAATCTCATATTAAATCGGGTGTTCTTGTGTTTGTGCTTGTTCTTCACTTGTTCTTGCTCGATTTATGTGTTTGTGAAGTTGCAAGGGTGTTTCAACCTGTGGAATATGTTTATCACACCCATCTACACTTGTGGTGACCCTAGGTCTAAGTTTCTTTAGTCAAATTTGTAGATCTGTTGATTTCTGTCTCTCTCAAGACTAGAAATTAGGGCCCATGCCCCGATCAAGGTAAAAAAATTCCAAACTGGACATAGATTCTTTTAGTGACTTGGAAGAGAGAGACGTGGAAATTGTGGAGATATAGCTTGGACTCAAAATCCAAGACTAAATTGTGCTCACATATTGGATCTACTCTCGTAGACATGATATAGAACAAATAATTGTCTTGAGTGACCTAGGAAACAATAATACAATTCAATATATTGTATAAGTTGGTTTTACACATGTATTTAATGCTATCCTAGTGAAATTAGGATAGTATTATATATCAAGGGCGGGGCTAGGGGGCCTTATCGAGGTTAGCTGACCCCCTAAAAAATTTGGCAAACCTTTATGTACTGTTAGCTAGTGTATTTAGGTGATGATTAGTGGAGCATGACCCCAATGGCTTTGTTGTCCGGCTTCGCCTCTGTTAGATATAACATCATGATCGGACCTCTGATTGTTAAAATGTATAGCAGAGCTTCTACCTTGGTTTTGGAATTTCTTTTAAAAATCTATTCATTTTACCACCCTTAAGGAACCATTAGGTTATTAGAGAAAACAATAGAAAAGACCAAAGGCATGGACATCACACCTTTGTTTTATATACACGCATAAGGAGCAATCACAGCCTAAACTTCATTGGCTGACATATGAACTGATTATCATATCAATCATATATAGAAATTAAATCTAGGTACAATCATCACACTAATTAGTAAGGCTATACCAACCAAGAAAGACAAATGAAGTGACGGAGACTAAACCCTACCATCATTCACAGGACGGTAGCTAGGACGACCTGCTCTTGATGAACTCGAGGCAGTCGGCGATGGCCTCTGCGTAGGAGCTCTGGTCCCTCTCGGGTAGCCGGGCGCGGCGACACGGCGCAGGCCCTGATGGCGCTCTCGGCGCCGACCACCTGCAGGCGGCCCTGCCTCCGGGGCGGCACCTGAGTTCCTCGACGCTCCGGAGGAGCAGTCCGACGATGCCGGAGAAGCGCAGGCGTACCCGGAGCAGCAGGCGCAGCCGGACGCCGCCATGGCGCACTCGCAGCCCCCAGCGGCCACGCCACATTCCCAGCTTCCGGCCGTGGCAGCTTATTGCCTGCTGGCGGATCATGGATTGCCGTTTCTGCACAGCGCTGGTGATCAGATGGAGCAGTGCACGCGTTTGCTTGAAGGCGATAGAACTATGCTTATATACGGTGACACGGCCATGGGTAGCTGCAGTGTTAGGTCAGGAGAGTAGGTGACCAGGTGCAGGTGGTAGGCCAGTGTGTGATGCCGGACGTACACACAGCAGATGGACCAACGCACGTAATCACCGTTTTCAGAAAAATGTCGCCATGCGGAGCTAGAGATTTACGGAGGGGGGTGCAGCCTTACATGCCAGCGATAAAGCAATAATGTAACTTAACAGCACCACAACCTAGATACTTTTAGGCTTGGTTGGTGTCATAGTTTGGTTGCCACGGATATATCCTGTTTGAAACCGCTTAAAAGTGGATTCTCAGCTGCAGAACGTGGCAATCATGCAAACACATCACGGTTGTGGTGATTTCCTCCTCACATCAGGCCACGGGCCATGGGATCTGAACTAGAGTCATGTTTTTTTTGGTACCGTGACTCCCACCACAGACGCACCGCAGGGTGGGAATGCACAAGCCGAGCCAAACATGATCAAAGTACGGTGAGCAAAATAAAAGCCACACTTACAACAAAGTTTGGCAAGAAAATGAAACTATGATATGTGGAAACAGTGCTAAGAAAGTATGGCACATCGTAGTTATGATAGTGAACCACACAATTACGTAAGAAACTATGGCGTGACTAACTTATGACGTGGCAAGTTGTGGTTATAAATCAGACAAACCCTAAGACCTGCTGCCGTTCTTAGACTCTTAATTAAAAAAGGACTCTCGTTTCAACGCACGAGCATATTTGCTAGTCTTTTGTAAAACCTTTTCATGCTTCAAAAATATTTAAATGTAGTTACTTTGTACCAATTATAAATTATTATGGAAAGAACAAAAAAAAGGCTAACCCTAAAGGCCTAAAATCTGTACAAACTAACATGACTACTGAGTACTGACTATAAGAGCACGACGACAAGAACCTGATTAAATTGACGGAACTGGAAAAAAAATTAACAGAAGAGAAGTACTATTTACTTTGCCTCACGGTCGGATGAACAGAAGAGAAGCAGAGAAGACAGAACAGAGAACAGGGCCACTGGGTGGCGAGCGAACTGCTAGCTAAATACTCCCTCTGTCCCCAATCGTGTGTCGTTTCCGGTTTTTATGCCCGTAAGTTTGACTCGATTTGTATAAAATGCGTGCAATATTTGTATCTCCAAATAAATTTATTAAAAAACTAGATTCAAAGACCTTTCCAATGATACTAATTATATACCATAAATATTAATATTTTTTAATATATATTTAATTAAAGTTGTTTCTCGGGAAGCGTAAAGCGACAGGTATTTAGGGACGGAGAGAGTAGAAGCTACAGAGTAGTTGCCTGCTGCCGCTGCCGTCCCGTGCGGCCGTGCTGCGCTGCGCCCAGCGGGCAGCAGCAACTGCGCCGTTGGGCCACACTTTCACCTGCCGGCGTGCCGCAGCTGTCGCGTCGTGCGTGGATTCAACTATTTGAGGCGGGGAAATGAAACGACGGACGCAGCGTTGGAGCCGCGGAGAAAGAGAGAAGTCCGAGGGAGCTGAAGCGACCAAGCCTGCAGTCCAAGACTCGAGCGTCGCCGACGCATCACGCGGGCTGTGGGTGCAGTTGTTTGGGCGGAATGGGTGCGGATAGGGTAAATTTCTGTATACTATAAAGCCTTTTGGATTTTGGCCTGGGTGCGGCCGCACCCAGCCTGGACTACGTAGATCCGCCCATGGCCATGCGTATGGAGCTATGTACACTCAGTATATAGCGATGTACGGTGACTCACTTCAACGATACAAGAAAAACTTGAAGACTATTCAGCACGGTTTATTTAGAAAAGATGGATCAATGCCACGTTATTCATCTGGTACCTTGGTGTTGGAATAATGACCTTTTCCCTTCTACCGCAAAGTCGATCTATGGATGTGTTTGGTTGCAGTCTCAAGGTGTTTGTTAGTTGTACGTGCCAACAGGTTAACAAAGCAGGCTGAATAGCAAAAGTGAGATCAAGATCAAAGATCTAGCACTACAGGAAACTGACTCTTTGCCGACTGCAATTTTCTTTGCCAACTGTTTTTTTTCGACACTCGGCAAAGAGGTCCCTTTGCCAACTGGAATTTCCTGCAGTCGGCAAAGCAGGATTTGCCGACTGCTTGGCTTTGCCGACTGCCAGGCAGTTGGCAAAGAATTGCAGTCGGCAAAGGCAGGCCATGGTTGACGCCATCCACACCGTCACCTTTGCCGACTGCCACTCCGTCAGCAGTCGGCAAAGGTGCAGGCTTTGCCAACTGCCATCCTCCCTGGCAGTCGGCAAAGAATTTTTATTTTTTTTTATTTTCGATCCCAGTTTTTTGTGTTGCCTTGATACAGTAAGTACATGATATATTCTAAATTTGGGATCATTTTGATTTATTTTGCTATATTCCGTAGATTTTTTCTGTTTCTTTGATTTTTTCCCGGCAGCTCCAGATTTGAGCTGCAGGTACATGAAATAATGGAATCTGGCGATTCAGAAAATGATATTCATGATGTTTGGAGCATGTTGAGGCCATGTGCGGGACCTCGCGTGAAATTTCGACCGTGTTGGTGTCGGAACACGCCGAGGCACGCGCGTGAAAAGTGTTTTTAAATTTTATAAAATCGAAACGGAGTCCGAAAATGACAAAACTTGACGACGTGTCTTGTCATCGCATGCGGAGGCTGTGGTAAAAATTTGAGAAAGTTTCGAGCAAGTGGCGACGTCGGGTGGCAGTTGTCAAAGAGCCTTTGCCGACTGCCAGGGAGGATGGCAGTCGGCAAAGAATTTCTGAGAAAAAAATCAAAAATAACCTTTGCCGACTGCTAGGGAGCAGAGCAGTCGGCAAAGTATTTAAAAAAAATAAAAAAAAATAATTTTTTGAAAAAAAATAATAGACCTTTGCCGACTGCGTCACATGCTGGCAGTCGGCAAAGGGAAAAAATAAAAAAAAAGAAAATTTTGGCCTGCTCCCGCGAAAATTTTGGCCCAAAAGTCATGTAAACCCTAAGTCCTCACCAAGACCAAATACGCAACCTCACTTTCTCTCTGCTCCTACACTGCCCCTCCACACGCGCCGCCTCCACGCACCCGCCGCTAGACCGCCCGCCCCCGCTGGCTGCCTGGCCCTGTACCTCCGCCCCGCCACCCGGCCTCCCACCCCCGACCGTCAGTCGCGTCGCGCCGCCCCAGGACGCGTCTGCCTCGCCGCTCGCCTGGCGCGCTGCCTGCCCAGATCTGCCGTCGCCCCGCCCCTCCGTTCCTGCGCATGGTGTCCTGGGCGAGGCCCGCCCTGGTGTTCGTCCCCTCTGGGTGCGCCACGCCGCCAGCCACCGCCTGCCACACAGATCCGGTGCCGGCGCCGCCCCTCCTGCGCACGGCGTCTCGAGGGCGGCCCATCCCTGCGAGCGGCCCCCCCCATGCGATGCCGTGTGGGTGACCGGGACCACTTTCGAAGCCGACAACACCGGATCTGGAGGAGCCCGCCACCCATTCACCGGTCCTCCATCTCTGTGACGATCGGACTGGAAGAGGGGAAGGAGAGCCGAGTGGGAAGACCACCTGTGCCACTGCCGGTGCCACCAGTGAGGTACGTCTCTGACTGCTTCCCCCTTAGGTCATGGCTTAGGGTCGAGATCTCTTGCGATTTGCAAAATGGATCTCCTTGTTTTGGTCTTCCTGTAGTATGTGGACTCAATTTGTGCAAAACAATTTGTGCAAAACAAATTGATTAGTTATCCACCGTTCCATACCAAAGCTCGCATTTCTGTTTTGTGCTTAGATTTTTTATAAATTTCTTTCAGTAAGTGTACTAAGGATTGATCTGATATTCCCAATAAACTTGGATATAGCTAGTAATGAACAGATAGAACCTTTTATTGTCTTGTCTGACAGAGAATCAAAATGCTTGTTTGATCTATCACTGCTCTGTTGTCTTGTCTGACATTATGAATTAACTGCCACTTCATACATTTGAAGAAAAGAATGAAGGGCCCTCTCTTCTCTATACTAAATTTTGCCAACCCATTCCATACAAGATCTGCATTTATGTTCATACAGGATCTGCATTTGTGTCCGTCAACAGGCATGTAATAGCAGCCAGGTCGGCAATTATTGGTATATCATGTCTACAATTACACATGATCTACTTCCATATAAGCTATTACTTCCGTGCTCTAATATTTGAAGAACATTTTACAAGCATTTCTACTTGATTAGGTTGTTTTTTTTGTTCCATGTCACAGCTGCATTCTCTTCACAGGATCTTAGCTTTTCTGGTTACGCCTCAGTATTGATAATTGTAAAATGTATTAGGCTCCTATACTTTTACTTCGTAGCTGCAGAATATATCAGGCTCCAATATTTTTGACTTATGATTTGTTCTTCTTCACTGATGATTTGTTCCTGGTTACTTTACTCAAAGTAACCTACCTTCAATTCATTATTTCTGCTAATGTAGTCATGTCACTGTAAAGTACATTCAACTTTGAATACCCAGATGTCTGAAACCATTTACAGCTCCACTTATATACACTGGCCTTCTATATTGCCTTCCATGCTGCCCATACATCTATAATGCAGTTTCCAGATTTCCCTGTTCACTGCAGCATTTCCAGCGAGAGCCCTTAGCCCCTTACTATATCGAGCAGAAATTATTTGACAATTATCTACCATTTACATGTACTTGCCAACCATAGCTCTGGAATTGCTAATTCATGTCCCATGCTATATTACATTAACTGAGTGTGGCCTCACTGTTCTCTATTTTGCTGCAGGTTCATGGGAAATGCTCTTTTAATTCCAGTAACTTAGGTATGCATCAGTTTGAGCTTTAGCTCTGATAACCTGTCTATGCCAATTAATAGATCCACCTTCCTGTCATTTCTCGTGGTAAACAAGATGCGGGTTGTTACACACCTTTATCATCCTTTGAAAATCAACCTTTTAGCCATAAATCTTCAGCTTCTACTATCTGCTTAGCGTCTGAAGTCACACAGCGCAGTTCATACATGCCAGCATTTCTTGTGAACTATAGTGTGTGTTGATAGGCCGTTAAAATTTCTTGTTGCACATAAGCAATTTTATTGTTCAGAACAGTAGTCCTTCCAACATTATATCAGAATACTCATACATTGGGATATTGTCATAATGGTATGATATAAAATATGTTTCCATTTCTTTTGCTATACATAATCTCTGACACTAAGATGCCAATAAGCTTAAATTCTTGGCTCCAATAGCTGCATTTTTACCTCATTTTTTAAAGGTTATTATTGATATGTTACATAGTCCTGGGGAAGAAGAGATTAGGAAAGTTTTGAACTTATTTATATGCAACGATAAAAGATACAGCAACCTCATGAACAGGTAAGGCATCATAGTAAGAAAAGATTGGTGCTATATGTCTATAGGCTTCGGTCGCAGAACTACGTATTCTTTTACTGTATTTCCTGATAGAAACCTATAAATATTCATTTTAAGCATGTCCTATTAATCCATCATTCGTTATTGCTGCTAGGATACCTATCTGTTGTATGTGTGCCCCCAAATTTGCCTCATGTCTGTAACTCTGCATTGTATCAGACCTGTGTGCTGTATGGGTTTATGCTCCTCTGCTTCCATTCTGCGGGTTGACTCCCTCTACTTTCTGCCATTGGATTATCTCTCTCTTTAGGTTTGGATTTCCAGGGATCAGTTCTTGTCTGTTGCACAATCCCACCTTAGTGTCTGACTTTGATTTTCACCGGTGAAATTTAACGTGGAATCATGAATGTGTGTCCCTCCATGATGCTACAATATTTTTTGGAAATATGTAGTTTGCAATTTACCTTCCTGTAGTGCTTTCGGTCAAACAGAGTGGCATAATATTACCCTGCTGTGATTTTGGTGATTTTTGCTCACCATCAGTTTTTTTGTTACTATAATCATTACTTCTCCAATCACCAAGTATTAACCTAACATGTTATCCGACATTGTGAATTTGAAGATTTTCTGCTTACCAGATTAATATTGGGGAGAGCAGGGAGTTGTTTATGAGATTTAATTGGTTATTTCTTTTTGGTAGTCATGCATGCACAGTTTTTTTCTTACGAAACCAAATAGGTGTTTACAGCAGCCAAGAAAGCCATCAACCCGCAGCGAAGCGCAGGGGACCTGCTAGTATCTTATATTCTTATGTAACTTACACTATTGCTAGTGCAATTCCACTCTGATAATCTTGTACCTTATGCAGGTTTGTTGTAGGCAATAAAGATCTTCTCAAGGTGTTCCTGGAACTTCTCAGAGGCGATATTCTCAAGGTGGTGCAGAATCTTCTTAGCAGCAAATCTTCTCAAGGTGTTGCAAGATCTTCTCAGAGGTGCTAAGTAGCAAGCTTGTAGCAAACTTATGCAGACTGATCTTCACAGCAACTAGGTGTTGTGTTTTTTCAGTTGTTTAGTTTCAGACTTACAAAAGCAGTCAGGTATAGCAGCTTGCTCATTCTGTCAGTATTTTGATTTACAGTGGACAACAATGCTTCTCTAATACATCTATGTAGGCTTTATGTACGTTACTGCAGTAGCAAAAATGAATTCTGTTTTTTCTTTTTGCAGACCCATGAGTATATCTGATGGGCAAACAGAATCAAGCAAGACAATGTAAGCAAAACTGATTGTGTCTGCTGCATTTTTGTTGTCTTCACTGATTCCTACGAGTATAATGTAATGATTGAACCTTTTAATTTTCTCCTCCGAAACACTTACTATTAGGATAATGATTTTGATTTTTAATGTATGTACATCATGAAATGGCTGTAAAACCAAGCGTACAGCTAACTATAGGATGAAATGATTTTAATTGTCTTTTCTGTTTTGAACTTTGTTGCACATTGTCATATAGCCTAGCCCTTCTGCACTTGCCTGGTTGCCGCTTGCTGCAGCACAGTGAGCCATATAGTGAGTAATTTTTCTACTTAATGATTTCAATTGATGTGAAAGATGTGCCCTATTTCCTTTAAAATGTCCTATTTCCTGTTAGCTGCTATTGCCTTCTATATTTCCTTCAACTAGAAAAAAAATGCAATGTAATGTAATGCTATTGCCCTCCAGCTCATTTATTTACAACTTGAATTGCTCCAAGCATAGTATAATGTTATCATGTATCCACCGTATCGTCGAAGTTGTTGTCATGTATTTCTTTTCTTCGTTATGGACCTAGACTTGCTATGTTGAACTTTGTGTGATGGACGTCGACTTGTGGTGTTCGACGTGTTGGACTTCATGTGATGGTTGTAATGCACTTGTGTGTGTTGTTATTGTGACATATATGTGATGTTGTGCGTTATTGTGATATATGTGGTGATGTTGGCGACAAATGTGATGAAATTGTGATATAAATGGTGCTACCGGTGCTTCTGGTGAAATTGGATTATAATTTGTGATTTTGCAGGGTTTTGATGCGAGAAAACAGAAAACAAAAGCAAAAAAAAATCCAGCTTTGCCTGGGCAAAAAAAACCCAGGACAGAGTCTTTACCGACTGCAATGGGAGGCAGTCGGCAAAGAGGTCAAACCTTTGCCGACTGCAACTCCGAAAGCAGTCGGCAAAGAACATTTCAAAAAAAATATTTTTTTTTCTTTGCCGACTGCCGAGCTGGCGGCCAGTCGGCAAACAATTTTTGAAAAAAAATTCTTTGCCGACTGCCGAGAAACCAGCAGTCGGCAAAGCCTGCCGTCAGGGCTGACGGCGCCACGTGGCTATGCCGACTGCTGGCGTGGCAGTTGGCAAAGGCTTTGCCGACTGTGTGCCACGTGGCAGTCGGCAAATCCGTCTTTGCCGACCCAGGCTTTGCCGACTGCTCTTTGCCGACTGCCACGTGACTTTACGGTCGGCAAAGCCTTTGCCGACTGGGTTTATGCCTTTGCCGACCGGGGCAAGCAGTCGGCAAAGTGGCGTTTTCCTGTAGTGTAGTACTACTCATTAGCAACCAGCAACCAAACTTTCAAGTCCACAACCAACAACAAAATGAATGAAATCGCCAAGCAATGCAAGTTGCCAACAAGCTGGCACTTGCTGAATTTAGGCATGAGATATGTACGTATGCACGGGGTATAGCATAGACACTTCGCCATGGAAAAACATACGTACGGTTCTCCACCAGCCGCGAGTGTGAGGACAAGGTTCATCACAAGGCACCGATCGGTCGTACAGGAGCTTTGGCTGCGAGCTATAGCTCGACAGGTAGGGCGGCACGGCGCGCGGTCGCGCGACGGCGACGCCGCATCGGCCGGTAGCTAGTAGAGCCCTGCGCGCCGAACGCCGATCCGGCTAATTTCCCCCGGGAACGGACGCCCGGCAAGAGACACACGCCGCCGGACAAGCGCAGGTGCCCACGGCCGGCCCCCTGCCGCGCACAATGCATGCATTTTGCCCCCCTGTGTCGATGCATGGCTGCGTGCGGCGGTGCGGCGGC
This sequence comes from Saccharum spontaneum, assembly GCA_022457205.1. Taxonomy (NCBI): domain Eukaryota; kingdom Viridiplantae; phylum Streptophyta; class Magnoliopsida; order Poales; family Poaceae; genus Saccharum; species Saccharum spontaneum. Next base: position 46,754,291 of record CM039618.1, read on the forward strand.
AAGAGTACAGTCTGCGAGTGTTGGGAGCAAACACGACGAGCTCTCGCCATCGCATGGGTGCACGCTGCCGCCGCGGCAGCGACACCGTACCGGACCTGCGCGACGCATCCGCGCGCGAGACGTTTCCATGCACGGCCCCACGGTGAACTTGCCCCGTTGTCCCGGTTCCCAGGTCGTCGCCGGTCGATTCATCATCGATCGGAGACGAGACGGTGCACCAGTTCGCACGAGCAACTTCAAAAAAAAAGTACAGTGTATTATGCGTAATAAAAACTATGATTTACTTGAAATTATCAGTCCGGCAGTTATGATATAATATTTTTCTCTCACAACACATCAGCGAACGGTTGCTTTTGAGCGAACCAAAGAGACGTGGAATATTCGGTGGCAAGTCATGTCAAACATAGTGGAAGAAAAACGTGCCATCTTTTTGTCATTTTCTGCCACCATAGGTCACGGAGCATAGTGCATATGTCTAGCACTAGCGTGCGAAAGTAACCGGAGGATGCCGATTTCAGCTGGTCATAGCTAAGTGAGTGATGGATGCCCTGCCCTGACATATATAATTCCTTCATTTTGTATCAATTTACAATTCCATGTTTAATCGGAGGATGCTGACTTCGTTAGGATAAGACTTTTGACCATGTTTAATTTATTACCGTTTGATTTATATATAGTATAATTTAAAAATGGAATATTATATATTAGTAAAAAAATTTTGATCAAAGGCTTGTTCCAGCAAAACAAAATTGATGAGTGTACCTCAATCCAACAATACCTCCACCGGTCATCTAAGTGATGGAAATTACCAAGAGTAACAAGTTTTCAATAGTACCTCAATAAAATCCAAGCAAGAACACCGGTATCACTCAAGGCTAACTCTCAATATTCACTTCTTGGATTGGTGTAAGGACCAAATGACCCCAAGAGGGAGGTGGATTGGGGATCTAAAATTTTAACCACGACAAACCTTAGCCTATGCAATTCTATCACACCCCATTTGCAGCACTTGTCTAAGGACAAAAAAGATTCGCAATAACATCAAGTCCTTATGGCCATCATACTAAACATGTCTTTAGCAAAGGGCACACTAAAATATAGTCCTTGGTTGCGAATGGAGCCAAGCACACAATATTATGCAATATAATCCTAATAACAAAGAATTAACTCATCTTTGTTTCCAAAGTTTGTAAAGGGGCGAGGGAAAAGCTTATATCTATGACTAATTACCAATATAAATGATATAAATTTTGATATTATAATCATATGCATCATCTAAATTATTTAAAAGTTATCGCTATGAGTAATGGCATTATATTAAATTTAATACTGCTAATGCTATATAAAGGTTAAGTTTAATTCATTTTAATATGGCTTGTCATATTGGTTTTATTATCATTTAGTGTATTTATATATTGATGAAATTGGTTTTATATATTTTGATAATTTAATAATAAATGTTTATATATATTGAAATATTTATTTATATTTAATTGTTGAAATATTTATTGTTATTTTTAATGCGTTGCCTTTTTCTACATGTGTTATATACTTATATACTCGTATTTTAAATCCTTACATGTATAATGAGTTTGTTCTACGAAAACTTTCAATAAACCAAATATATATTTGTTACCTTCAAGATCAAATAGATACCACATTTAATAATATTCGTTTCTGTATTTAATTTAAATTTAAAGGTGGTAAATACTGCTATCCGGATTTGATTTGCAAGTATGGACCGTCCCAATCCATCCAAGATTCCGAGGCCTCCTCTTTTCGGCGCAGAGCGCTGAGCGCATGTGCTTGGACAGCTCGGTGCTCCATAGCATCAGTGACGTGATCCTAAGCTAAGCTCATCCATTTGGAATGTACTAGGAGTAGGTAGGAATAACATAGGATGTTCTCCGAGGACTAGAAAATCTGAAAATGCCAATGGCCGTGTTTAGATGCCGAATTCGGCCGGCCGTGCACTGTACCAATTCGTTTGTATTTAGTAAAAATTGTCCAAATTTTAACTAATTAGGCTTAAAATATTCGTCTCGCAATGTACAACAAAACTGTGTAATTAATTTTTAATTTTATCTACATTTAGTACTCCATGCATGTACCGATTTTTTGATGTGATGGGAATCTTCTTTTTATAGTAGAATTTAGGATTAAAATTTGGCATCTAAAGGAGGCGTCTTCGTCCTGTGGACTGTGGCGCACGTAGGCACTAGGCAGGATCGCGGTAGTCAGTCGTAGGCTGAAGATGTACGCCGCACGCACGTCGGCACGTACGACTAGCGGATGTACAATATATTCCGCGGCGTGAAGAGCGGCAATCAACGGGAGGCGTATTATTTTTGTAACGCTAATAATTCAGCTAGGCTTGACGGCGTCCGCTTAGCATTCTCTCCACAAATATCACAGCGGCGTGCGGTCACAGCAAAACAACACGTCTGTCTACGGGCTTGTATGTTTGGATTGGCTAGTTGTTATATTTCAAAATAAAAAATAGTTATTTAAAGTTTAGTTAACTAAGATTTAGTTAGATGATGTTTAGATCTTAACTTTTTCTGAACACTTATTGACCCCATTATGTAGGTTTACTCAAGTAATGGATTAGTTATTGCAAATTGAGCGTAGCTTAGCTGGTTAGTTTTTACGGTGGAATTTGTCCACCTGGGTTTTAATTCTTAATTTGACATAGGTGTTCATATTTTTCTGAATTTTCTGTGTTTTTCTTTCAAATCCTCGACTTGACACGGGTGTTTGTATTTTTCTGAATTTATTTTAGGATTTTCGGCATTTTTTCTTTTAGTGGTAGGCGACATGCCTGTTAACAGATGATCATAGACATAGGGTGTGTATGAGTCTCTACGTCTGTATTGTGATTCTAGACTAATGTTTAACCCCTTCATTAATCTAAATGTGTGACCATAGCTCGGATGGTTTGGGTTCTTTGTGGTAAAGCATGTCCACCAGATTCAAATTCTTGACTTCATGTGGATGCTCACATTTTTCTAAATTTATTCTGATTTAACAGTGTTGTTTTTTTAACAAGACGTCCGTGACAACTTCGTCAATCTTGAAATCTATCGGCTGAGTCGATGCGGGTGCTCGTATTTTGTTGTTCTTTTAACAAGACGCATGTGGCAACTTCGTCAATCTCGGAACCGTGGGCTGTATATGAGTGTCTACATTAGTATTGTGATTAGACTACCGTTTAACCCTTTCATTAATCTAAATGTGTGACGTAGCTTGAATGGTTTGGGGTTTTTTGTGGTAAAACATGTCCATCGGGTTTAAATTCTCAACTTGATATGTGTGCTCGTATTTTTGCTAAATTTATTGTAGGATTTAACAGGACGCCAGTGATAGCTTCATCAATCTCGAAATCTGTCGGCTGACTCAGTACAGGTGCTCGTATAGTAGTATATTTTAGGATGCATTCAACGTCTTCATCAATCTTGAGATTTTCTACTTAGTCTTTGTTTTTCGAATGTGCTCGTAGTGAAAGGATGTATGCTTATGTTCATAGGGATAAGTATGTGTATGTTTGAATATCTATGAGTATTTTGAAAAAAAAAACTGATTCTTAGTGCAAAGTGATCAGCCCATAGACTCCCAATCCTAATCCGTGGCGTGATATCCGCTAGCATTTCGCGGTGCGGAGGACCGACAGCCGGCACCGAGCCCACGAGGCCGAGGCTGCTGGGCTCAGCTGGTGGGCTGGCCCTGGCCCCCTCCAGGCGCGAGCGCCAGCCCGTGGCGCGGAGACAGCAGGCTCCCGGCCTGTAGGCGCGGCAGTCCTTTTTCCAATTCCCGTGCGCCGCGGCAGCCGTCCGTGCGGCGGGTGGCGGTACGGCGCCTCACCGGTCACCATGGCGTGGCGCGGTGTGGAGCGGGAGCGACACCAACGGACGACCGTTGGCTCTCGCATAAACAAGCCTGTTATTACCATCGTGAAGTGCACAAACACAAGGGAGCACAAAGCAGGCCGTAGTGTTCACTCAGTAAAGGTACCATTTTTTTTTATAAAAGGGAAGAAAAGCCGCCGCCAACAGAGCTAAAACTATCCGCCGATTACTCTACTCGCATTAGGTTATAATACTAGCACATAACACGCGCTCCACTGTACGGGCTAATGAACAGTGCAAAACCAAAAAAAACACGATCAAAGTATGTATGAGTAGTAGCAGCAAAGTGGATACTAACGGTAATGCTCTCCTCAGAATGTCCATCGCTCCGGACGCGTTTTCATGAGCCTGCGGAGCCTAATATGCCCGCTCCCCTCTCTTACACGTACGCTTATATGCCGGCGAACCTCACAAATAAACAGGGGAGAACGAGAAACTGCTCGACTGGATCTAGATGCGGCGCTAGCCCCTCTTCTCTCATTGTGCCGCTCTCTCTCCCATTCTAGTTGTTGCTCGCGCTTGTACAGGGTCGGCCGAGCCCGAAGCTCCCCGGTCGCCGTTGCTTCCTTCCTTCTGGCCCTCTCGGGCCACACTCCTGGCTCCACCAATGCTACCTTAGGCTCGTAGTTCCCCTTGTGCATGCTCGTCGAGCAAATCTCGTCGTCGCCCCATTTTTCCTGCTCGTCGTAGCCACAGGACTCAGCTGTCCCTAGTGGCCCTCCACCTAGCTAGCCACGCTACCTCCGCCTCCACCTCACCTCCCTCCATCTCCTGCACGCGTTCACCGGGGTGGATATCTACCGGCACATTGTCGTGCGCTGGTGCCGCCTCTAGCATGTTGTTGGTATGCGCGGCCGGCCCTACACTCAGCCTCTATTCGTCCATGCAGCGAGCAAATAGATGTTGTGCCGGAAAGCGAACGTTGTAAGCGTATGTTTCGAATGTTTCAGATGTTTCAGAGGTATGTTGCAAGTAGATCATGATGTTTCATATGTTGCAATGCATGTACACGTATGTTGTAAGCGTCTGTTCGAAATGTTTCACCTGTTTTTTAAACTTATGTTGCAAGTGTGTTTATCTGGATGTTGCATATATGTTTCACACATATATTGCAAATGTTTTATTTAGATGTAGCATATGTTTTTCAATGGCTTTTCAAGTGTTTTCAGATGTTTTTGCAAGTGTTTCAGACGTATGTTTTAAGTGTTTCATCTGTCTTCAGATGTATGTTGTAAATGTTTCATCCGGATGTTTCAAAAATAGATCGGGGGGTTGCTGCTTGGACCCACCTACCGCAGCAGGTGTCCGTCCGGACGGGAAAGTAGAGGGGGCACGAGCGGTCTCCGTGTGGGGTCAGGAGGCGCTGGCAACATTTGAACAGGCACGGCCCCCACGTGGGCGTGCGAAACGGAGTGCAGGTGCGGGTGTCCGAACGCGCGCGTTTATCCAAACGTCCGAACGCTAGCACTGCCAGAATAGTAATGAACAACGCTAAATAGTGTTGAATAGAGAAATGAGTAGTATAAACAGTACTAAATAGTGGTGTGCAGAAGGAAACATGGATGCATGAGGCCCTGGGTGACCTTCATTTTATTCCCGGTTGAGGGACTATTATTATATTAAACAATGCATGAGGCCCTGGATGGCCTTCGTTTTATTCCATCTAATGGCTATTATTGTCAATGATGAATAGTGCTGATCAAATATCTGGCTGGATGTTTTCTGATTTTTAAGGACCTTTTAGGATTAATCATTCTTATAGCATGTCTTGTGACTAATAACGTAGAGGTATACTTAATCCTAGTGGCGTGAGCGTGAAGTAGAAGTGTGTGTGTGTGTGCGCGCGCGCGCGCGCGCGCGCGCGTGTGTTTGGCGAGAAGTGAAGTAGGAGATTTAAGCTGACATGTCAGAAACTACAAAACGAGTTTGCCTCTCAGGGCCACAGTGCAATCGCGTCATAATCAGCTCAGCTGCCCCCCTCTCCTGTGCACTTTACAGAGCCAGTGCCACGAGTAAGTAAAAGATGGTTAATTGGATAAACAATCTGGTCTGGAGTAAAGTTGCCGTTACAGCAAAGGTAAAAAGAAATGGGCACTGCGTGTATTACTTTCGCGGCCGCCACAAGTGCCATCCAAGACGATCGACGAAGTGCGTGGCTACGCTAATCCCACAGCAAAGAGCGGTGGATACACATGCACTGGGGAAGAAGTTTTGTTCATTAGCTTGGCATGTGTTTGTTGCGGAGCGTCGAATAAAGATGCAGAGCAGAAAGCAAGGCGGCTCGTTTTGTACTCCGGTTAGAATACTTCGAGGCCCGTGCAGGCGAACTTTTTTAGCCTTTTCTGTTAAGGCCATGTGTAGTTGGCAAAATTTTTGGCGAAATGTAACTGTAGCAGTTTCGTTGTTATTTGGTAATTAGTGTCCAATCATGATCTAATTAGGCTTAAAAGATTTGTCTCGTCCATTTCGTCTAAACTGTGTAATTAGTTTTATTTTTTTATCTATATTTAATGCTTCATGCATGCGTCCAAAGATTCGATGTGACGGAAAATCTGAAAAATTTGGCAAATTTTTTGCATCTAAACGGTACCTAAGTTCAAGCAAACCGAAATGGCTCTGGCAAGGCAAAGCTTGCCCAAACGAGTGAGGCGACGCGAGCTTTGCGAAACAACGAAATGTGTGCAGTATTGTTGAACTCATAGGTCTTGGCGGTTGAAAATGAGAGTGTGCCCCAGATGAATACTATTTGGTGTAAGATCTAGAACAGGGAAAATGACTTTGATAGTTTCTTAGTAGATTGATCTACTTGTTACTGAGTCGATTGGCGATTCTTACCAGGGATGCTCAATTTCTTATAGGTCTCACATAGTTATTCGAGCATAACTATCCATATACAGTGATCAGGGGCGGAGAAAGGAGGCCGAGCAGGGGCACATGCCCTCCTATGAATGTGAATTTTCCATTGATTTTTTTTTTTAAAATTCAAATAAAATTTGAAAACTTTATAGTACTGGCCCCTCCTAAAGTTCAAAAAATCAACTTCCTGGTAGTGATTCTATCATCGTTTCGTGTCTCTGCGGTAGTGTTTGCCCGCTTTTAGGTTATATAAGCTCAATTCATTGTTTTGTGATGCTAAATACATTTAGCATAACAGTGGACCTAGAACTTATATAACTCAAGAACTGTGAACACTACCGTAGAGACATGAAACCATGATAGAATTACTAGATAACTATGCTCGAATAACTATGCGAGCAGAGGACGAGGACATGGGTAACGGCTGGTCGAGGCATCCATGCCTTTCCGGAAAGCAACTGTGCCCGTCCGGATTGATGCTGCTTGCGTTCTTCAGGATACTGAGGAACCATGACCCTCAGCATCTAGATTGTATTATTGTAGACTTCATCACTTGACAAGATGTATACATACAGAGGATAAATTACAACATGTACAGTAAGTTATTTTAATTCCTCTTTTGCAAGAGGGAGGGGGAAAACAGATCCAGCTCTGACAGAAAGATACCCCTTGAGGCACAGTGGCACACCCAACATTAGATCTACTATAATAATACTCCTATTATACTTCACATCTACAGGTATTATCCACGAAAGCAGCCATTCTACATGTTCTTTGTATCTCCAAGATCGGATACCCTATTTGTCATGCTCTCACTAACTGAGCTTTCTTGGTTCCCATACCGCATCATGACGCTTTGGACATCTTTGTCTGCATTTATTTATGAACTCTTGTTGCCATCTCGCCTACGATTCGAGTGGCAGGGACGAGGAAAAGTGCAGTTAACGGCCACCCATTCCATTCCTCCGGGATTCCAGTACAGGCTTTATTTTCCCACGCATCCAGTAGCTTAGCAGCAGTTTCAGGAAGCTGCTGCTTTCATACAACAACTGGTCTCATACACACTTGCCATCCAAACCGCAGTCGTCCTTCCCTTTGTATCTTCGCTGTGCATCCCTGTGAGTGGCTGCGTGTCTGTCATGGCTTCTTCTCCAGGCAGAACCATGTTCTTCCTCGGGCTATCACTGGTGCTACTAGGAGGCCTTCGCTGCTGTTCTTGTTCTCAGGTTTGTTTCGGTACAATCAGTACTCCACCAATTCCAATGCACGCCACTGCTTTGTTGGACCATCTCCAAGATACAGTAGTAAACTCTACTTCACTTCATGAGCTACCCCACTTCTTTCTTGAGGTCTTCCAGTGTTGTAACCCTTTCCAAATGGATGCCAACTTCAGGTGTATGTGGTTTACATGGGCAAAGGGCCGCAGGGCGACAGTGATCGTCGACATGACATCTTGAGGCTTCACCACCAGATGCTGACTGCTGTTCACGATGGAAGGTCCATAACAGATTCGTTTTCATTCCTTGGCTGTCCATACCCCTCTAGCTTCCAGTGCTGTTACATACAGTATCTTGAGTGGATGCTTCCTCTTCACAGCTCGGAGAAGGCGCAGGCATCACACGTCTACACTTACAGCAATGGTTTCCAAGGATTCGCGGCCAAACTGAACAAAAGGCAAGCCATGGAATTAGCCGGTAATTTCACAACACATGGTTTCTAGAGTATGTGTTGTTATATGTATGTAGCACACTGAACAAAAGGCAAGCCATGAAATGAGTCAAGCTGTGACAGCAGTGATGCCAAAAGGCTAATTCTGATGTGCGTTTCTTCAGAGATGCCTGGTGTCGTCTCGGTGTTCCCAAACACAAAGCGGAGATTGTGCACCACCCATTCTTGGGATTTCATGGGCTTGTCCACCAATGCAGAGGGTGATGTCCCTGGATTGTCCACCAACAACCAGGAGAACGTCATTGTTGGATTCATTGACACAGGTGAGTAGAATTGCAATAGCATACTCAGTTCAAATTGTACTGACATTTTTCAGTTAGTGTGAATATTTGTTATGTTCTTTCCATCAATGATTCCAGTTGTATTCTAGCTTACAAACTGCCAAGACATGTCAGCGTTGCAACTGGCAGTATGCACCTTTTCCTTCCACATGATGTTTGTGTTGTCATGTTTAACTTAGGCATCAAATGATTGTTTGACCAAAAAGTTAGAAATGAAAAGGATGGCATCAGATTGATAGAAACCTGTCCATCAAAATCATGAAATTCTAGTTAACTGTTTACCTTCACAGGAATTTGGCCAGAATCCCCTAGTTTCAGTGATCATGGGATGCCTCCGGTTCCTAAAAGATGGAGAGGGCAATGCCAAAGCGGAGAGGCAAATTCACCATCAAATTTCACCTGTAACAGGTACATGCTTTAAAATTAATCCACAGTATCCAGTATTGATTTTATAAAGTCACCCATTTGCCCAAATCCAATAGGAAGATAATAGGAGGTAGATATTACCTCAATGGATACCAAACAGAAGAGAGTGGTTCAAGTAAAAATGCCATCAAGTTCATATCTCCAAGAGATAGCTCAGGGCATGGCAGCCATACTGCCTCAATAGCAGCTGGAAGATTTGTCAGAAACATGAACTACGAAGGTTTGGGCACTGGAGGAGGTCGGGGAGGAGCCCCCATGGCAAGGATTGCAGCCTATAAGGCCTGCTGGGATTCTGGCTGTTATGATGTTGACATTCTCGCAGCATTTGATGATGCCATCAGAGATGGCGTCGACATTATATCTGTGTCTCTAGGTCCAGACTATCCTCAGGGTGACTATCTCAGCGATGCCATATCCATCGGGTCATTCCATGCGACAAACAATGGAATACTGGTCGTTTCTTCAGCAGGAAATGCTGGGAGACAGGGCTCAGCAACTAACCTTGCGCCATGGATGCTCACAGTAGCTGCAGGAACAACTGATAGATTATTTTCTTCATATATCAGACTGACAAATGGTAGCTTCATAATGGTAATTTTCATTCTTAGCTGACACCTTCAGTCTTTATTACTTATGCAGTCTTAAGAATACTTCTGAACAATGTGCCTTTCATGAAGGGTGAAAGCTTGAGTACATACCACATGAAAACTTCTGTTAGAACTATTTCAGCTTCAGAAGTCAATGCAGGCTATTTCACTCCTTATCAATCCAGGTAAACAAACAACCATCTCGAAAGACAATCATGATTTCAATTATCAACCAACTGAATTTCTTGTGGATTTTCTGCTAGCTTGTGTCTGGATAGCTCTTTAAATAGGACCAAGGCCAAGGGAAAGATTCTTATTTGCCGCCGTAATGAAGGCTCCTCTGAATCACGTTTATCAATGAGTATGGTTGTAAAGGAAGCTGGTGCAGTTGGGATGATTCTCATTGATGAGATGGAGGATCATGTTGCTAATCATTTTGCTGTTCCTGGAGTCACTGTTGGGAAAGCCATGGGTGACAAAATTATTTCTTATATCAAAAGTACAAGGTTGTCTAAACTTACTATAGGAAGTGCATTTTATTGGCATGCCAATCTTTTATCTAAAGTTAATTCTACAGGCATGCCAGTACAATGATTTTGCCAGCAAAGACGATCTTAGGGTTGCGAGATGCCCCGCGGGTAGCAGCATTCTCTTCAAGAGGTCCAAGTTCATTGACACCTGAGATTCTGAAGGTAAGCAGCACTAAACTGTTGGGAAAGACTAATATAGGTGATAAATTGATTGATATCCTCCTAAATTTCTTCTCCATGTGTGCATTTTTGTAGCCAGATGTCGCTGCTCCTGGGCTGAACATCTTGGCAGCATGGTCTCCTGCTAAGAATGATATGCACTTCAACATTCTGTCTGGGACTTCCATGGCATGTCCACATGTTACAGGAATAGCAGCTCTTGTGAAAAGCGTATATCCATCATGGTCTCCTTCAGCCATCAAATCAGCAATCATGACAACAGGTATTAGTGGGTAACCTGGTCTCTGAAGATAAACTAGTATTGCAACCAATCTCATGAATCTTATTTGCAGCAACTGTACTGAACACTAAAAGGAAAACCATAGCAAGGGACCCTAATGGGAGAACTGCGGCAACGCCATTTGACTTTGGCTCAGGTTTTATGGATCCCATCAAAGCTCTGAACCCAGGGATCATCTTTGACACACAACCTGAAGACTACAAGTCATTCTTATGTGCTATAACCCAGGATGATCACTCCTTGCATCTAATTACCGGAGACAACAGTAGCTGCACCCACAGAGTCTCCTCTTCTGCCACTGCTCTGAACTACCCATCAATCACCATTCCATATCTGAAGCAGAGCTATTCAGTCATGCGAACTATGACTAATGTGGGTAATCCAAGGAGCACTTACCATGCTGTGGTGTCAGCTCCGCGAGGCATCAGCGTGAGAGTGACACCAGAAGTTATAAATTTCGAGAACTACAGTGAAAAGAGGACGTTCACAGTTAGCTTACATGTGGATGTGCCTCCTCGAGGTTATGTCTTTGGCTCTTTATCTTGGCATGGAAATGGAACAGATGCTCGCCTGACGATGCCGTTGGTAGTGAAAGTACAAACTTCTGACAAGGCCTGATTGAGTTTGATCCCCTGGAAAGATGCTTGAAAGAGGTTGCTAGAATGCTAGATTAGACTACGAATGAAGTGTAAAGTGGTAGAACTGAATAGATGAGAAGCTAACCAGTAACCACAATCAATTTGTTATAATATCATATTGGTATTTGATATGTAAATGTCTTAGCTAGAATGCAACCATTCCCAGAACAGATTCATTTCCCCCTGATGATTGTTGTAAAATTATTTCGTGCCTAAATGCAAATCTTACGAATGCAGGAGTAGCTGGATTTAACGATCCGCTAACTAACGCCCTAGGCTTCATCCACCAGGATTCTGCTTTTTGTAAAGATCACGGATCCGAACAGATTCCCATGAGCTAATTCCCCCGTGTGGCAGTTGAATGGTCGTGAAATTAGGGAGAGAAATGAAGAGATGGCCAGAGCTCGGGTCTCACCTTGACATGTCTCCTCGCTGCGTCGCAATGGCGCCGTCGTCCCCCTCCTCGCCACTCGCCCACGGCCCACTCCACCCACCCGAGTGTCCCTTTGCCGATGTGCCGACCGAGGGTCTCCCCTTTGTCGCCGATCCGCCTGTCTCGAGAGAGAGTTGCAGAGGCGGCCCGCGGCCAAGCCCGGGGGACCTCCATAGTTGCCGCATTGGCGTTCTGTGTGTCTGGTTATCAGACTGAAACAACAGCGTGTGCTTTCCATTTATCAGGCTGCCGCGAGGCACCGAGAGAGTCCGAGGACCGCCCGATGGTGGCGGAGGTGCCGATGGACGCGGAGGTCGTAACAGGGAGAGTGAGAGTGGGAAGGAGAGGTGGAGTGTACCCTGTGATGCGCGTGCGGCGGCGCGGGATTCACGGGGGAGGGGTTCTAACTTGGGGTTGGCGCGAAGATGGGGGGAGCTTGGTTGGTTGCGCAGTGGACCGCGGCGTAGAGGCGGAGGCGCATTGGACGGATGGACGCTGGAGGGCTCGGCTTCCTCGTCGCGGGCTCCCGGCGCGAGTTCGTCGTCCTCAACGTCGACGACTTCTCCAAGGTAAGCCGCCGGACGTCGAGCCAATTAACTTTTCCCCCCTTTTTGGCTTCCTTCCAGCCTAAACGGATTGTAGGATGGTGCCAATTTTGAATATTAATTTTCCATTACTTTTACAAGAAAAACGTAAACTAAGCTCGAGTTGCTTTGTGGATATTTTTATCTTCTTTGGTGATGTTAGATTTGGCGTACTATTTCCTGTTTGGAAGAAATGGAGAAGCATTGTACTATAGTTAGAGCAAACCCTCGGTGTGAAATAAATGGAACAGTAGGCTTGTTTCACTGCATATCATGTTGCTTTAATATCACTTTTGTTACTTGGGCATGTTAGTGTGTAGGCTCTTGCTTAGTTGCATATGGCTAACAAATCATATTTTGTTATCAAACTTTCCTTGGGCTCTCACTGTTACTTCTATTTGTGTTGGTGTCACATTGCAGCAAGGATCTTCACAGGGCTGTCCAGACTATATTTGTCAGATATGCGGAGATGACATTGACATACTCCAGGAAGAAAATGAGTATTTCGTCGCGTGTAATGATTGTGCTTTCCCTGTTTGCCGCACTTGTTATGAGTATGAGCGTCAGGAGGGCACACAAGCATGCCCTCGCTGCAAGACCCGGTACAAACGCCACAAAGGTATGGCTTTTGCTCCTTGAGCTTGTATCAGTTTTTCAGCTTTGTTATATCCAAAATGAGAGATTAAAGAGTATTTCATCTGTTAGGTAGTCCTCGAGTCCATGGGGATGAGGAAGAAGAAGGTTCTGATGACATTGAGAGCGAGTTTGCTTCCAGTATAGCTGGACGATCAAATATAGTGCATCCATACCGTGTCTCTGTCGCAGAAAGCTCCATCAACTCATGGGACATTGACAGTGTCAGTATCACGAACAGTGGAACAAGTGTCCATTTCTATGAAGAGGTAATGAACATTGAAATCCCAATCTATCTGCCACTCATTCTAGTAGTACTGGTGATAAGGTCACATGTTTGCTTTTGCAGCATGTTGGAACTCCAACAAATCATCATGCTCTTGTTGTTCACCCTAACACTGGAGAAATTATGCGATATAATCCCTGTAAGTTTCCCTTTCAAATAGTCTTACTTTAATTTTTCCTGTGCTACTGCATCGGTAGCTTACGATTTGGTTTTGCTGTTGTTTTAGTGCAAACGAGACCAATAAATCCCAATAGGGACCTAGCATTGTATGGCTATGGATCGGTTGCCTGGAAGCACAGAGTTGAGTGGAAAAGAAAACAACAGCATAAAATGCAAAAGGTCTCATCTGATGGTGAAGGATCTGATTTAAATGATTTTGACAGTGATCGCGATATTCCCAGGTGAGCGCATTATATTGTATCAACAAATTTGAAAGAATGCCTTGTGCAATTGATTGTGCAAAAAATGTTGTGCTAGTTTTCTTAAGAAATTCTCTGCTTTGGACCTTGTAAGGGCATAATTTGCCTACCTGAAGTAAGCATAGTTATATCATGTCACTATTGGTAGTCATCATGCTTTCACCTAGAGAAAATTTTAGAATTAAGCCGTAAATCATTTTGGTGCCTTTTGCCAGACCTTCTGGAATCAATAGAAATATTGGCTTTTGAAATGTTTTGTTCTATCCTGCATCTTTTGGTTTGTATAAAGCAAGTACTTGCTTTCTCACTGACAAGTGTCTAATACATTCTAGGTGTGCTGAAAGCAAGCAGCAACTGTCAAGAAAATTACCTATTCCATCTAGCAAAATAAACCCTTACAGGATTGTAATCAGTTTGCGGCTAGCCATTCTTGCCTTATTTTTCCACTATCGGATTCTGAATCCTGTACATGATGCTCACTGGTTGTGGTTGACTTCAGTTATTTGTGAAATTTGGTTCGCTTTTTCTTGGATTTTAGACCAATTTCCCAAGTGGCACCCAATACAGAGAGAAACATACTTGGATCGATTATCATTAAGGTAAATTATCTACCTAAACAAAATATAGGCATAGAATCAGTTACATTTTTGTATAATTTGTGAAATTTTGCCCCCCTTAGGTACGAGAAGGAAGGAAAACCACCAGAACTGGCTCCAATCGATGTATTTGTCAGTACAGTTGATCCAATGAAGGAACATCCTTTAATTATTGCAAACACAGTTTTGTCTATACTGGCTGTGGATTATCCTGTTGATAAAGTTTGCTGCTATGTGTCGGATGATGGTGCTGCAATGCTTACTTTTGAAGCACTTACAGAAACATGTCTATTTGCACGAAAATGGGTTCCCTTCTGTAAGAAGCACAAAATCGAGCCTCGGGCTCCTGAATGGTATTTTGCTCAGAAAATTGACTATCTAAGAGAAAAGGTTCACCCAGAGTTTGTTCGAGAACGACGTGCAATGAAGGTTAGTTCATATGACAGACTAGGGAAGTAAGACTATTTGGACTTCATTTAATAGGCTTTTTGTTTGTTCATGACTCACTAGACATTTGCTAAAATAAAACTGTACTTAACATCACGCGTAGCATTCGTACGGCCTAGTAATGAGGGGGGGGGATGAGATTTGCAAGAGTAAGAACATTAAATGATGCAATTTTACTTTCGCATTCTCTGTTCTTTTTTTTCTCGAAAACGCAGGAGAGCTGCGCTTCAGTATATTAAGAAGAAATAGGGGTAAGAACCCTTAGTACAACACACACCCACACACACTTGTCTTTATCTCATAAGATACATTTGCGCCGGTAAAGAAAGAAAAAGCGACCCTGCACCTACAACAAATCAACTAACAGCTTGGGCGGGGGCAGTCAAGTGGGATAGCCCACGAGCCCCTGCCATTGTTCACCGTCGACGCTCATCACTGGCCAACTTCAAGGTTTCAGCTATGTTAGGAATTGCTCCATCAAAGACAAGCATGCTTGCGTGCCTAAGTGCCTGCTTACAAGATTGTTTTTGCATTCTGATCTCAGCTTGGTTTAATACACATTATACTTGCTGATGTTTGTTTGCAACTAATTAGACTATTTTTAACCTGTATTTTGGTTCTCATACAGAGAGAATATGAAGAATTTAAGGTTCGTATAAACGCAGTAGTTGCTAATTCACGCAAAGTTCCCGAGGGAGGATGGTCCCTACCAGAAGGAGCTCCATGGCATGGAAATAATGTTCGAGACCATGCCGGGATGGTCCAGGTTGGGTGCTTTATTTGTCTCTAAAAGCAAGCTTTTTTTAATACTGCGTTTACTTTTTTTTATTGCTTGATGCACTTTGTTATGCTTTTTCTTTGTCAAACTTTGTTGAGCCTTGAATTTCCATAGAAAAAGTAATATGCAAAATGTGATTCATGCTGTTTTGTTTTGTAATTTTGAATTGTTCTTACATATCTTGTGATTTCACCAGGTCATCACTGGCCATGATTGTGTCCTGGATGATGCTGGAAATAAGCTGCCTTGGCTGGTCTATGTTTCACGAGAGAAAAGGCCTGGTTATGATCATCATAAAAAGGCTGGGGCCTTGAATGCATTGGTAATCTATAGTGTTCTATCCATGTCGTTTCTTTAAGCAAGAGCAATCATATGAAGCTGTTACATCAGTCACTTCCTCCAAGTAACAATCTCCCTTTTTTTATTTTAGCTGCGAACTTCAGCAATTCTGTCCAACGCACCTTTTGTCCTGAATGTGGATTGTGACCACTATATGAACAATAGCAAAGCACTACGGGAGGCAATGTGTTTTCTGATGGACCCAGTATTGGGAGAGAAGATTTGTTATGTTCAATTTCCTCAGAGATTTGATGGCATTGATCAACATGATAGATATTCAAACCACAATGTTGTGTTTTTTGATGTATGTGTGGCATGAATTGATTCTAACTTTATCTGAAAGACATAGAAGATAGTATTCTGAACAAGTTTCTGCATTATCTACTTTTCTGTACAGATTAACATGAAAGGTCTTGATGGGATCCAAGGACCAATATATGTTGGGACTGGTTGTGTTTTCAGAAGACATGCTTTGTATGGATATGATGCCCCAACTGCAACAAAACCTCCTAGCAAGACATGTAACTGCTGGCCGAAGTCATGCTGCTTGTGTTGTGGATCGAAAAGAAAATGTTCCAAAGCTAAGAAAAAGCAAGAACACCAGAAGAAAGTGAAATGCAGGGATGCATCCAAGCAAGTGCATGCTCTCGAAGTGGCTGGTGAGTTTGGTTCCGTTCCGTTGCTCCTATTCTTCATTTTATGTTCTCCAAAGTACTTATGGAGCCTGATCCGCATATCTCGAAATAAATAGGAAGAGAAACTGCACCCCATGTGCCTCAAGAAAAGTTTGAGAAGAGATTTGGGCAGTCAGATGCATTTTTGGCTTCGACATTGCAAGATAATGGTGAAGGTTGTCGCTTTAACATGCTCAAAAACCTTGATGATTGCATCCATGTGCTAAGTTGCGGGTACGAGAATAAGACACAATGGGGGAAAGAGGTAACTTTGCCCCATCCTGTCTTTGTTTTTCCTTTTTCAATGTAGTTCAGATCAGACTCTTGAAATTGTGTTTGTGCCCTAGAAATAAAAGAAAATCTGCAATGTAGCCCCAAGAATGCTTTTAGCTAACTCGATGTAATTATCTAGGTTGGTTGGATTTATGGATCTGTCACCGAGGATATCCTCACGGGCTTCAAGATGCACTGCCATGGTTGGCGATCTGTTTACTGCATGCCCAAGAGACCAGCATTCAAGGGATCTGCTCCTATCAATCTAACTGATCGTCTCCATCAAGTTCTAAGATGGGCACTTGGCTCTGTGGAGATCTTTCTTAGCAAGCACTGCCCAATATGGTATGGGTATCAATGTGGTCTGAAACCATTGGAGAGATTGTCATATATCAACTCTGTCATCTATCCGTGGACATCAATTCCTCTGCTAATTTATTGTGCCCTGCCAGCATTTTGCCTGTTATCTGGGAAGTTTATGGTGCCTGAGGTACTGCACAAAACAATAATATCGCTCTATGCTACTCTGCTTGTAGGATTTTGTTTATAGATTAATTATAGATGATGATATCTATTTCTCCTTTCCTTTTACAGATGAATATCTATTCGAGCATATTGTTCATAGCTCTATTTGTCTCCATAGCAGCTACCAGCATCCTTGAGATGCAGTGGGGAGGAGTCGGAATCGAAGATTGGTGGAGAAATGAACAGTTTTGGGTTATTGGCGGTGTTTCCTCACACCTATTCGCACTGTGCCAAGGGCTTCTTAAGGTTCTTGGTGGTGTGAACACTAAGTTCAGGGTGACTCTGAAGGGAGGCGACACGAATGAGTTCTCGGAGCTGTATGAGTTCAAGTGGACCTGGCTATTGGTCCCTCCGATGACATTGCTCTTGCTAAACGTTGTTGGAGTCCTGGCCGGTGTATCCAAGGCAATAACGGATGGATACGAAGCCTGGGGTCCACTGCTTGGCAAGCTGTTCTTCTCCTTCTGGGTTATCCTCCATCTCCACCCGTTCCTCAAGGGCGTGATTTGCAAACAGAACAGGGTGCCGACCATTGTTGTTGTATTGTCAGTGCTACTAGCATCCATATTCTCTCTTTTGTGGGTCCGTGTAAGTCCGTTCGCCACCAAGTTTGATGGCCCAGTTCTAGAGGTTTGTGGTTTGGAATGTGAATGAAGTAGGAGAAGATACAGTTTATTAGGAAATAGATTTATCATTTTCGTAGTGCTAGAGTAGTGAGAGGGTTCTATTATTTCATTACTTATTCAAATTGTTTTTATTCTATGGTGATTGCTGATTAGCATAGGTTTTAGTGAAGCAATGTTTTAGGAAAATATGTGGTTATGAACAGGAGGAAAATAGAAAAGGGAGAAGATAGCGCTGCTGTTGTAGATATTGAGACAGGCACAATAGACTGACACTTGGTACATTTCCCCGAGTACATCCGTTCAGAGAAGTGTGCATTTCACTTGCACCGTTTCAAACTTTGAATGTGGCCGTGCTTCTTCAATCGAATTTTGGGGGTACTTGATAGCAATCTCAGTACACGAGAACAAAAGTTTCAGGTAAATGCAAACAAATGCTTCTCCCTTTGTAAGTGTCAGCTTAGCCGTCTCTAGTTTCTTTATTTATGTTGCTGTTATGGCCTTCTCTTGCCGGTTTGCTCCGACAACTGTTCTGTTTTCATGTGTTCCGATTTTGTATATTGTGTTAGACTGTCTCCAATAACCACGACAAAAAATACAAGACGCATTCGTCTTGTAGGTAGCGCTACAGGTAAAGGGTTCAATACTTATTTTTGGTCTTCTCCAATAACAAGACCTAAAAGACAACCATTTCTGCAAATGGGTCTTCAGGAGAGAGGATACTCAGATTTAGGTTATGCCTCTCCTGGCACCCAAAATGGGTCTTCCATTTAAGTACTCTGTTGGAGGTTATAGTTATTGTATTAGAGACTCATTTTGAGTTTGGGTTCCGCAATGGGTCTCTTGTTGGAGACAGTCTTAGTCGAACTATAGTTGGCAGCTCACCTGTGTATTGATGTAAAAAATAAGTCAGACAATGCTCACTAATTTGAGCATCCAATGGAACTCAGGATTTGTGTTCCAGGAAGGACTGGTACTCTGAATTCCCATGGTAATTGCTATTGATAAGGCCAGTTGTGCTCGATGGCGCGGCTGGCGGCTCTCCATCACTGACGAACGCCATGCCAAGTAAGAGCATGAACATCATAGGGTCACTATCAGGCTATCAGGCTCCGTGTTGTTTGTGGAGACGACTGACTTGGAGTTTTGTATGTACCCGGTCTCTGCATCCCCTGCTAGTGCTAGCTGGAAGCGTCACCCATCGAACCCATTCCTCCCCTGCATCTTGTGATCTTGTCCGTGCGGCCATTGACACAAACTCATCACCTAACCAATTACCAACCCTTGCTGCGTGTACTAAGTACTATACTAACATAAAGGGGTGAACAAACACTTTTTGTTTTTCCCGTCCCGGGCCACTGGTGCGAGTGGAGAGAAGCAGGCGTGTGCAGTGTGCTGTGCAGTTACACCCTGTTCGCTAATGCTAAAATTTGGTTTATGCTGATACTTATGCTGAAATGTTATAAGAGAAAAACACTCTTCCACGGCTCAAATGTTGTGAGCAGATCTGAATTTAAGCGGCACTCAAGCTTCTCCGTACTCTGCACAGTGGTTAATCACAGCCAATAAGACTAGTAGATCACAGTTTGTGATCGGTTACTGAGTTCTTGTACTAAAAGATAATGGAAGTACAACTCGATCCGATCCCTCATAACTTGCCGTCGTTCTAGTAGGCTTGCTGAAGCAGCAGTACAGCTACCATGTAATGTTCATTAGTGGCCGTTAATAAAATCATCTCAGTACTGCCACCGTCTTTGATTAGGTCTTAATTAGGTGCTTGGAGTCCTGTCCTGACCTCCAAGAAGGTCGTCTAACTAGCTTTTTCTAAAGGGGAGTTGCCGTTCATAGATGTTGCTCTACTTTAGCTTTCCACGGTCGTCCTCCTCCCTCTGCTCTGCAAACTGATACCTTGCTCAACTCTCCCGTCCTGATTTGTGATTTGCTCAAGTCGTTAGCTCACTTGTATGTTGTATCCTGCCCGTAGCTCGGACGGGAATAATGTTTTTTGGATTAGAGCGGGTAATTTGGTGGAGCTGTGGTGGTGACTAGTGATGGGCGATTACAAGTTTTCGTTGGTGCCAAACTGGAATGTGTAACTGACCACACATCACGCTCACGCCTAGGGCTGTACGTATCCGGGAGCAGCTGAGGCGTCTCATCAGAAGAGGCAGGACGCGCTGCATGTGAGCAAATGTGAACTCGTATCACGGGTGCAGGTGCACCATTACCTCCATGATGATCAGCTTGTAAATACTGACTGGGTACCACTAGAATTTGCTGCAGCTGTCCAAGCTAAGCTAGGACAGTTGTTGGCCAATCACATCCACCTCACCTTCATTAGTAGTAGTATATATGTGCATGCAATCCTTGGAAGACTAACGCGTCTCGATTGAGTCAAACTTTGCCAAAGTAGATCGTGGTCATGGCGCCAAAGCACGGGGCATTGCTTGACTTGATCGAGCAGCAACTCAATTTCTTACAGGCCTCAGATTAATGGATGGAGTCGACAGACGATTTTTACCAGCGATGCCCAATTTACAGGCCTCATATAGTTATTTGAGCATAGTTATCCATATGCAGTGATTCTATCATAGTTCCGTGTCTCTGCGGTAATGTTCACAGTTCTAGGGTTATATAAGCCCTAGGTCCATTTTGATGCTAAATGCATTAGCAAAAGTAGTGTTCAGTATTCACCACCTTCATGGTATATACTCACTGTATGGGGCTAAAAGTAGGTGAGGTGGAAGTCAATACAAAAGGAGGGGATGCAAAAGAGGGAACTACAGTAGTATGTTAGTTAGAAAAGGTCACACATCCGTACCACGTCGTCGTCAAAATCAAAGAGGACCATGCAATGCACTCTCTTTTGCGGATAAATTAAAGGCACACTTTTTATTTAACTCATGCACCAAAACGACTACCAAAGCGTAGCAAAGCAACTAAGCAAATGACCATTCATGTGCCTTCCGGACCCGGACGGCAATCTTTGGGGTTTGGTCATTGCATGCCCATGCCACTATGCCAGCCAGCCACGGTGATGAGAGTTTTACACCAAAAGGGAGCTCTCCCACGTTCTACTTTGCCTGTTGCCGGTAAGGCGTCTACCCCGGCCGGCAGCAACAGACGTGACGAGCCGATCGGAGGTACGGCCGTACGGGGCGACGCACGCACGCACGCGATGGAGAAAGGATTGGTCACTACGCTCCGTCGGGCCATCGGCATCGCGCTCGTTCGGCGCTCGTTGGCGGGGTGGCCGGGTGGGGTGGTGCTGGCTGGCGCGCACGGCTGGTTTCCACGTTTGGACCGGCACCGGTCAGTCAGCACGCCACGCGTGGCCCGATTCGGGATGCGGGGGCACCTTGCTTGAATGCCTGTTGGTGGGCGTCTGCGTGCCCTCAGTCCATTCCATACCATCTCCGCGTCCGTCGTCGACCCTGACCGACAGACCAGCGTGGTGTGCGAGTTGGGACGGACGGCCCCTCCCCTGCCTCACTCAATGCGTGCTGTGGCCTCTGGCCGAAGCTGGTGGAAAATGTCGCGACGCGGCACAGTGCCGTCCGCCGCCCAGTTCTCGGCGCTAGCTCTCCATAATTAGCAGCGTTGTGGCGCCGAAAGCAGAGCATTTGGCCTGGCAATTGGCATCATCGGTGACACAGGGCGCTTTTATTCGAGCATAGTTATATATACATAGTTATTTTATCATAGTTTCATATCTCAACGGTAGTGTTAGCCGTTCTTAGGTTTTATAAGCTCTAGATCCACAGGTATGTTAAAAGGGCAGACCCAGTGCCGGAGGCTCCCACGTGAGTGGTGTTTGGGGAAGGGATAAACCGAGGCAAACTTTTCCTCCGCAAAATCTACGGAGATGCTGCTTCGAACCCACGACCTGATGACTCAGTGAGACAGCTCTCACCACTGCACCAGGCCGGAGATGCTGCTTCGAATCCACGGGTATGTTAATTATGCTAAATACATTAGCAAGAATAGTGTTCATTGTTCGCCTTTGTGCCTTTTGTGGTATATATATGCACTGCATGAGGGCTAAGAGCAGGTGGACAGTGGAGGAAGGCGATAAACATTGAACTGTGATTCTGTGAACACTACTCTTACAAATGCATTTAGCATAACAGTGACACAAAACTACAATAGAGTCATTGCATATGGATAACTATGCTCGAATAACTACGTGAGGCCTGTAAGAAGTGGCAGAAGCAAGGGGCATATGCAGGGGCGGATGCACAGTAGGTGCATGGGGGTACAGCTGTACCCTAAAAATTTCTGTAAAAATAATAAGTACATATACCCTTTAATCCATTATATATGTATAATATATTGTTAAGTAGCAAGCCCAAGTGCTAGTTCATTCGACAGGGAAAAAGTCTCACACAGAGCTTCTTGTTTGCATTGTTGCGTTTGAATCTAGTGATTTTCTTTGCTTTTTATGACAATGAAAAACTTATTGAACTTGCAAAGTTTTATCCTCAAGATTTCACAAGTACAAATCTGGTGCAACTTTCTTTGCCACTTAATATATTTATTGTTGATGTGTGTAACAACAGTAAGCAAAGAATCATAGTGAGCTCATTCTCAGACTTGTTGAAACAAACAAGCACAATTGCTTTGAAACAAGATGAGTGATCAATGCAAAATTATTTTTTGATCATATTTATTGATGTCGTGACTTTTTCCTATGCGTAAGCAATGTAGATGTCATTAAACGCTTCCAAGAATCACAGAATAGCCTGTGAAGATTTAGTTTCTATTATAATAATTTATAAGATTTAGTTGCAAATTTGTAATGAAAACATGTAACTTGTTCATTTATATATCGTTATAACTATTTTATTATTATTAGTGATCGAATTATATCATTTCAATATCAATGAACTACAACACTTTAGTCCGTACCCCCATGATCGAAATCCTAGATCCGCCACTGGGCATATGCCCCCTCTCTCCCCCGCCCCTAAGGTCAGCAGTAGATTTTCACAGTTTGTGATTTGTGCTGGCATAAGGTTTAGCTGACAGTGACATGTGACTGACCGAGTTGTTTGCCCGTTTGCTGTGATAACTATGCTCGAATAACTATGTGAGGCCGGTAAGAAATTGAGCATCCCCGGTAAGAATTGCCTGTCGACTCCGTCCATTGATGTCCAAGAGATATTCTAAATTCTACACCGTATCTTCATTTAGCTAGCAACTCCATAAAAATTCTCTCTATATAATTCAGCACACTCCAACAACACTAGCTATATCTTACACTCTGTATCTATGAAAGCAGGAGAAATGAATTGAATTTTGAAGCAACACAATCATGGGAAGCTGTCAGTGTCACATACGCTAATATAGCCAGGCACACCGCCCAATTAAATTTGGCTTCCAACCCTCACGGGATAGCACGTCAAATGGAATAGCTAGTCTGTTAGAGGTTCAATTTATTGCACGTTAGTTAAAAATAGAAATAGCAAGTTGGATCCCAACTCTGGTCAAAATGCTCTAAATCCCAGTATCTCATCTAAATAGTCTAGATTTTAAAGAGGTTTTAATTCATAGATTTTTAGAATCCTGAAATCTAATGAAACTATTACAATTCCTTTTTATTCTGATTACCGGGATCCAATCAAACGGCACCGTAGCAGGACTTCTAGCAGCTTCCTTGGGTGAAGAGAACGCGGAGAAAACATTCCGCGGACCAAAGGGTCACCGGAGCACCCGACTCGAGAGTCGAGACGCCGTGCGCCGATTCCGAGACGGCGAAGCGGTCAGCCAGCCATCAATCAACGGGCGTTGGAAACTTTTGGGCGAGAAAAAGCCAAAAAGCTGCGGCTAATTAATCCGCCACCCACCAATGGAAAACCTCGTGTAATCCCCACCGCACCTCACAGTGTGCCCACAGACCCACACTCCCGCTCCGCTGCTCTCAGTCCCAGGCCCAGCCGACCAGCCCGGCGCGCGGTGGCAGCGCGCACACGGCGATGCGGAAGGACGCTGCCGCCGCCGGCATTGCGCCGGGTTCGGCGCCCGCGCTGCTCTGCTTCGACCTCAAGCCCTTCCTCGCCGCGCTCACCGTGCTCACGCTCCTCGCCGCCGCCTGGCAGCTCCGCCCTTACCACTCCCTCCTCGCTTCCCCATTCTCCGCCGCGTGCCTGCAACCCACCGCCGGTGCCTCGCTCCCCCGCGCGCTCGCCGTCCACGCCAAGAAGGCCTCCCCTGTCTCCTCCTCCGCCACCAACTCCACCGCTTCCTCCTCGCCGCCGCCGCCCGGCCCCGAGCGGCGGGAGTTCCGCGCCGTGGGCAGCGCGGCGGCGCTGTTCGTGCAGATGGGCGCGTACCGCGGGGGCCCCTACACCTTCGCGGTCGTCGGGCTCGCGTCCAAGCCCACGCACGTCTACGGCAAGCCCTGGTTCCGCTGCGAGTGGGAGCCCAACGACGCGTCCTCCTCGCCGCCGATGCGCGCGGCCAAGACGTACCACATGCTCCCGGACTGGGGCTACGGCCGCGTCTACACCGTCGTCGTCGTCAACTGCACGTTCCCGCGCGTCCCCAACGCCGACAACGCCGGCGGCAGGCTCATCCTCTACGCGCACTACGGGCCGTCGCGGTCCCCGGCCTCCCGCCACGAGCGGATCGTCGCGCTGGAGGAAAGCCCCGGCGCCTACGACGAGGCCGCGTTCCGGGGGACGCCGCCGCACAGGTACGACTACCTCTACTGCGGCTCCTCGCTGTACGGCAACCTCAGCGCGGCGCGGGTGCGGGAGTGGATGGCGTACCACGCGCGCTTCTTCGGCGCCCGCTCCCACTTCGTGTTCCACGACGCCGGCGGCGTCAGCCCCGCCGTGCGCGCCGCGCTCGAGCCATGGGTGCGCGCCGGCCGCGCCACGCTGCAGGACGTGCGCGCGCAGGCCGAGTACGACGGATGGTACTACAACCAGTTCCTCGTCGTCAATGACTGCCTGCACCGGTACCGGCACGCGGCCAAGTGGACCTTCTTCTTCGATGTCGACGAGTACATCTTCCTGCCCGACGGCCGCACGCTCGAGGATGTGCTCGCCGAGCTTCAACCGTACACGCAGTTCACCATCGAACAGAATCCAATGTCGAGCAAGTTGTGCGTCGATAATCCGGAGGCCGATTATTCCAAGTAAGTGACTCTTTATTTCCCCCAAATCGATCTGAATTTGAATTGCCGAACTATTCCAAGTATGGAATTGCAATGGAGCTTCTTGTGTAGAGTAACACTGATTGACTAAAAGGCCCAATTGGTTGTGCGTTTGCTTCTAAAGCTGCTGCCTTGTTGCAATGCCACTCCCATAGAAGCAATATAGAAGCGGATTTATGCAATGCCGATTCATTTTCCCTGTCTACTTTATGTTTTTCAGTTGTCCAGAGAATAGACAAGTCAAATTACATGATTAGGAGTCACCAATTCAGTAATCTGGTCACATTTCGATTGGTAATTGCTGCTTACAATGCAATCTTAGTTGCATGAGGCCGTTTTATTGCCCAAACAGGTGACGCAACTGATTCTTCTTACTTCAAACTTGTGCAGCCAATGGGGATTCGAGAAGCTGGTTTTCCGGAACTCGATCACTGGAGTGAGGAGAGACAGGAAGTACGCGATTCAGGCCAAGAATGCATACGCCACAGGTGTTCATATGTCCGAGAATGTCATTGGCAACACCACACACAAGACGGAGCACCTCATCCGATACTACCACTACCACAACACCATCAACGTCCTCGGCGAGGTGTGCCATGAGTTCGTCTCCATTCCGCCAAAGGGCGGCCTAACATGGTCCGAGAAGACACCCTGGTACTACGACGACAGCATGAAGCGCGTCGCCGATGCTGTGCGTGAGTTCGAGAGGGAGACCATCGGCGATGTGCGGCTATGACTGACCGCAGAGATAAAAGAGCTGATCGATGTACGGGATGTATTGCTGTGAGCCATTCAGGAGGGGCTTGGCGACTGCATTTCTGTCTTCCGGATGTTATGAAGCAGACGTTACCTGTGATTTGGGGCTATCTGAGCTGACAGAGATGCAGTGAAAGCGAAGCTGCAACCTCAAGGGAAGAATGGCAGATTGTGTGCAGTGATGGCCCTGTGATTCTGATATGCGGCGAAGGTGAGGGTTCTTGTGAACAGATAGTATGTCATCAGTGTAAATTTCATTGTTTTATTGCTCAAATATACTATACATTGTATTCTCTTCTCGAAGTTTCAGCAATGTAGAAACCATTCAGAACCGTGCTGCATCAATGTAGATATGATATGGCATTATTTTTAACTTGGTCATTTTGTTGGAGCCATAAGATGGAGAGCCTGAGATGTCAGATGTTTTTTTTTCTGGCCCCATTCTGGAAATAATCTGGAGTCGTAGAGGTCAAGATGGTTTTGGAATTCTTGGGGCCGTAAAGGCTTAGGAGAGCCTAGAAACGCAGAGAGAAAAAGAATAGGGACCGGAGGGTGGGCACGGTGTCATGGACAAGGGTTGGCTTTTGCTGGTCCATTGCAAGAGGCCGTGGTATGGTATGCAGAAGTTTGTCTCCAGCTGCTACTGCTGCCTTCCTTGTCATGGCATTCCTTGATGTTCCTGCTCGTTGCCTGGTGGGCCAAATGCCCCATGCCACATTTGTTGGCGCGTTAAGGGTGACTAGGGGTCTCCATAAGATCAACTCAAACCGCTGTTTCGGTTTGATGTCACGTTGTCATTTTCGGGGTGGATTATTCATTAGTTAGTGTCCTGTCAATCACTCGTAGATTTTTTTTCAGAGAAGTTGTTGAATTTCCCTCCGTTTCCTGTTCAGATTTAGGATCATTCGTTCTGTTGGAAGATTGGAGATTATTTAGGGCATGTTTGGTTTGGGGTGTTAAAGTTTAACAAACACTGTAGCATTTTCGTCTTATTTGACAAAAAGTTTTCAATTTTAAACTAATTAGGCTTAATAGAATCGTCTCGTAAATTACTCCTAATCTACGTCGATATGCATATAATTAGTCTATATTTAGTACTTTATGTATTTGAGGGAATATTGATGTGATGGGAGTTAAACTTTAAACTACTGTGGAAACCAAACCGGGCCTTAAGTACTGTCATCATTGTTCGAGGATGCAGAAGTTTATGCTCACAACTCACGAGTCTCAACGAGCTGGTGAGAATGACACGTACTCCGTATATGGCAAGAGGCAATCCCCACAAACTGGCACAACTGTTTTTATTTTGCAGAACAGCCTAATACATCCAGCAAGTAGGGACAGTTGCATGCTTGCTGTAAACACCCGTTTTTTTTGTTGAAGGAAGTAAACTCCTGTTTTAGATTTCTGTAGAGCGAAGTTTGGTTCCGGACTGGAAAACCAACTAAATCATTCTATATACACAATGTAATCCACCAGGAGATTCTTCTGTGCTAGACTGCTAGGGCCACGTTTAGTTTGCAAATTTTTTCAACCAGATGAATAGTATCACTTTCGTCTTATTTGGCAAATATTGTCTAATCGTGGACCAACTAGGCTTAAAAGATTCATCTCGTGATTTTCAACTAAACTGTGTAATTAGTTATTTTTTTACCTACATTTAATACTCCATGCAAGCGGCTAAAAATTAATATGATGAAGAGAGTGAAAAAATTCTAACTTTTGGGTGTATCTCAACAAGGCCTACGTCTACATTTGTGGTACGCCCATAGTAAACTGTATGATTAGAGTAGGACGCCCACCCGGCGCGCTGGATTCGGTTCCAGGCAGGCTCCCAGGCTTCCAGCACACGAAGAGAAGAGACCTGTCTGTGTATCCATCCACACGCAAAAAAGGAGCGAAAAGGACCCGGCAAAGCCATACGCGCAGGGCGCTGCCGAGGCGACACAGGCAGCTTGTGGCCCGTCGGCCGTGGGGATCCACGGGCGCCGGGAGGCGTTGTGGACTCGCAGCGCGCCGGGAACTTGACAGGAAAACAGAGAGTTTTTACGCTTGCGTACGAGTGGTCAGGAGCACTCCAGACATTCAGAGAATCAGAATTAGTCAGAATAACTGTTTCAGAGGATTGAGGTCCCGGGACCCCGGAGCTGCTCAGTTGCTGCTTGTCAGGCTGTGTTTAGATGTTTGAAAGTTCCAAAAATTTTACAAGATTCTCCGTCACATCAAATTTTTTAGACACATGTATGGAGCATTAAATATATGTAAAAAAACAACTAATTACACAGTTTAGTTATAAATCACGAGACGAATCTTTCAAACCTAATTAGCCTATAATTGAACACTAATTGCCAAATAAAAACGAAAGAGTTACTATGCTTCCAAAAATTTTACGCCCCCATCTAAACGCATCTGCATCTCGTTACAAAAGGCCATGACGTGGTGCTACAGTTGCTTCTTAATCTTGGCAACCTGGTTTCAGGGTTGGTACAAGGATGCATCTGACTGGACGAAATTGTTAGGAGCTGCCAGCAACAAATGCGTACTCCTAGGCAAGAAAGATCACGTGGAACCCGTATCTGCTCCCCCTAGATCGGGGCTCTGTGATAAGGTTTTTATTTCAACTCCGACCGAGTTCTCGTATTGGTAGGGATTCATTCATTCACCTGAGACTTGCGCTGAACCTGAAGGACGCGGGAGCATCATCCAACTCGGGATGATGATGCATCGTTTGATGTTTCAGAGGTAGTGGTGTATTACGAATTTACGATGCACCTTGTCACCTTGTTCCCTCCAATTTGGGAATGAGTAGCGAGTAATACGGGAAGGGCCATGTGTAGTGTAGTGTAGCGATGATGTTCTGTCAGTCTGTAGGGGGAGAGTGACCGAGGGAGCCTTTAGCCTCCTGTACCTTTCTCTTTTCAGGGCACTACCGTAGGTAGTAGTAGTAGAGTAGGTTGGTGAAAAAGTCATCCTTCCGGTTTCAGCCAAAGTCGGCTCAGGTGACGCGATCAACGCATCAATGATAAAGGATGCATAAAACTAATCTTTCTTAGGTCTCTGGTAAGCAGACGAGTTCACACGCATTTCAATTTTCTTTGCAGAAAACATGATACTTGATCACTAAGGAGAGATCGCTTGTTCAAACAGTTTGGACTATCGCTATCCGGGGCAGGCAGAATGTGTCCATGCACTATAGCCTAATTCAACCTGCTGAACCAATCAGGGCGCAGTACAAAACAGTCAGCTGTGACGCAATCACGCAATGCTGTTGATAGTCCCGGCAGAAGAAAGTATCCGTCTTTTTACCAAGCTATAGAGTAATTCAAAGTGGGTCACTTCACTGCACGCGGCCAAGTGGACCTTCTTCTTCGGTGTCGACGAGTACATCTTCCTGCCCGACGGCCGCACGCTCGAGGATGTACTCGCCGAGCTCGAACCGTACACGCAGTTCACCATCGAACAGAACCCAATGTCGAGCAAGTTGTGCGTCGATAAATCGATCTGAATTTGAATTGCCGAACTATTCCGAGTATGGAATTGCAATATAGTAGCTTCTTGTGTAACACTGATAGGGCCCAATTGATTGTCCGTTTACTTTTAAAGCTGCTGCCTTCTTGCAATGCCACTCCTATAGAAGCAATATAGAAGCGGATTTATGCAAGAGAAATTTTACAATGGTCGGAAAAGGCATGAGTCATTCATTCGATGAGATCGGATAGTGTAAAAATAGGAACTGTCAAAGTGAAAGTATCTAGATGTACTAAATAGATGAGGACAGTACAAATTAAGTGGGGCAAGGACCAAACTACGTGGGTCTGGTTTATATTTTTTATTTTTTATTTGTTTCGGTTATGGGTAAATCTGTAATTTTAGCATCTTAGTTGAAGCCCCAAACGGTTGTACGCGGCCTCGCCGACGGCCGCCGGCGCTGCCACCATCGCGGCGACCTCACAAGCGAGGAGCTGCTATAGCACCGGGCTCGTGTACCGGCCTCGGCGCCCTGATCCTCGGCGCAGTCTCCTGTTGCGCCGAGATCTCCTCAGCGGAGAATTGGACCACGGGCTCCTAGCAGCGGCGGAGCCACAGGGTAAAAGTTACGTACTCCCTCCATTCCAAATTATAAGGCATTCTAAGAATCTTGGAGAGTCAAAGTATTTTAAGTTTGACCAAAATTATAGAGAAAATTATAAAATTTTATAACATCAAATAGATATACTATGAAAATATAATTAATGAAGAATTTAATGATACTTAATTGGTGTCATAAATATTATTATCTTATCATATAAATTTGGTCAAACTTGAGATCCCTTGACTCTCCAAGATTCTTGGAATGTCTTATAATTTGGGATGGAGGGAGTATTATACATCAGTATTTATATATATAAAAAAAGGAAAAAGTCACCTGGATCACGCCATCACGGAAGTTGGAAAGCCCAGGACGGCCCACGCGGCAAGAGTCCAGTACATACCCGCGTTCACTATTTGGCTTTTTCGTATTCTAATCTCGATCGCCGATCTGAGATTTGGAGGCTGGAAGAAGTCACGGAACAAGCCGCCGCCCTGACGGACGCCGACGCTGTGCCGGTGAGAAAAGACGATATCACGGTGACTGGTGGCCTGTGCCCTCCTGTCCTCCGATCACTCGTCTTCGTCTACAGTTTGCACGGTCGTGCAGTCACGGAGGCTCACCGATTCACTATTTCTCTTAGATATAAAATTTAATATTTTGCTCTTCATCTTTTTTATAGAAAATTATTATCTACTTTCGTAGTTATTTGCCAACATCATAAAAATTGTTTAATTATTTAGTATTGTGTTTCTTTATATTATTTGCGCAGTTATGAAGAGAAACTCAAATATTGCATCTCTTTTCAAAACATACAACGAAACTTGAATTGCATCTACATAATTATATTGATGATATAAGACAAGATGATAGCTTCAAAGGTCTAGACAATATTGTTGATCTTGTCCCTTCGAAAGTGTCAGATAAAACAGTAAAAAAAATTGGCATTGTAAGTATCTAGTACTCTTTTATGTCTATATTTGATATTTTGAATGATCCATATGACTTTTGAACTATTATATTGTATTTTAGTGGATGGTTTCAACTTAATCCACGAATTTAAGCCTCATTGTGTTACTTAGTGCATGTATACTGAATCATGTTGTCAATTTTATAATTATTACCGAATTACTAAAATGGATTTACCGAATTGCATATGAAAATTTTTAGATGGCATACCCTTAGGTAAAATACTAGATTCGCCACTGGCTCCTAGATGTCCTGGATGATGGTGTCGATGAACACCAACGTCGGGCTGTCGAGCATCGCCAAGGAAAGAGGTCCGGCTGGCTCTGCGCGGGCACGTTCTAGAGGCGGCGCTCCAGCAGGCGCAGGAACGTGTGTCCGACTGTCCGTCCGTGTCCCTGAAGTTGCTGCCGAAGTGCCGATGATGGCGTGCACGGACGCGTCGGCCACGTACGCCGACACCATCTCGCTTAGGTTTACCGCCTCTGCTACTACCCCGGCGAGACCGCCGCCGTTGCCGCTACGGAGCGGAGTAGCCGGTTGACCTCGTCCTCTCCCTACCTGAACGAGCGGACGTGGCACCCGGTGCGCTGGATTCGGTTCCAGCCTGCCAGGCAGGCTCCCAGCACTTGGAGAGACCTGCGTATCCATCGATCCACACGAAAAAAGGAGCGAAAAGGACCCGGTGGCAAAGCCATCCGCGCAGCTGAGGCGACAGGCAGCCGGGAGCCGTTGTGGACTCGCAGTCGCAGCGCGCCGGGAGTAAAAACAGTGTTTTTACGTTTGCGTACGGGTGGTGGCCAGGAGCGAGCAGTCCAGACTTTCAGAGAGTCAGAATTAGTCAGAACAAGTGTCTCTGGATTGAGGTCCCGGGATCCGGGAGCTGCACAGTTGGTGCTTGTCAGACTGTCAGTCATCTGCATCTCGTTAGAAAAGGCTATGACGTGGTGCTAAGGTTGCTTCTTTAGCCTTGACAACGTGGTTTCAGGGTTACTACATTATTAGTATGTACTGTTTTACGATGCACCTTGTTCCCTCCAATTTGGGAATGAGTAGCGAGTACGGGAAGGCTGTGTAGCGAAGCGATGATGTCCGGTAGGTACCTTTTTCTGCTTTTAGGGCAGGGCACTGGCATGCTGTAGGTAGTACTAGTAGTAGGTTTGGTGAAAAAGCCATCCTTCCGGTTTCATCCAAGACGGCTCAGGTGGCACGATCAACGCAAAAATGATAAAAGATGCATGCGTAAAACTAGTCTTACTAGGTCGCTGGTAAGCAGACTAATCCGTCCGCTGACGAGTTCACACGCATTTACGTTTTGTTTGCAGACAATATGATACTTGATCACTAAGGAGATTGCTTGTTCAAACAGTTAGGACTATCGCTCTCCGGGCTGGGCAGATGTGTAGCTTAATTCAACCTGCTGAACCAATCAGGGCGCAGTACAAAACAGTCAGCTGTGACGCAATCACGCAAAATGCTGTTGATAATCTCGGCAGAAGAAAGTATCCGTCTTTTTTACCAAGCCCTTGTTCAGATGACATCAAAATTCCAAGTTTTTTCACTCTCTCTCCATCACATCAATTTTTAACCGCTTGCATGGAGTATTAAATGTAGGTAAAAAAATAACTAATTACACAGTTTAGTTGTAAATCACGAGATGAATCTTTTGAGCCTAGTTGGCCCACGATTAGACAATATTTGTCAAATAAGACGAAAGTTGTACTATTCATCGGTTTGAAATTTTTTCCCAATCTAAACAAGGGCCAAGCTACTTTCAAAGTGGGTCACTTCACTACACCAGTAAGTAGTCTGCTACACAGATTCATAATCAGACAGTCAGACAGGCATCGTTATCACCTGCGAGGTGCCGGGCTCGCGCTGCCTTCCATGATTACGGGCTACGGCGTTGCCTTGGCGACCTGGATCACAACGACAGCAGCAAATTCCCCAGCAAAGCTTCTTTCTCCATAAGCAGCTGCCTGCGAAACTGGTGGCGTTCTGTTTGACCTTTTCTTTTTTCCTCCCTGCCCCCGAGATGAGGTTTTGTTTCGATTTGCTGAACGAAGCTTGGTGGACACGGTGACGAGGTGGCCAGTTGCCCGGCGTTGGTGGTGCATCTTCCTTCCTTGCAGATCAAATCGAATGTGGTCGTTTTCAGTTTTCACCATCGATGCTCATTCATCGCCTATCCTTTTCAGAGGCGACGAAGAGTCAGTCGATCGATCCCAGTGGGCTTCGCGAACTTGGATGGAGGTGTTTGTTGGGCCTGCACCGCAAGTCCGTCCGTCCCCGATCCACATTACCGGCCCATCCGCGTCCAAGTAGTCTCTTTCAGAGCCCACCAGCTAGCTAGTAGACGGTGAAGTGAACCCGGCCAGCCTTCGTCCATCCATCGATCAGGGAAAAGCAGCGAGCGATTAACTTGGCGGTCACGACTAATCCGGGAGCAGATAGAGGCCGGCCGGCGGCGGATACGCGTTACTTTCCGGGAGTTAAACGGGTGCAAGTGCCCTGCCCTGCCCTGGATTAAAAGGCGGATCGCATCACCGTCGCCGTTGCCGTCACCGTCGCCGATCACCCCACGCGGCGCAGCGCGCACCCTCCCTCCTGACGCTTCCTGTTCATTTGGCTTATAATCCGTCTTATTCAGCTTGTTTTTTTAGTCGGAATAGTATTTTTCTCTTAAAAAAAATCAGTCAACAGTGTTTTTCAACCGGCTTATAATTTCAGCCGAACGGGCCGTCGTCGTCGTCCAGGGCCTGACTTGACGGTTCATCGCTTTCTCCGTCCGGCCCGGCCGGCGGCCGGTACATGCCTGCCCGTCGATGAACAGAACAGGATCAGGTATGGTCCTTTCCGTCCCATTTGCGCAATGGGCAGACCCATATATTACTGTCCTTAACTCGCTGTTCATCAGTAGTGATAGATGTATTACTATCTGATTTATGTGCCATTTACGTGTGGTGTGGTGTCAACTACCACAGATTTTCTTCCGACTGATGAGGACCAGATCAGAGATGAGTCGAACGAAGCAGCAAGAATCTAGGGGCCGGTTTAGTTGCAAAAATTTTTGCAAAACGACACTGTAGCACGTTTCGTTGCTATTTGGTAATTAGTGTCCAATCATAGTTTAATTAGGCTTAAAAGATTCGTCTCGTCCATTTCGTCTAAACTGTGTAATTAGTTTTATTTTTTATCTATATTTAATGCTTCATGTATGTGTCTAAAGATTCGATGTGACGGAGAATCTGAAAAATTTTGTAAAATTTTCTGGTAACTAAACGGGCCCTAGATATGGATCGACGAATCGATGCAATCAATCACTGACTGCAGCTCCAGACACCTCAACTTGGAAGGAAGGCAGCGTGCCGACCTTGATCTTTCGCCGATTATTCTACGCGCCGCGGAGGCAGAGCAGAGGCGTCTAGAAACAAAGCACGGGACACAACAAGACGCACGCACACACAGATGATCGCTGTCCATCCTCATGACGTCAAGGGATACACCAGTGGTCAGAAAGAGATGGCTGGGCCAAAACAATACAACAACTACTGCGAAGAAACCAAGGCCTTGTTTAGATTGAAAAAAATTTCAAATCGATGAATAGTACCACTTTCGTCTTATTTGGTAAATATTATCTAATCGTGGACTAACTAGACTCAAAAGATTTATCTCGTGATTTTCAACTAAACTGTATAATTAGTTATTTTTTTACCTACATTTAATACTCTATGCAAGCGGCTAAAAATTGATATGATGGAGAGAGTAAAAAAAACTTAGAATTTTGAGGGAAACTAAACAAAGCCCAAATGAAAATTGCAGAGAGAGATATATATATAGCTTGACTATCTGAAAGCCTAGCACTAGCACCCAAAAAAACTATAAAAAATCGTGCAGAAAAGACACAGGAGAATGCGAGATGGAGCACCATGGCTGAGGATGGTGGATGGAGAGTGACAGACAGGCGATGGGCTGAAAGGCGGAGCATCCGGACGGACAGGTTACAGGCAGAGGCCTTTCCAGTTTCGACGTCGTCTGCCTGACACGCCGCCGGGAGATCCTCTGCTCCTTAAACTCGGCCTTGTTTAGTTACTCTAAAACTTCTGAAAAATATATTAGGTAAAAAGATGATTTTTCGTCATATTAAACTTACGATATATGTATTGAGTATTAAATGTAGATAAAATCAAAAAACTAATTGCACAGTTTGGTTGTACTTTGCGATACGAACGTTTTGAGCCTAATTAGTCAACGGTTAGACAATTATTACCAAATACAGACGAAATGATACAGAGTCACTGCAGTGAATTTGATACTCCCTCCATCCCAAATTATAAGACGTTTGACTTTTTTATCCCAAGTTTGACCATTCGTCTTATTCAAAAAATTTGTGCAAACATAGTCAAATTTAAGTCATTCTTGAGGAACTTTTATTAATATACCAAGCCACGATAAAAGAATTGATATTTTGCATAAATTTTTGAATAAGACGAATGGTCAAACTTAGTGTCAAAAAAGTCAAACGTCTTATAATTTGGGATGGAGGGAGTACTCAAATTCGGTGAACTAAACCAGGCCCTCGTCTCTTGCTTGCCTGACAACGGAAAAAAAAAAGGGAACCCGGGGTTGTGAGATTCCAGGTTCGTGAAACGGACTGACTCTGCGTCTCGTGCGTGGAAATATCTACCTCTTCTTTTTGGCAGCTTCTGCTATGTGCACACTGAATTTATGATGCAAAGCTTTTCCCGGAGCAACTTGCAAAGCGCCATCATCCTCGGTTCGGTTTTTCTTTTGCCGAAACTTTAGAATGCCGGTCTACAACTTGACAACTTTTGTAAAGTTTATGCGGTTCATGCCCGAAAAGAAAGAAACGAGTACAGAGAGCATCCAGGGGAAAAAATTGGTTTAGTAGAAAGCTAAAACCGGTCCTAATAAGTAACTAATTGTGCAAAAGTAGTGCAAATATAATGCAGAAACATAACATGGTACCTATGCTTCATCTTCTTCGTTGATTAATTGTAAGAGACCTTGGTTTGCGTTTGTGGTACAGATTGGTACATATTCGACTCCCAAAATGGCACCGCAATATCTTATATAACTAGGTAAATGCCCGTGCGTTGCAACGGGAGAGAAAATTTTCAACACCAACACAAAGAACACTCATTCAGCACGGCAAGCAACATGCAAGTTTCACAGTGCATTCGAGAAGAGATATGCATGACCTCAGAAACGCTGCCCCTTTTTTTCAAGAGACCTCATGAAAAACCAACTTTTGTTCATTACACCTATCATATTTGATAGCTGAGCAGACAACTGAAATATTGGTGTCCACTTTTACAATAATAAGTTGAACGGAAACAAAGCCATAACACTTTTTTCTTTTTGAAATACTATTAACACTCTACAATCTACATAATCTTAGCATAATCTGTTTCAAGCCACATTAATGACCATGGCAATAATATGATTGATAACATCAGTGATAAAACAAGCACTGGGTAGTGTTCTCGTGAATGAAACAAATGTCATATGAAAAATTACTTTGCATCTGACGGTGTTATCTGAGGGTTTGGTTTTATAGAACGCCAAATCTATAAGTCGATAGCCCAACAAGAAATAGGAAGGCCACACCTTACAAAATCCCTGCTATGATGGCTTCTTTTTGGCTTTGATTTCCTGCAAGCAATCATGTGTTGAGAACTCTGAACTGAAAACAAAATAGAACTGGACATAAATCGAACTGAAAACAAAATAGAACTGAATACAAAGTACTTAGGATCACATTTATTTAATTATTCCTCAAGGAAACTCAACGTGGAGATTCTTCTAGCATGTGGAACAGCGTGAGTCACCTTACAGGCTTACATATAGCAGAAGGGTGAGTATTAAAAAAATCATTGGGCCACTTTGGTCTCATGGCTATTCAAGATTACAGAATTGGTACATTTTGTTTACGCATAAGCATAATGTGTATAGAAATTGTACGTAAACACCAGAAGGCATCCAATTATAGTTAGTAGGCCAACGGGCCATTCCTAGACTGGTATCTCTAATGAAAAACAGTTTTAATAAGGGTAGGGCTGTAGCTTTATTTGTTTGTCATATTGGGCAGGCGCACAAGCCATCCCTGGACTCATATTTCTAGATTGAGGAAACACTATTGGCAGACAAGGTGGAAACAGAAGTCGTGAACAGGAACAAATTAGCCTGTATTTTTTACCTTGCAACAGCCACATAACTTCACACCTCGAAATGTTAACTTGTTTATCTTTACTGATTTCCAAAGATCCTCTGCATATGGGTGGCTTTCTTCTGCATGCAAAACCAGAAATTAACATGGATCGTGAGAGAAAAAAGGAAAAAAATATACATTCTCCCTCAGGAAGGTTAGGGCATTAGAGATATTGTAGATATGTTGTTCGAATGTTTAGAAATATGTTCCTGATACTCCTAATATACTTATGTAAGCCTAGCATTTGGATAACAGTTACTCCATCATTCTATTGTTTCTGCCTAAACTACAGATAAACACATCATCAAATAGAATCACAGGAAGCAAAGGGTTGCAATCGATAGAATCAGAAGGAATACACGAAAATTATTAGAGAAAGAGTGTAGTTACAGAGACTTCCTGAAATCCTCATCTTAATACCTTATGCAGTCCTTCAATTATACACACATTGATAAAGTGACAAGTAGTGGACAATTATCACCAAAATACATAAGCATTACTCCAAAAAATGATGAACTTTGTTAGCAGACTCTGTCAAAGCACTGTAAACATGTCTCAAGTTCACAACTGACAAATAAAATATATGTTGAACTACGTTAAAATACACAGAAACAATTAGAAGAGCAAGGAAACCTTTTCATGCAGCTGCCATGTTCTCCATAGTTACGACCAGACTCGATATGAGGCAATCTAAGATGTACTCCCATAAACATACATGTACCATGGTCAATTAACTTAAGCTCAGCATGTCTTCTTATTTCCATCAGCTTTTTATTTGCACACTGCAGCCAGCAAAGGACAGATATTGCAGGGCATCACTCAGACTTTCTTTAAATGGGCTCTAAGACCAATGACACCTAAAATCGAACCATCCTACAATGAAGAAACACTTCATGAGACACTAAGGACAGAAAAGGATTTGAAAAAAGTATAAAATTATTTTCTAGTTCAAAGCTCATGGTCCCAACCTCAACATGCTTCCTGTCAACCGTAACATTCTGCTCAGCATTTTCTCCTAAGGTAGCAAATTAAAAGAACATGCTTCCTGTCAAGAGTAACATCCCACCCACCATGTACTCGACTACAGGCAACTCAAGTACTAAGATGAATATCACAAGCACCTTCTGAACAGTATCAACGAAAAAGTTTCTTAATAAAAGAGCATAAGCAAACAATTATCCCGGACTAGTTAGGTCATCAGTGTCCTAGCGCTACCTTTACCAGATCAAATTGTTGTGCATTGGGTGATATTTTGTTTAAAAGCAAGGTAAATAGACAGCCATATTCACCTGATAAAATTGTTGTGCCTTCCATTATATGAGATGACAACGTTATGACCTCCGCCTGCCGAAATTGGCATACTGTTAATAAAGCAAGAACTGAAGCTGCCGAGATTAAAATAACTTACCTGCACATACTCTCCCTTATGGAAAAAAGTTATAAAAACGGGCATCTGTATCTGTAACTACATGCTCATACATGGGTTGGATTTCTGAGGATGAGGTTTAGAGAATTCAGCTATATTAGCATTTAGCAAACAAGAACATATTTACCATTAGCATTGTTGAGAGATGCGCTCAACAAGAACTAAAAGCTCCTGCAGTGCATGGTAGTGGATATCCAGTGAAATAGAGGAATCATTTAAGTTAGCAATAGCAATCTTCATCAACTCAGTAGGGGATGGCATCTTTAACTTCTCCATAAGTTCTTGCAAGGAAGGCGACCAGTAAAAAAAATGTTTTTACATCTTCCAAACATTGG
Source organism: Saccharum spontaneum (assembly GCA_022457205.1). Lineage (NCBI taxonomy): Eukaryota > Viridiplantae > Streptophyta > Magnoliopsida > Poales > Poaceae > Saccharum > Saccharum spontaneum. The sequence continues at coordinate 46,793,255 of CM039618.1, forward strand.
TCTGAACTCTGAAGATCAACTTTACAACTAAGAGAAATAGGAGTTTTCAGAAAATTTCTAAATTTAATGGAAACAAAACTTAAAGAGAACTCTAAATTTATATAAAAAAATATTCCCTCGGCCCTGCAGCAATCCTGTCACCTTAATCTCCAACTATTAGTTGAGAAATTTGGTCCCAATAGTATATCCAATTCTGCAATCCTTTCAACTTATCTGAAGATTCCGAGTCCCCTCTGCTATCTGAGCTCCGATGAGTTCCCTCTGCTCTCAATTCCACTAAATTATACTTGGTACTAATAATTAACAACTCTAGCTCATACCAGCAATCTTTACACCCACCCAAGGAAACCACTCCACAAGAAGCAACAACACAGGCGCATGCGCACAGGCAGCATTGCGTAAGCAGATGCCAATTTTTTTCCCCAGAAGTAGCAACAATTATATTGGCGTCAGAAACTCAGAATCGAGAAGATATAATTACCTCCATCTAGAGCAAGCACGGGGAACTCGATCCACACCTCGGGCCACGGTGCAAGGGCACGCACTGCTCCCACGGCATCACCTGTGATCTCGGCCCCTGCAGCAGGTGGAGGTGGGGAAGCAGGCGGGCCCGCGGCGGCCTGCTGTGACTCCACCGCGTATCCTTGGCGCCATTGGTGACCATGCCATTGGCGGTGTCATGGCCTTCTCTTGATGGTCGCGAATCCGCCATTGTGGCCGCACCCCAGAAGCCAAACTCGTTGCAGGCGTCGGAGGGAGAGGGCCGGGGCGGTGGCAGGCGGCGGCATCAGGAGCAGGTCAGGGCAGCGACGGACTGCGTCGGTCGACGACGCTGCGTGGGAGGGGTTGGGCCGGCTGCAGACCGGGCGTGATTGGGGGCGGCGCGACGGTGGCCGGGCGTCGCGTCCGGCAGCGGCTTGGCGAGGTCGTCCGGCGGCGTCGCGGTCGCAGGCACTGGGGTCGCAGGCGCCGCGTCGCGTCCGTTCGCGGCCCGTCCCACGGCGGCGACGGTGGCGGCTTAGCGAGGTCGTCCGGCAGCTTCGCGGTCACAGGCGTCGCGTCGCGTGCGGCAACGGCCTGGCGACGTCGTCCGGCGACGGAGGTAGGGAGCAAGATCCGGCCGGGCCAGAGGAAGAGCGAAGAGGGACAAGTCACGCCATCATCGACATCGATCTCTGGGTAGCCACCGTCGGTGCCCCCTCCCCCGTTGACCCCAAACCCTAGGTCGGCGAGGCACAACGAGACGACGAGCGCGACGTAGACAACGGAGGCAGCGCAGACGACGGCGGAGACGTCGGACCGGCGCGCGCAACGGCGAGGGCAAGTTGAGGGCCACGGCGCGGGGAGCGATGGCGGGTGCGGTGGCGACCTATCGCTCGGGGATGCGGAGCTGGGCGGTGACCTATCGAGCGGGCAGTTGCGGAGCTGGCGCCGTGGGCGAGCTGCGTGAGGAAAACCGTCTCCACAGAGGCCGTGTGAGCGTTCCCCTTTTTCCCGAGGGGGCGCGATTAGGGGGGCGGGGCGATTAGGCTAACTAAGACGATAACAAGTGAAGCTTTTTAGTTGTAGAGACTAGCTAGCCTATTGCATTTGAGCCAACACAAAAGAGAGAGGAAGGAAGAAGAGGAGAGGTGAACCATATAAAATGATGTATGTATGCACCACAAAAGCCCCAAGACAAAGTGCAAATTCTCATGCCACGAAAAAAAACGTTTAATCGGTAATCACACAAAAAAAATCCAGGTGAATGCATATTGGACCATGTAGAAATTAATGTGCAGCGCGAGTAATGCATTGTCCTTTATGAAAAATGCTTAAGTCAAAGTTTTTTTTTGTTGAATAAAATAGCTATCATGACATACACATGCATTCTGTGGAAATTGGAACAGTGTGAACCATATACAGCATGTTTGAAAGCCAACAACACATGCTTTCCTTCTAGACTAACAGTCATAATATAAGTCCTATCAGGTACCTGTATGTGACGGTACACCTGTTGAGTACGTGTTAGAAAAATAGGCATGGTTACCGCGCATCCATCCAGTCCACTTGACGAACCAACAAGACGGTGGTACTTGGGGCCCATGGTGCTATTGCGCAAGCACAAATGGTATCACTGTCATCGTGGACATTAAATAAATAAATAAATCACAAGAGATTATCCAAAACGCATGGAGAGTTCATGCATGTCCATGGCAAGGAAAAAGATACAAGCCGAAGAAAAGAACCCACTCTCCTATTATTATTTTTGGAAAAGAAAGGTAAGATGAAACAGGCGCCTTCGTCATTAAGCACTAGCTACTACGGTCCACGTCAGTCGTCACCCCGTGTGGCCGTCTTCCACAAGCTACAGTGTCCCTATCGGACGGTCTGTATTGCTCGGCGCTTGTGGGAATCCCTTTTCCACTTCTTTTTCTCCGCCTTCCCGTTCCGTTTTATTCCTTTTTCTGGAATAAACCTCTACAAAGTCCTCATATTATAAAACAGACCCTGCTCCTGTACTTCACATTACATGCATTATTCATTCACAGGCGTTAAAGATACGCATACACCTCCAGATATAAACTTCTACTACTATATACATCCAGAGTACGTATATAGTAATAAATTACAGAAATCACATTATACTTCATATAGAACAAGGATTTGATTTGTCCCATGCATCAGTGTGTGTGCCTGCCCTGGCCGCTGGCCGGGGAATAATTTCATTTCATTTATGAGGAAACGAAAAGAAATCAGGTGTGGAGAATTCAGCAATTACGTCAAAGGATGGGCGTGCGGCTGGGAAAAAGAGATTTCTTTTCGGGAGCCTTTAGCTATCGCAGGAAAGAGGCGTCGACACGTCTCCTACGCAAACCAAACCGCCTTACATCGGCGGCCACCGTTCCATCCATCCGCATTTTTTCTTCCTCCTCCTATCTCTATCTCGATCGCCGCCTGTGTCAAGGAAAAAGAGACATAGAGGAGATATTATATATTTTTATATATGCACATATATATCGCTACATATATGTATATAAATTTTCGCTTTCGCGGCTGCGATATATCCTTTGAGATGAGACGACGACGACACCGCCGAGAATTGTTGGCAGAAGCCCCGAATCGGCGAATCATCCATCCCCTCCTCATCTCCCCGTCCAGCCGTCGTCCTCCTCTCCTCCCTTATCGACGATACGGACCAGCCGCTGAATTCTTCTTCGTTCCCCTTCCCTCCTCCGTCGCCGTCCTACCCGGCCTGTGAAGCAGGTAACGATTGATATGATAGATAGATAATCCGTTGATTCTGTTATTAACCGCCCGGGCCGGGGGGCAGTCGCTCTTTTCTTGCTTCCCATCACATCGTGGAAGGTTTATCTCGATCGATCGATCAGCTTCCTGCATTCATCTTCCCTGGCCGGGTTGATGCTTCCCTTTCCTTGTTGAAAGATGCCTTTTGCAATCTGTTGTGACAGGGCGGAGTTGAGTTCGAGTTGCACGAGCAGACGAGCTAAAGTCAAGGATATAGAGAGGAGTACATCAGCTGTCGCTCTGGAGGAACCTATACCAATGGTAAGTAAAATTCTCTCTTCATTTTTGCAATCGATGCTTGTTGATTTGGCATATAGAGTACTTTTTTGCATGCGTATATATGGTGCGTCTTAATTTGCAGGTGTAGTGTAGATCGACGAGATTGATCGAGCTGCTGTTCACCATCAGTACATATAGGTGTAGCAGCTTTTACGGATGTAGTAGTAGTATGCGTATAAAGAGAGATGACGAACTTGCATTTGATTTGGAGGAGACGATGTCGACGGGCGATGGCGTGTGTGATTGATTGATGGATTACTGGTGGTGGTAGTGCAGGTGATGGTGAGCGTGGCGAGCCCGAGCCCGAGCCCGATGGTGCGGTCGGAGGAGGACCTGGGACCGCCGTGGCTGCGGCCGCTGCTGGGCACGAGCTTCTTCGTGCCGTGCCGGCTGCACCCGGAGCTGAGCAAGAACGAGTGCAACCTCTTCTGCCTCGGCTGCACCGGCGACGCCCTCTGCGCCTACTGCCTCCCGGTGCACCGCGACCACCACGTCGTGCAGGTAGGTCTCAGCTACTCTCCTAGTAGCGATATATGCTGGTGGTGCACTTCGTCCCCTTCGCCGCCGACATACACGAACACATCATGATTCATGACATATATGAGATATGGGCATGCAGATCCGGCGTTCGTCGTACCACAACGTGATCCGGGTGTCGGAGGTGGGGAAGCTGATCGACATCTCCCACGTGCAGACGTACGTGATCAACAGCGCCAAGATCGTGTTCCTCAACGGCCGGCCGCAGGCCAGGCCCGGCAAGGGCGTCACCAACACCTGCGAGATCTGCTGCCGGAGCCTCCCGGACTCCTTCCGCTTCTGCTCCCTCGGATGCAAGGTGCGTCCGTCTTCTTCCTCGATCGCTAGTTTTTCTTTCTCTCTTCCTTCCAGTTCGTTCGTTCCAGCCACGGACGACAGACAGCTTCTCTTTGTTCTTTCTTTTTTTTTTCCTCTCTCTATCTTTCTCTCTCTTCCTTTCTCTCTCTAAAAGCCTGGGCTGTGGTACGAGTAGCGGCATTTTTGTCTGAGGCTCGGTATGGGCCAGCAGCGCCACCAGGGGATCGGACGGCACCCCACCGCGTAGCAACATACGGCAGCTCCTACCACCACCTGGAGGCATCGGAAAGCAGACGAATCCTACCGCGGAAGCGGAAAGGGATTGGAGGTAGCGGACTGGGGTCTATGTTGGGTTGTTGCCAAGCATCAAGCTCGATCTTGACACCCTCCAAAATTTTAAGCATTGGCTCCCGGCATGGCCTCTACCTCAGATAACCACCAATGGCTACCCGCATTGGCTGCCGACCTCGAAAGGAAGAACCTGGAACCGTCAAGATCGAATGCTGTGGCACATTTTGGCTGGACGAGCCTTGGTGGAACCTAATTATTCGACGCAAAATTGAGTGCAAGTGGACCTTATTAATACTATTCTTCCATAGCGAATCATCAGTCAGTCCTAAGAAAACATTCTAAAGCATGCTGGATAGTTGCTCCTTTGATGCTACATTAAAATTTGTGCTGGGAAGATACAACCGGTATCTTTCTCATGACCATATAGCCTTATTAGGAACTAATAAAGACACTCGATGAGGCGGCCTAACACTTGTTCGTGGTCCCTCGAGAAAAGGTAGCAGTTGATGTGATCACATTTTGGCTCCATCTGCAAACTCTTTAATTCTTTCGAGAATTGAATTGTCTTCCCTTGAAAATTCTTGGATTCCAAAAGGTTCTTTTTGTTCCTCACCATGTTCATGTTGGGGAAAACTTGCACGGTAAGTTTGTTCTTCTTCTTTCCTTTCAAAAAAAAGTTTGTTCTTAGTAGTTTTTATTTATCTTTCGTGGCATTCTACGGATATGTCTCCATTATTGCCCGTTGAACTTTGGGTGGGTGCATTGGTACGTGTGCAGCCAAATTGAATGGGTCCAGACATCTCCCATTATAGCCCATTTCCATCAAGATTGTTGCTCCAAATAGAGAACACGGGTGTGGTACATTTGGTAGCTTTGTTGAGGCGAGAGCTTGCTGTCTTGCTGATTTCAGCTATGCCCAGCTTGCAACTGCAGCACATTTGGTTCTCTTGTCCAGCTCTTGCCTTTTTCTGCGCGGCTGCTATTTTGCGCTGAAGGTTAGCGGAATCTGCTATTTTTTTTACGGTTCCAAACAACTAATTTTTCTTGCTAAGGATCCAATCGTACTGACATGGCACGTGCATCATTTGCTGGAATGTTTGAACTAAAAAGCTTAAATTGATATGAAAATGTGGGAAATTTACTTGTACTTCGATACTTCTTCTCACACACAAACTATACTAGGCCTCAAACATAAAAATAGGAGTCGACTGTAATTATTTTGTTCTATTGAGTCCGCCAGGATTTAGACTCAAGACTCCCGGTATCGTGATCAATTCAATCTAAAAGCTTCTGATAGAGAGACTTTCACTTATTAGACAAACACAATGGAGCTCAAATCACAATCCCAGCAAAAAAATGATTAACCACGGTATCTCACCCAAATGCAGCATGTAAGAAACTAATCTGGCCTTGATAATTTAAGCTATATATGTCTCTGTCTAACTGTTGCACTAGGCACTATGTATAAAGTTTCCCTAGGGAGTTGAAGCTCTCACTGTTCTAGTTTAGGATAAAGCTGCTTTCAGGGGGAGTAGGTAGACTTGATACATCATATGCTTAGGATCTTCTATCGCGAATGCACTTCTTTTTCGTTTTCTTTTTCAGCAGACCGAAGCATCCAGTTAACCTTCTATCACTTAGAAAGGATATGCAAAGATTGTGTGCGTTATCTGGATAAAATTGACTTCGCTGGCAGTGATGTTCTACCGAATCACCTTGTTTGCTTGTCGGATTTTGGGTATATATATTGAGCTATCAAGTATGGTTATGTTGATCCTTGCAAATTTTAATGGGATCAAACAAAGAGAAAATAACAACGATCCTTTAGTTTCAGATATGGTTCATTTACGCTATGCCAAGAAAGTGTGGTTTAGGCTGATGTTCATGGTTAATTAGCCAATTAGGTCATGAATACCTGAATTATTTCCTGTATATAAAACTTGTCGTCAGGAACTATCTACATTCTTTATTACTATAACAAAAGATATGTCAATTTTTTTTTCATCCTGAGAAGACACTGTTCATAGAGATGATAAGTAGTAGTGGTAGTGTCCACAGCTTGTCCATCTCAGTGCATGAAGCCATGTGTAAAAACATGCACAGCAATACACCTATTGATGAATGAGGTCATCTGAATAAGTAAATACGCAGTTCAGTTTGCAAGCTTTAGAAAGATTATAGGAAGGTAATCAACGTCAGTTGGAGTGTTGGACAAGGAGTTGCATTGCTGTGCTCCCTGTTCCGCTGTTCGTTCGCACTTAGTGCAATGACGACAGATCCACGGATAATAATAACACGCCCCATCATGGAGGGTTTCCTTTTCTCTCTCTTTTTCACACGTCCTCATCAGCTCACTTCACCGATTCCTTGGACAGCTACTCTTGTGGCCATGGAAATTTTCATTCTGCGAATCAATCTCATTATATATTCATTCATTCCCTCTCATCGATGGATGGACGTGTGATTTGTATAATTTACAGCTTGGAGGGATGCAGTGGGACCCGAGCCTGACGTTCGCCATGCGGCCGAAGCGCGGGCAGGGCTCCGGCGACGACGGGTCCGGCTCCGACGACTCGTTCAGCCCCAAGAAGCCCCGGCGGATGGCCGGGTTCGACCTCGGCCGCTTCGAGCGGCCGGGCATCCGGTGGTCCGACGACGAGGGTAGCAGGTCCAACAACGGGCCCTTCACGCCCGGAACGCCGCCGATGAACCGGTGCCGGCCGTCCAGGAGGAAGGGCATCCCCCACCGCGCCCCGTTCTACGGTTAGCTAGTCTTAGCTACTCCAGTGCATGCAATGCATCCCTCAACCTTTAAAATAAACTCCATCTTCAGCCAGCACGATGCTGTGCGCCACTCAGCTGGTGTGAGCAGTGAATCAAGTGATCCAAAATCTGCTACTGGTAGGCGATTTTGGATATATGGTGTCATGCACCATATATAGCTAGGTATATATATGTGTAGCTATAGCTTGTTACATAGTTGTATACATGCATGCGTACACAACACAATAATGTAGGCGAAAGATATCTGTACATGCCACCAGTATATTGACAAAGGTTGTCAGTATGTGTAGACATAATCTGAAAGAAGGAGATAGAAACGTAGGTAGGGTTTGGATTTTATTAGGTTGGCTAGTAGTAGTAGTCGAGATTGATATGTGAAAAGGAACAAGCTAGCATCATGTATTTATCTCGGTTTGTATATTTGGCTGCTTGCCTGCACCACCCAATGCGTTTATTAGCGTTGTGGTGCCAAGCTAATAAACGTTTTTGTTAATCTCCTCCTTATACTAGCTTAATCTGTACATGTACAGACAGTGTATGTATGTATGTATATGTCTGTGTACTAGCAGAAATTAATAAAGAAAGAAAAGGGGGAAGAAATACCTTGTGGTGTGTATGTAACCTGCGATCTGCAAGAAAATGTCTGTAAATTTATATATGACTGATAAAGTGCTAGTATTTTCTTGAGTTGAGCTCTGGTTTTCTTTTGGCACGATCAAATCGGCCGTACGTGCCTCTGTTAGGTACGTGTTCTAGCTTTGGGCATCACCATCATCGTCCAGTACTCTTATGTCACATCCCTGGAGTCGATGCCGAACAGGAAGAAAACGATGCTAGAAGAATGCGAGTCTGAAGTCTGAACACTAGCGCAGCCTGTGTCAGGCCCGGTTCACTTCTCAGAATATTTTCTCTTTCATCCATCACATCGAATCTTTGGATGCATGTATAGAACATTAAATGTAAGTAAAAAAATAAATAATTATATAGTTTGTCTATAAATGTCGAGGCGAATCTTTTGAGCCTAGTTAATTTATGGTTGAACAAATTTTGTCAAATAACAATAAAAGTGCTACATGAATTTTTCCCCTAAAAATTTCAGATCTGAACACAGCCTCAGTGTCACTGCCATTTCTTTCTTTTTCGGCGTTGGTTTGGTCCCAGGCTCCCAGTGCTCTGCTACTGCTCTCACACACAAGAAACAGGTGAATGGCAGCTACTGCTCTCTCACACAAAGGCTGCGTTTACTTTGTGAAAAAATAATTTAGGTGTCACATCAAATATGTTGGAAGGATGTCGAGAGGGGTTTTCGGATACTAATAAAAAAATAAATTACAAAACCTGTCAGGAAACTACGAGACGAATCTAAGGATACTAATTAATCCGTCATTAGCACATGTTGGTACTGTAGCATTTAAGGTTTTTCATGGACTAATTAGGCTTAAAAGATATGTCTCGCGATTTCTCCGAAAACTGTGTAATTAGGTTTTTTTGTCTACGTTTAATACTTTATACATGTGTCTAAACATTCGATGTGATTGATGGAGACAAAATTTTTTGGGAACTAAACAAGGCCAAAATACAGGTGAATGGCAGTGAGCTGCAAGACCTTGGTCTTGTTTAGATGCCAAATTTTCTCCCAAATTCCACTATGCAAAAAGAAGATTTCCCATCACATCAAAATACCGGCACATGCATGGAGTACTAAATGTAGATGAAATTAAAAACTAATTGCACAGTTTAGTTGTACTTTGCGAGACGAATCTTTTGAGCCTAATTTGTCAATGTTTGATAAAAATTTATAAATACAAACGAAATGCTACAGTAATTCTATGCAGATTTTGGACCTCCAAAATCGGACCAACTAAACACGCTCTGGGTATTGGCATTGCATTTGGGTGCGAGCGTTCTGCTTCCATCAGGAGAATATTCTAGTTGGGCCATCCTCCAGTCTCCAGATGGCTGGCCGTTGCAAGGCCCAGCTGCATCCGGCGACAAACAAAACCGTACGAAATGTCCGGGTGATGGGGACAAAACTTGCTCCACAATTCCTGCGATGTACGGAGCACTCCGTTCACACAGCTGTCTCGGGGCTTGTTAAGTTTCTGAAATACTTTGCGAAAGGTTACTGTACCACTTTTCATTGTTATTTAGTAATTAGTGTCTGATTATGGTTTAATTAGGCTTAAAAGATTCGTCTCGTCCATTTCATCTAAACTGTGTAATTAGTTTTATTTTTTATCTATATTTAATGTTCCATGCATGTGTCCAAAGATTCGATGTGACGAGAAATCTACTGTTTTTTCGTGAAATATTTTAGAACTAAACAAAACCTCGGTTGAAGGACGAATTTAAGACCGATGAATTCTTCTTTTCGTAGTCGTGCAGAAATAATTCATTCACTTTTAATATAATCTTTCTTTCCCGTCTAATATGGCGTGTCATTGCACGCTCTAGAGCCTCGTTCGGCTGGCTGGTGGCTAGTACTGATTTATTGTGAAAGAAAAATACTGCTGGCTGGCTGGTGACTGGTGCTGAATTGACGTGAGAGAAAAGCACTACTGGCTGACTGCCAGCCAGCCGAACGAGACCTAGAATCCATGCTGCGTAATTTTACTAGAAGATCATCCGAGAGTTCAAAATCTATCTCGCAAAGAAAGTCGCTTTAGAGATCTACAGTTATGCCTAGCTACTGCCGTACTCCATGCCAACAAGAGTCAGGCGCACCACCTGCCTTTGCCCCCTCCACAGTGGTGGGTTTTAAAGGAAGGTTGTGTGTATTCATTCGTCTGCATGGTTTACCACCAGTGGCGGATCTAGGATAAGCATCTAGGGGGCCAAATAATGAAGGTTTAATGCTAAAGCTGAAGATTAATGGTGGATTTGAGGCTAAGCTACAGTAATTTAAAGGCAAAAATCAAGCTTAGGGGGGCTGCAGCCCCCATTTGGATCCGCCACTGTTTACCACCGTAGTTAATGCAGTTCTTTTCGTTTGCATGTATAGGGGTAATGCAGATCATGTTTCATTTCCTTGTTACTCTCCCCAAGTCCTAGATCGACTTTCATTTGGGGACGGAGGGAGTAGCGAAAATTGTGGCCGGAGGTCTAGTGGCAAATGAAACCCTGCCGAGTGCCAGGTCCAGAGTCTGCCTGGAGACTGTACTGGGGTGTAACACTTTATGGCAGAGAATGGATGGACCACCAACTAACCACCGCACCAACGAACCCCAACGGCCCTCCCAGAGTCCCAGTGCCAACCGAAAGAAAAGCTACAGGCTATTTGCAGCCCAAGGCCTTAGATTGAAGAGGGAGTGAAATTTGACACCGTAGCACTTTCGTTTGTATTTGACAATTATTATCTAATTATGGACTAACTAGGCTCAAAAGATTCGTCTCGTAATTTACAATCAAACTGTGTAATTAGTTATTTTTTTATCTATATTTACTGTTTCATGCACGTGTCTCTAGATTCGATGTGACGAAGAGAGAGTGAAAAAACTTGCAATCTAAACACCAAGTAAACAAATCACGCGCCTCGTGCGGTGGTCGTGCCATAGCATACAAACGGTATAATTACGTGACAAGGGGAAGGGAAGCAGCCGTGAAAAAGGCGGTTCCCGGGCGGGTCAGGCAGCCGCCGGAGCCGCTCGCGTCGCCGTCCCGGTGTCCCACCCACCAGCGTTTTCAGCAGGACGAGCGCGTCAGCGTCAGAATGCGCGTGCGGGCGGGTGCCTGCCTGCCACCGGCTCGGCGGGCGGCGGCACCGTTTGCAACAAGTCTGGAACGCTGTCAGGGCCGGCGGTCGCCTAGGGCCCAGGCCTGGAGGAGGCCATCAGCCGATCTACACGCAGCCCATGTATACCATGGCTACTTCTCAAATGAGGCCATGAGGGGAAGCAGCTTGACACAGTCACACAGCCCACGCCACGAGCCCACGACGGTTGGGGAACCTGCGCAAGTTAGATACTCGCTCCATCTAAAATGAATAACTTTCTAAAAATTTTCACCACAAAGATTAAAGATTCTAGCAGAAGGCACATGTATCCGCATCTCCTTTTCTTTCCTGAAAAATATCTTCTACATGTGGCGGTTATCATTTACATGCACCTGTAATTAGTTAATTACCTTCCACATCAGGCCTAATTTTTAGAAACTCCAATCCCTCCGGGATCCCGAACTTTTCCCTGAGCAGGTAATCCATAGGGATATCATTATTAATTATTATTCTAGTTCTTAGTGGGTGGTTTTCTATCCCTGGGTTTTGCTCCCCCTTGCTTCCAAAAGAGCCCTTAGGGTATGATCTATTTGGCGCGTGATTTGTTTACTTGGGCCATGGCGTTAAGTCGTTAACTAATATAGCGGCCAGATGCCTTATATCATGGCGGCACAACTGTAGAGTAGGTCACTGGAGTCAATCAGGTGAGAAAAGTGCAAAGTCACAAGTTATATAAAATAATATAGAGAGACTACCTGTGTAAGTTTGAGTTAAAAGGAGTAGAACAAAGGAAGAATATTTGAGGAAAAAAAAGAACCCATTACCTACTGACGCAGTGAGAACATAAGGAATGCATGGCGTGTAAAATTCTAGAATTGATAGTTCAATGTCAGTGTAGTCATCTAAAAGAAAATAGAGGTAGTTAAAGCTGAAACGTCGAGATAACTTCGTCCATTTTAAACTGTCATTCTAGAATTGGGCTTGCCAGCGCCCGAACGGACAGGCCGTCCAGACGCCCGCGCATTTCATGCATCCACGCGGGGCCCACGCCGTCCCCCGAGCGTCAACAACATTAAGAAGAGGGGGAGGGGCGGAAGATACCCAGCCGGTGCCGGGAGAAGGAGGAGACACCGATGCGTGGCAGCAGAAGACGAGGAGATATATGCAACACCCGATCTACTTTTGAAACATTTAGGTGCAACACTTCCGACATTCGTCTGAAGGCAGATAAAACACTTGAAACATGCATCTAAAACACTTGCAAAAACTACTTGAAACCGTTGCAAAAACATACGCAATGTCTAGATATAATACTTGCAACATATGTGTGAAACATATGCAACATCCAAATAAACACACTTGCAACGTGCGTCTGAAAAACAAATGAAACATTGGGAATAGAAGCTTGCAACATACGTGTACAACCATTGCAACATCCATATGTAAAACTTGCAACATGCCTCTGAAACATTTGAAACACTTCAAACATAGGCTTGCAACATGCGCTTTCAGCGTAACATCTACTTATTGCTTGGACGAATGGAGACTCGTCGACGCGAAGCTCGAGACCGGCGCGGAGCTCGATGACGTGGAGTGTCGTGGGAGGGGGAGCTAATGGGCGGGCTGCTGCGTGGCCCCGGTGAGCGGCTATGCGGCCACCGACTAGCTGGTGGGCGGATTCAGGCCAGACTGGGACAAAAGGAGATGTCGCACAGGCCCCACTGCCATTGAACGATCCGCTGTTTGCCAGATCCTTTGTCGAGTTCTCCAACGGTTGCGCATCTTGAGCATGGGCACGAGTCGCGAGGCGAGTCCCTTCGCCTCCGCGCCGCAGGCAACGTTTGTCGCCAATCTCGTCGGCTCAGGCACAAGCATCAATGGGAGGAGAAGCAGCAGGGGAGAGGATAATGTTGTGTTTGCGAAACGAGAGCATGAGAGAGGATAAAGATTGTGCTAGATCAATAGGAAGGAAGTAGCGTGCAGATAAGCATGGTGCGGGATTTTTTTTTGTTCGTGCGGGGATGCGCTTTGACGGTGGGTAAATTGTCCAATTCTGGCTAGGGCGTCGGACGCCCTAAGTGTAGCATTCCCGTTCTAGAATTTCTACACATAATGGGTTTCTTTTTTTCTTTGTTTAGATCCCAGTCCATATACACAGTCACAAAGTAAGGGTATGCTTGATCTCAATTAGATTATAATAATAGTAATATCTTGATTATACACGTACGATTATAAAAAAGATGGATTGATAATAATCATAATAAACTTGATTGTTTGTATTTCTGAATTATACGGACGTGGAGTATTATTAATAGGAGTACCATTCACCTATAATCTCATAAAAAACATGTTTGGGATGGATTATAAAATTGCAATAAGGCCATATTTGGTTTGGACCTCCTAAACTTTAGTCATCTAAACCAGGGACTAAACTTTTGTCACATGATGTTTGGTTTGGATGACTAAAAGGTACTCAACCTGACACCATCATGTTTAGGATAATCAAAACGCCCCTATTTAATGCTAACTGCTGCCATGGGAGATTTGGCAGAGGCAATAAATGAGGGGTATCCCGTGTCAAAGTTGTGTTTAGTTTCTTCTGGTCACAATTTGGTGACTAGATGACCAAAGGGCTTTTAGTCCCTTTTGGTCATAGTGCTTGGCTCTAAAGTAATTAAAAGAGACTAAATTTAGGTGTCCTAAAGTTTAGGAGGCACAAACCAAACAAGGGCCTAATTCGGTTGGATTATTAAAATCTAACTCAAAATCTAGAGTGTTTAGAGCACCTTCAAAATATTTTATCTGACTATAATTTAGTTAGGATCTCGTGATTTCCAACCGGTGCGTCGCCGACCACCACCAAGGACGAATACGTGGGTGGTCATGAAAACGCTAGTACAAAGGACGGAGTCGCTGTCCGACTGTCCGAGTCGGTCTCGCGATGCCGGCCAACTTGCTCAGCAAGAAGAGTGGCGTCATCAGAGCGGCCGGGTTTGACTTGACTTGTTGGAGATGCAGTTGAATCGGGTTTACTAATCGGCGTAGGAGCGACGCGAAAGGAGGCCGGCACCGGCGTGGAATTGGAACCGATCCAATTCGGAGGCGGCGGAGGAGGAGGGGAACTCTGCCGCGACTGCGAGCTCTGTCTGCCACCAAGCGCGGGCTTCAGCGTGTCTCCATCCCGGCCGTCGGATGGGACGTCACCGTGCAAATTGTATACTTTTACAAAACCCGGCCGTGAATACGTACAAGTTAGCTAAAAAAAGAATACGTACAAGAGTAGCACAGTACAGTACTACTTGCCGTACGCAATCGTAAAGGCCATTTCATAGTCTAATACTACAAAAGAATACTCGGTCGCGTCGTGTGCACTGTGCAGACGCCCGAGACGCGCACCCGCCGATGCTACTGCTAGCCTGCTAGGGAGACAGAGTAGGAACGCACGCACGCACGCACGCACGCACGCGCCCGCCAGGCAGACGACGAGAAGGCATCATACATGCAATGCGATGTGAACGAACCAAACACTTACCAGGGTCTGAAATTTTCTTCTGCTTCCAGTTATATATTGAATTGAATAAATGTCAAGGTGTGCTGGTGTGGACTGCACCCTCGCTTCTTCGCGAAACGGAAACCGGAGCGGCAGCAGCAGCAGCGCCCAACGGCACAGACGAAATGCTGGTCGCGTGGCGTGCGTGCGCCGATTGACGCTCGAGTGGGCACGGTGCCGGTGCCGCGCCGCCGTCCGGCCCGCCGCGGCTAGGGACGCTCGAGCCCGCACACAGTGAGACGGTGGTAGAAATCGAGCGGCAGAGGGGCGACCAAACATGTGACGTGCTCGGCAGCCATGCGGAGATCGGTTTACTCCATCTTTCAAGTTAAAGTGGCTTTGTCTGGACATATTATTTATCTAGACGAGATGCATAGTAAAATAGATGTTTTAATAAAGTCAAGGCGATTTATAATTTGAAACATAGGATATCATTTATATTTTTATACTAATCAGCGCAGGAAAGACGCGAACGGCCGGATGGAAATTACTTAGGCTAGTTTTAATAGAGATTTCATGGAGTTTGATGGACATTAAATATGCTGACATGACACCATGTTAATGAAGAAAGAGATGATAAGAGTTTTGTGGGAGTAGAGAGAGTTTCATGGGGATGAAACTCTTCTGTACTATTTCTAAAATATAAGTGTGTTGGAAACTGGGATATGAAATTGGCATTGAGACGGGCCTGAGTATCAGTTTGTTTGGGTGGCGGATGATGATCCAAGCGCGGGCTGCGGGGGGAAAAGAAAAAGATCCAACACGGTGTACTTGCCGTACGGCGGCAGCCGACAGGAGCACAGGGCTCAACTCCGAGCTCTGACCTTTGAGACGTGGTTGCCATTTCACCATTTGCTAATAGCGATTTGCTAACGACCAACAAGTCTCCATTTCCTTTCATAAACTACTGTGTATCAAAACTGGAGTGGCTGCAATTTGCTCAGCAGTGCACCAGCTGCCAGCGAAGGCCGGGGGGCGTGCTAACATTTTTTTTTTTTTGCGAGCGAGAGGAGAAAGAGAAACTGTGATAGTCTTGGTCACCGGGTTTTATTTTGCGAGCGAGGAGGAATTAAGATAGTCTTTGTCACCGGGTAAATTTGCAGGCAGACATCGTTCAAGTTCAATGGTGACATTTGTCGCCGCTGGAGTTTAGACACTATTGAAATATTTTTTTTTTGCTAGTGAAGAACACTCTTGAATTACGGTTATCTGTATCGGGCATTTTTAGCTAAAGGTAAGTGAATGGATGAAATTGACCATGAGTCATAGTGGGCTCAGGAGACCATGTTACAAGACAAATACTTCATCTGTCCAAAAATAGATCAACTCTTAAAGTTATCTTAAATTAAACAAATTTACATATGACCAGTTTTATAAAAAAATAAAAAATATATTAATGATTATGACATCAAATCGCGTTGAGATGTTGGTGAACAAGACGTGATAGTATCGATGTAGGTGGCTTGTACTTCCTCCACCCGAAAAAAAAGCAACGCTTAGTTTCTAAGAAAGGTTTAGTAACGGAAATAAAAGACATGACCCCGTTCGCTTATGCTAAAATTTGACTTATGCTAATACTTATACTGATTTGTTATGAGAGAAAAACATTATTTGTTGGCTGAAAAGTAGTTCAAGCGAACAGGGTGATCGTTGTCTCTACATTTGTTTTCGCTTCCTCGGTAATCACCACACATGCAAGAGAGAAGCTTGCGCCGAGTTGTTCGGCTGATGGTTTTTGCTGCTGATAAGCCGGTTGGTGCAGTTTTGCTATAAGAGAAAAATATTGTACCATACTTGATAAGTTGGGTGAATGGTTGAAATTGATTTTAGTGGGTCCTATGCATAGTACCTATCTTATGTCTCAGCTGCTTATCACCACACATAGTAGAACTGTATTTGTTTAGAGAATTTTTTTAGTCCACAGTTGCATTTTTCTGATGGAGGTAGTACTCGTTACGGTCACGACTTACTCCGTACGAACGAATGAAATCAACTCTTTTGAAAAAAAAAGCAGTGGTTGCGGGCGACCAACGCATAAAAAAAAGTCGTTCAGTCGTCTGATTTTTTTTTAATATAAGCAGTTGTCTGACTTGATCGTACGTAGGTACTGAGTACGTGCGTACGGCAAGGATTCGTCAGGCAAGCTGTTTGTGAAAGGGTTCAGCCAACACGTGAATGTCGTGCCGCGATTGAAGACCGAGGGGAGCACACGCGAGATCGGTCCACCTGTGACGTGAAGGAATCAAGGAGGTTACGATGACATGGAGATGGAGTGCAGCAGTTGGTAGTACGAAGCTACGGATCGCAGGACAGGACCGAGCGTCCTGCTCCTGCTCCTCCCCTCCGAGTCCTCAGGCTGCCAAAACCAAAGAAGCCCCATGTCCTGTGCCGAAGATACAGGGATCGTTACTCGCTGCCCTCACCTTGGCCTCCCCCCCAGACAAGACACCAACATCTAATCAAACGCTCTAAATTAAACGCCTACTCCGTAGAGACAAACACGTTCATGGATATATGCGTTTCCTCCGGTCAGGTGCCGGCAGCGGCAATTTTCCCACTGTAACCAGAGATGCATGCATCTATCCCTTCTTCAGGCAGCACACAGTCAGTCTCGCAAGTGATTTACAGCCCAACCTAGGACTCTACTCCGTATTATCCAATCCAACTACTAGTCCAGATGCAACGCCAAATGCCATCATGACATAACCACTACGAACTACGGGACGACACGACCGAACCAAATCCTGGGCATGCATGCGCATCCTTGGTTCCTTCCTTTCTAGGCACCCCCACTCAGTCCGCGTATTGCGTATATACCGCACGGCACCCGCATTTCGTCGCGAAAACAGGGGAATCTCGTAACAAGAAACAGTTGCGTGGCGTGCGATCGTGCGAACGCCGGGACGCGCTCTGCTCAAGTGGACGCGCACCAGCCGCCGTCACCCGCCGCTGCCGCTGGCCGCCGGGCGCTACCCTAGCACGCACGCTCCGCGTCCGCGCGCCCCCTCAAAAACGGAAACGAGCGAGCGGATCAGCAGCGTTGGCAGCGGGCGGCGTCGACCAACCAATCCCACCAATCCTGCGGTTTGAGCGGGTTCGTGCGTGCGTGACGGGCCCGTGACTCACCCACGCGGACGGACAAGGTCATGCCGTAACCAACAGGTCGTGCGGCCTCCTGTACGGGACATATCCATTCCAAACTGCGTGCGGCGACGGGCTCGGGTGGTTTCGCTTCCGCGTCAGCGCCCACGCGCCGGCCCCAGCCGCTGGTTTTGCCCTGTTTGCCTCGGAATTGTCGATTTGTCGTTCCGCTACTGCTTCTGCTTCTGGACTTTGCGACTTGGACCCTGTGGATGTGTCGTTTTGCCGTGAGGTCTGGGGGCTAAGGTTTTCTTGGAGAAGAGGTTAGGCTCGTTCGTATGGTTTCCAACGTACTAGAGCGTTTTCTGTGGGTGCATGGGATGGTTTAAGGTTGACTTCAAGCTGGAGATGGACTTGAGAGTTAACAACTTAGTATATAAGTTATTATGTCTTTTACACATAGCGTACCCATGTGTATAACAAAAACTATATATATATATATATATATATATATATATATATATATATATATATATATATATATATTTGTAAATAATAACATGACATAATTTGGAATGATGAGAATAGTAAAGTCTATTGTGTCTCCGGGACTCCACCTTTCTATAGAAAGTGTTATTTCTGTAAGTTTAACTTTATTTTACGGTGAGTCTTGCAATGCATGCACACCATTTGGCGGTAATTTATTTAGGGCCCGTTTGGATTCTTTGATCTAGATTTTAGTGGCTAAAGTTGAGAACTAAAAGTTTAGATCACTTTAGCTCATTTATGTGTTCTAAAGTTTTTATGAGGTGATCTAACCTTTAGACAATACTTTAGACCTCATGCTTGGAGCCTTTATAAGAGCTAAATGGTCTGAAGTTTATTGGCTAAACTTTAGACTATGAATCTAAACATGGCCTTAGCAAAATTGGCTCAATCAGATAATGCAGTTGGTTCATAGACTTGCCTTCTTTCCTAAACAAATGATTAAAATATGCTGCTCCAGCTACAAAGCAAAACATGTGAGAAGTTTTTTTTTATTATTATTATACACATGTCTCACAAAAAATGATATTTATACGGAACCATCGAACTCTATTTTGGTTTGCCGTTCTGGATGTATGGTTCGCTGGAGTTGCTGTCAAGTTAGCTGAAAAATAAATAAATAAATGGCTGCCTATGATTCCTGGAAACCTGGCAAGGAGTACTAACAAAAACCGGTTGCCGTAGGGAGTTAAGTGCTAAATGACAGCACATTCCGATTCACGTCAACCTTTTTCCCTCCAATTTCGGCCGCTCCGCTATATATAGAGGTTCCTTTTGGTCAACTCCTCTCCATTCCAAACTCCAAACAATTCAATCCGTGTCCACCGAAACTTTGATGGGATCAGGCCTCTCAAGCAGCCACCGGAGCAGCGCGTCGCTTCACCAGCCGCCGGCGACGTCGTCGCCGGCGGCCCCGCCGGCCCGGGTCATCGCGGCCGACGGCTCGCTGAGGGAGTTCGCGCCCCCTGCAGTCTCTGTCTCCGACGCGCTCGGCGCCGCCAATGCCGACGGCCGGTTCTTCTTCGTGTGCAGCGCCGACGCGCTCTACTTCGACGCCGACGTCCCGGCGCTCGGGGCCGACGAGCTGCTCCGGCCGGGGCAGATATACTTCGTCCTCCCCGCGGCGATGCTCGGCAGGCCGCTCTCGGCCGCCGACATGGCCGCGCTCGCCGTGCGCGCGAGCCAGGCGCTGGCGGCGGGAGCGGGCTCGCCGCGTAGTGGGCACGGACGACGCCCTCGCGGCTGCTGCGGCGGGTTCACGAAGGCGCGCGTCGTGCCGGCGCAGGCGCACGGCGACGAAGAGGTCAACGAGAAGCTGAACCAGAGGACTCTTGGCGGCTTCGAGACGACGGCTTCAAGTAGGCCGGCGAGCAACGCCAGGAAGTCTGCCGTGGCGGCGCGACCGGCTCCGCCTGTGAAGAGGGCGCTCAGCACCATCGAAGAGGATGCCGAGTGATAAAAAATGGCTTTAAGCGCGTGTATTGGACGCGATCGAGTGATACAATGCTGCACGAAGCCATAGGTCTGATTGATAGGTTTAGTTTTTCATTGGATTATTTTTTTTTTGTTTAGGATGTTAAAGACTTAATGGTATGCAAAGAGTTTGAAAGGATATGAAATTTTGTTATTTGGTCGATCGGCGTTTGTGTATTTAGACTAATTACAAAATTGATAAATTTTGGTTGTTGACTTGGTTCTTTTATCATTTCCCTTTGTTACGTTTGAGTGAAGCCCATTTGCAGTTAATTTTTTCTAATGATTGTAAAGCATGTTTTTTCATTAACAGAGAAGAAAGAGCATAGTAAAGCAACTCGCGAAAAAAAAACAATTAAAAGACGACCAAACACACATCATACATAAACTTAACGGCATACGAGCACATTCAACGACAGAAAATGATTGTATCCCACCATAATCCACAGTTCAGCCTACTCATTGATTCACCGAAGCAACACGTGTCGCATGATCGCCTTCTGTCGAAGACCCTGTGAGTTCACTGCTTCCATACCAATCATTTAGGGGATAATAAGTAGATCACAACAAAGAAAGACGTTCCTAGGAGATGAACTCCCTAACCAGTAAGCAGGAACTACAATTTTGATGAGCATGACTAAGTCCTCTTACGTTCTAGATAAACACATAAGGTTGATTTCAACTGCGTCCTCTATAGCGTAGCAATGGAAGAGAGTTTCATACATCTCTTCCTAGCCTGTCTTTTGCTGAAGCATGTTGGAGCAGTCTTAGTCTTGTCATTCATCGAAGCAATGACCTTGTTTGTCACTCTCTCATAGTCTCATCCTTCAGAACTCAACTACATCTGCCTTTCTTTATGAAAGTTCTAATCGCAATGTGCTGGTCCATCTGTATAGTTCGTAATGATAACATCTTCAGAAACATACAACCTTCAGTCATGCGTTGCAAATCAATTTTCAGCGAGTTTGCTCAAGTTATACTTAGAGGAAAGCAAACTTATTAGTTTTCTTTGTTTCTTGAACGTAACAGTCGTATTGTTTTCGTGTTTCAATAAAATACCAGTAGGGGCAATCCCTTCTCTTTCCTAAAAAAACACATAAGGTTGATTTCATGTTTGGGAAGTTCGGTATAGAGGAGAAAGAACTGTTTATTTTTTTTGTTTAGGATGTTAAAGACTTAATGATATGCAAAGAGTTTGAAAGGATATGAAATTTTGTTATTTGGTAGATCGGCGTTTGTGTATTTAGACTAATTACAAAATTAAATGAAAAATTTGGTTGTTGACTTGGTTCTTCTATCATTTCCCTTTGTTACGTTTGAGAATTTTTTTAATGATTGTAAAGCATGTTTTTCATTAAAAAAGAAGAAAGAGCATAGTAAAGAAACTCGCGAAAAAAACAATTAAAAGATGACCAAACACACATCATACATAAACTTATGACATAAGAGTAGATTCCGCGACAGAAGATGATTGTATCCCACAATAATCCTCAGTTTGGCATCCTAATTGATTCACCGAAGCAACACGTGTCGCATGACCGCCTTTTTGTTGAAGACCTCGTGACCTCACTGTTTCCGTATCAATCATTCAGGAGATAAGTAGAGCACAACAAAGAAAGACGCTCCTAGGAGATGAACTCCCTAACTAGTAAGCAGGAACTACATTTTGACGAGCACGACTAAGTCCTCTTCCGTTCTACATAAACACATAAGGTTGATTTCAACTGCGTCCTCTGCAATGTAACCTAGCTATGGAAGAGAGTCTCATACATCTCTTCCTAGCCTGTCTTTTTGCGGAAGCATGTTGGAGAAGTCTTGGTCGTGTCATTCATCAAAGCAATGACCTGTTTGTCACTCTCTCATCTCATAATCTCATCCTTCAGAACTCAACTATAACTGCCTTTCTTTATGAAAATTCTAATCACGATGTGCTGGTCCATCTGTATAGTTAATGATAACATCTTCAGAAACATACAGCCTTAAGTCATGCGTTGCAAATCAATTTTTAGCGAGTTTGCTCAAGTTATACTTAGAGGAAAGCAAACTTATGAGCCTCTCATAAGTCAATGGTTAGAAGCCTTTGTGTAGTTTTATTAGTTTTCTTTGTTTCTTGAACGTAATGGTTGAATTGTTTTCGTGTTTCAATAAAATCCCAGTAGGGGCATCCCCTTATTTTCCTAAAAAAATACATAAGGTTGATTTCATGTCTGGGAAGCTTTGTAGGGAGGGGAAAGAACTATTATTGCTGAGGGGAAATGTGAAATAAACAAATGTTGGAACAAAAATTACATTGTCAAGATGGCCGAGTTGGTCTAAGGCGCCAGTTTCAGGTACTGGTCCGAAAGGGCATGGGTTCGAATCCCATTCTTGACAATTAATTTTTAAAATTTTTTGCTCTTGCTCACTTCTGTCGGTTAACCCATTCTTGCCCCAGCTTACTTCTGTCGATTTACCTAGCGACCTGCCGACCTGTGACTTCGATGAACAAGCAGCATTGCAAGAAATTTATTTTTGCCCCAATTTACTTTTGTGATTACCTGGCGACCAGTTTCCTGCGACTTCGATGGACGAACAGCATGGCATGACGCAGTTCTGAATTTTGTGCTGCTGGTTGCAGAAGTGTCGGTCTCAAGATCAGCAGGTGATCCATCAGTACGACATGGACGAGGAGTCGAGGCCGCTTTGGTTTAGATTGATTAAGGCTAAATATTTGAACGGGTGTAATTTCTTCTCTGCTCCTAGTAAGGGTAGCTCTCAACTTTGGAAAGGGCTCCACAAGGTAAAACATTTGTTTAAATGGAGTGCCCTCTTCAAAGTTAAAAATGAGTTGAACTGCAGATTTTGGCATGATTGTTGGGTTCTAAATGTGCCTCTGAACTTATGAGGATCTATTCAGAATGGTTAGGGATCCGGATCGGGTGGTTGCTGATCACTTGGTAGAGGAGGAGTGGACAGTAGATTTTAGGAGATCCCTATTTGTCCGGGAATATAACAGATGGGTTGAGCTCAAGAACGAACTTGACACAATTGATTTAGATGAGGAGAATATAGACTTGTTACCTGGGGGTTAGAGAAGAAGGGGTTCTTCTCTGCCAAATCACTGTATAGGTTTATTACTGGTGGAGGGGCTGCTAGCAGGATTGCTGGCGTTCTTTGGAAATGTAGAATTCCTTTGAAAATCAAGTTCTTTCTTTGGCAAGTTTTCAACAACAAGCTGCAATGCGCCCAAAGTCTCTGTAAGAGAGGATGGAAAGGGGGTGAGAAATGTTGTTTGTGTGAGGGTACTGAATCAGTGAACCATATTTTGTTTGATTGCATCGTAGCTCGGATGATCTGGGGTTTTCTCCGAGAGATCTTCAAATGGACTGATTATCCAACATCTATGAAGCGTTTATCTGAATCGTGGCTTCAGGGCAAGGGGCCCCTTCTTGTTAGCTTAATTCTATTCATTTTTGGCCATTTGGAACAATAGAAACAAGATGGATATTGAGCACAAGTATCCAAAGTCTCCAACTGACATCATCTATATTGCATTATCGTATCTGCAGAAATAGAGCGTGCTCTTCAAGGAAGCTGACCGCCAGCGCATCATGCAAGTGAAGGACGAAAGGCTCCGCTGGATGAGGAACTTCAAGCCTAGCATAACTGTAGCGACAGATGTTTACGAAATTTAGTCTTTCTCTAAAATTGTTCTTTTGGTTGTCGCTTTTGTTTTTCCTAAGAAACTGGCTTCCCCATTAATTGTATCAAACTTGCTATCTTAAAAGCTGAGGTAAAACTCTCGTTAAGAGAGAGAGAGAGAGTCGAGGATCCCCTTGTTGCCTTGCATTACATAATGTAAATACAACAAAATGAAATAAAAACATAGTAGGGGGCAACCTCTCCTGTTTCCCTCAAAAAAAATCTTTTGCTGCTGCTTGCAGAAGAGTCCTTGGAATGCCTAGGACGGCATTCGCCTGTCGACCAAGTAACACGCCTCGGGCGCCCCAAGTTCGATGGCATTGGCATCCACACCACACGGCCAGGCAAACTAGACCTGAAATGCCTGATCGCGATGTCCTTCCCGAGTAGAGTAGTTGACCTCGAGGGTTGACTGAAGTCAACGCTGGCTTAGTCTCCTGCCGTTACTGTATCGAGTCTCTCCACCAATCCAGGCACTAGTATATCGATCTGTTCCTGGGCACCGGGCGCTGGCAGCCTGGCACTGCCAAGCAGCCTGATCAACCCGTCTCCCAGCAAAATAAAGCACATCCACATAGCAAACCATGCCGACGCCGCGGCCTTTCCACGGCGGAGCAGGACGACCGGCCGCCTGTCGTCGCCATCGCCACCGCCACCTCTTCCTGGCCCCGACGGCGCTGGTGCTGGTGATGGTGATGGTGCTGCTGCCTCCCGCTGTAGCGCAGCAGGCGTACGAGGCCAACGCGCAGACCGACTGCTACGCCAACAACGGCAGCTCCGTCCTCGGCTACACTTGCCGCCGTAGCAAGAACGGCACGGCGTCCCCGCGGTCATGCGACGCCTACCTCGCCTTCCGCTCCGCGCCGCCGTACTACTCCTCTCCCATCGCCGTCTCCTACCTCCTCAACGCCACCGCGCCCGCCGTCGCGGCCGCCAACGCCGTCCCCGTCGCCTCCCCGGTCGAGGACTCGCGGCTCCTCCTCGTCCCGGTCCCCTGCGCCTGCACCAGCGCGGGGTACTACCAGCACGGGGCGTCCTACGTCATCCAGTTCGACGACGAGACCTACTTCACCATCGCTAACAATACGTACCAGGGGCTCGCCACCTGCCAGGCGCTCATGGCGCAGAACCCCTCCCACGACAGCCTCGATCTTTATCCCAACATCTCCCTCACCGTGCCGCTCCGATGCGCGTGCCCGTCGGCGCCGCAGGCCGCGGCCGGCGTGAGGTACCTGGTGACCTACCTCCTCGGGTGGGACGACGACTCCAACACCGTCGCCGAACGCTTCCGTGCCGACTACCAGGCCGTGCTTGACGCCAACAGCCTCACCGACGACTCCACCGTGTACCCCTTCACAACGATGTTGGTCCCGCTCAAGGACCCTCCCACGCCGAACATGACTACCTTGCTGGAGCCCCCTGCTCCTGCTCCAGCTCCAGCTCCGCCAGCGTCGCATCAGCCGGCGAAGTCCACTTCTCGTCACTCGAGTGCAATAAACTGGCGGGCCATCTTCGGCGCTGGTGTGGGATGTGGTGTTCTTGTGTCGGGTGCCGTGTTTGCTCTGTTCTTGCTATGGCGTTGGTGCCGGCAGCGCGGCGACCGTTCAAGGAGGGCAGTTCCGCCGTCGTTTCTGGAGTATGGCGTGGCAGCGGAGATGAAGGGGGAAGAGGCGACGGCGTCGTGGATGTCTCCGGTGATGGTGGCCGGCGACGTCCGCGACGCGGTGGCATCGTTGACGGTTTTCGAGTACGGTGAACTGGAGAGGGCGACCGCGGGGTTCGCAGAGGAGCGACGTGTCGGAGGCTCGTCAGTCTACCGCGCCATGATCAACGGCGACGTGGCGGCGGTGAAGCGCGTTACCGGGGACGTGAGCGCTGAGGTGACCGTCTTGGGGCGCGTCAACCACACGTGCCTTGTCCGCCTGTGCGGCCTCTGCGTGCATCGCGGCGAGACGCACCTGGTGTTCGAGTTCGCCGAGAACGGCGCGCTCAGCGACTGGCTACACGGCCGCGACCGTGCGCTCGGGTGGAAGCAGCGGGTGCAGGTGGCGTTCGACGTGGCCGACGGGCTGAACTACCTGCACAACTACACCAGCCCTCCGTACGTGCACAAGAATCTGAAGAGCAGCAACGTCCTGCTCGACGCTTGTCTCCGTGCCAAGGTGTCGAACTTCGGCCTGGCACGCGCCATCGTCTCGGGCGCCGGCGGCGTGGAGATGACGCGCCACGTCGTGGGCACGGAGGGGTACCTGGCGCCGGAATATCTAGAGTACGGGCTGATCGGCCCTCACCTCGACGTGTTCGCTTTCGGGGTCATCGTGCTCGAGCTTTTGTCCGGGAAGGAGGTGGCGCCTGCTCGGGTCCACAACGACGGCGGCGGCGGCGGTGGCAGTGAACTATTGCTGTGGCACGAAGCAGAGAGGTTGGCCATCGGTGGTGACGGCATGAAGGACAAGGTGACGGCGTTCATGGACGCTCGGTTGCACGGGGACTACCAGTTGGATGTGGCGTTCGCGTTGCTCGGGCTGGCTCTGCGGTGCGTGGCGCGGGAGCCCCGGGCGCGGCCGTCGATGGGCGAGGTGTTACTGTCGCTCTCGGCGGTGTACGGCTCCACGTTACAGTGCGATACCTCGGACCTTGGCAATTCTGGCTCGACGGAGACACGGGGAGTGAAGCGCGACTGACTCTGACTGTATCGCGCTTACAGAAAGAGAAACAACCCGTGCAGAACTCTGCAGAGCTGTCCGCTGATGGTTTCTGCGACTTATAAGCCGGCTGATTCTGTTTTATTGTGAGAAAAAAAATGTTTATCATGTCTGATAAGTTGGACTGGTATTGAGTTATCGACTTGTGTTCAGTGGCGGACCTAGAAAAAATATTAGATGGAGCGAACTCTAGCAATAAGACTGAACACCAAAAAACGTATATAGACATTGTGATTGCACAAATAATAGCAAAACAATAAAGTAATGTTTGGATCTAATTCTCACAATGATTTTGAATAGTGGTTGTAGAATCTGGATTCTAAATAAAAAATGAGGGGTGTTTGAATTCTGGATTATTATCTTTACATAATGAGAATATCTAAATGGTAGTGTTAGAGCAGATAGTTGGATTCTAAAATCCCATTATAGAATCAAGTGTTTGGATCTAATTCTTATTACTGTATCTCATTGTCATTTTTCTTAGGAAATCCAACCAGAATCTAGGCCAACCACAGTTGCAAGATGATACATTTAATTTGAAGAATAAATTTTTGTCTTGCACCTAATAACCACTCAAAATACAAAAAAAATTGACTTGCCTCAAAATTTTATAAAGAGAAATTGTCAATTGACGTCACATAAGGCGAAATCGGCCATATATTTGTGTAGTTAGTACTTCCTCCGTCCCAGAAAGAATGCAATTTTACCACCGTGTTACGTTTTACTACCTTAAGTTTGACCATTTATAGATAAAAAAGTATCAGTATTTATGATACTAAATAAATATCATTAAATTAGTTATAAATTGTATTTTATAATAAATTAATTTAGAGTCATAAATATGAATACAATTCACTCGAAACTTGGTCATACATAAACCATTTTACGTGGCACTCATAGTTGCATTTTTTTGGTTCTGACTTTTACCATGTTAACTACCACATCCACGTGCACGTAGGAGCAGACGAAGCTTTTTTGGTAGTTGGTGTGGCGTCTGTCCTGCTGGGGGCCTTGGAGCAGGGCTATTCATACAACCCTTTGCCAACCACGGTCCACGGTAGCCCATACCGCTTGGATTCCTTCTCCGGTCGCACATGCGCAGAGACGAAGCCGCCACTAAATTCACCGAGCTTTGCAGGTCACGGAGACAGAGAGTGAGAGGGGAAAGACAGGGAGTGGTACTGAGGTTGGCTGGCCGGTAGCTTCGCTGATAGAGTGGGTTCGTTCCTGCTTGTTAAACAATGTAAATCTCGTTCGCTCGTTGGGCACTCAGATCGCTTGTGGCTCGGTAGCAAGCTAGCGGCCTCCCTTGTAATGTTGAAACTTTCTTGCCTTCTTAATGAAATGCGAGTCTAGCCTGCTTGCGAAAAAATATATGTGAAACCTATATATGCCAAAAATAATTAGAAATCATAAGTTCTAGTATCCTACGATTTATGAGTTTTTTCTATAAAAAATTTAACGTCGCCCATGACACACATGCGGCAAGGGTAAAGCAGTAAAAAAAAGGTCAAAAAGCACGTTTCGCGCAGAAGAAACAGTCGAAAATGAAGCACAACGTTGAGTTCTTTCGGCCCACGGTGTACAGTATGGAATCGTGGTTGGCGAGTGACTCTGCGTCTGCCAATGGCCTTGCCCTTTCTCTATGGGCCTTCTCTTCTTTTTCTCATTGGTAATGGGCTGGCCTATAGTACGTATACAGGTAATTATTTATGGGTACTTTTGGGTCGGGCACGCGAACGGAACGTTGGCCCCTCTGCACAACTCTGATTTTTTTTTTCGAAAGCACAACTCTGATTTCCGATTTTGTTTCTTTTTGGGAAAAAATGCAATCGTCAAAAACCCAACTGCTTCGCACGTTAATCAAGGGCACCGAGCAAATCTGAGCCATCCACCTCCTATGTCGGTTCAAACAACGGCCCCAATCGAACTTCCTCACCGACGTACGTGGCCGCAAGAAACGCCAGGCTCTCCGCTATATAGCAAGGCAAGGCCATCCAGATCGAACAAACCAATCCACCCCTCCCTCCCTAAACCCTAACCGCTCCGATCCGAGTAGATCGGCTCCGCCATGGCCCCCGTGCTCCTCGGCCCTCCCGCCATCCGCGGCGCGCGCCCACCGCCCTCCGCCGTCGCCAACGCCGAGGCCCCCGCCTCCCACCCCTTCCTCGACCTCCTCGACGCCGGCTTCAACGCGCCCGACCCCGACGCCAAGGCCAAGGCCGCGGGCGCCGAGCCGCCGCGCAAGGCGCGCACCGAGAACAACTCCGCCACGTACGCCAGCTCCGGGAACCCCTGCCTGGACCTCTTCTTCCAGGTGGTCCCGGACACGGCGCCCGACCGCGTGCGCGCGCTCGTCGCCGCCGCCTGGGACCACGACGCGCTCACCGCGCTCAAGCTCGTCGCCAACCTCCGCGGCGTGCGCGGCACGGGAAAGTCCGACAAGGACGGCTTCTACGCCGCCGCGCTCTGGATGCACGAGCGCCACCCGCGCACGCTCGCCTGCAACATCCCCGCGCTCGCCGAGTTCGGCTACTTCAAGGACTTCCCCGAGCTGCTGTACCGACTCATCCACGGCCCCGACGTCCGCAAGCTCGCCAAGGCCAAGGCGGACGCCGACAAGGAGCGCAGAGCCATGAAGGTCCGCGTCGCGAAGCTGGCTGAGCGACGGAGTCGTGCCCGCGAGAACTATTCCGCCGTCGTAGACGCCACCACGATCCCAAGCAAGCCCACGCTCGCCGACTACTTCACCGCCACGCTCGCCAGGACCAAGTCCAAGTCCAAGCGAAGCAGAAAAGCGGTGGCCGTGGCCCCGGTGGACACGGAGGAGCCTGATCAGGCGATGGAGGTGGAGCAGGAACCCGAACCCGAGGCGATGGCGGTGGAGCAGAAACCAGAGGTGCCTCAGGAGGCGGCGCCACAGCAACCGCAGGAGGAGGCCGCCTCGAAGAAGAAGGCCACGAAGAAGGTGCCCAAGGCGGCCAGGCTCGCCGTGAACGCGCTGGAGACGTACTACAGCGATCGCGCCTACCGCTTCCTGTTCGATTGCGTCGCCGAGTTCTTCGCCGACCTCCTGGCCTCTGATCTCAAGCAGCTCGCGCCCGGCGGCAAGAAGAAGAAGATCGGGCTCGCCGCCAAGTGGTGCCCCACGCCAGACTCGTCGTTCGACCGGACGACACTGCTCTGCGAGGCCATCGCGCGCCGCCTCTTCCCGCGCGACTCCAGCCCCGACTACGCCGACCTTTCGGAGGAGCACTACGCCTACAGCGTGCTCCATCGTCTCCGCCGCGAGGTGCTGGTGCCGCTGCGCAAGGTCCTCGAGCTCCCCGAGGTGTACATGAGCGCCCAGAGGTGGTCCCAGCTCCCCTACGCCCGCGTGGCGTCCGTGGCCATGAGGCGCTACAAGTCCCTGTTCAAGAAGCACGACGAGGCGCGCTTCGGCAAGTACCTGGAGGACGTGGAGGCGGGGAAGGCCAAGATCGCGGCGGGCGCGCTCCTGCCCCACGAGATCGCGGCCGCGGCCTACCGCGGCGAGTCTGACGACGTGTCGGAGCTGCAGTGGCGCCGGATGGTGGACGACCTCCGCAAGAAGGGCTCGCTGAGCAACTGCATCGCCGTCTGCGACGTGTCCGGTAGCATGAACGGCACCCCGATGGAGGTGTGCATCGCCCTGGGCTTGCTCATCTCGGAGCTCAGCGAGAAACCGTGGGCAGGCAGGGTGATCACGTTCAGCGGACATCCGGAAATCCACATGATCAAGGGAAAAACCCTCAAGGACAAGCTGAGCTTCGTTCGAACTATGCAGTGGGGATTCAACACCAACTTCCAGGCGGTGTTCGACCGCATCCTCCGCACGGCAGTGGACGCCCGGCTGGCACAGGAGATGATGATCAGGACCGTGTTCGTCTTCAGCGACATGGAGTTCGACCAGGCTTCGGCGAACCGGTGGGAGACCGACTACGAGGCCATCAACCGCAAGTTCCGGGACGCTGGGTACGGCGACGTGGTGCCACAGATCGTGTTCTGGAACCTGCGGGACTCGCGCTCCACGCCAGTGACGTCGACGCAGCCAGGGGTTGCGATGGTGAGCGGATTCTCCAAGAACTTGGTCAAGCTCTTCTTGGAGAACGATGGCGTGGTGAGCCCGGAGGCTGTCATGGCCCAAGCGATCGCCGGCAAGGAGTACCAGAAGCTAGCCGTGTTCGATTGATTCATTGAGGCGACTGACGCGTGGGGGGTCGATCTTGCTCTTAAATGTTCTCTGCACGAATGTGGGATAAATGCTTGGCATATGTTTTTCGTCCTGTATAGTTTTCGGAGCTAGCCTTCGTCTCTTTCATTTCTCCAGTTGATTGTTTTTGCTTGGTTAATCCTAATGAAAAAAATCGTTGTCTCATTTGTTCTCATATAAAAGGCTAATTCATTTGTCCAGGTTTTTGCTTGAGATTGTGTTGGTATATTCGGCAAACAAACACATTAGTCGCTACTGTGCTTGTTTTCACGCTACATGTGCTTGTTTTCACGCCTTAATTTCTTCTGAGTTTGTTAAAGTATTTGAAGATGCTTAATTATTTCTATGTCTGGACATCTGAGATCAATCTCTGATTGGGTTACGCTTCAATCTGAGCCCTGAACAATTAGTTTTTTTTATCAATTACTGTTGCGCCTTGCTTACATTCTTATCGGGAATGGCTCAATAGTCGATTCAAGGTCACAAGCTGCATTCTAGCTGATTGCTGATATGAAAAACCAAAGCAGCTGGGCAATTACTGCTTCTGAATATAGAAGTTTCAGAAGAGTACAGACTGCTGACTGAACAGCTCCCAAATTCACTGCAAAGAATCAAATTCTTATGTGTGTTTGTTTCTGTAGCTACATTTAGCCTGCAGATTCCAAATTCTTGCCTATTATCAAAATTTGTTTGCCCAACAAGATAATGGGTGTCCACAGGATTTCTTGTTTAACCATTTCGAAGATTTCTCGTCTAATTTTACTGTAGTCCACATTATCTTGGCTTAACACTGCTAATTCTATCCAGATGTGCTTAACTAGCCCTGCTGGTTCAGCCATAGGTTGCTGCATTATTTTGTTGATGAATAATATTCAGTCCCATGTGATCCAACATCAGTAGTGCTGTTTCTTAATGAGCACGGTTAATTGAAGTTACCATTGTCAATAATAAAAGACTTTTCAGTAGTTTCCAACCAGTAATGGTGCAATCTTTTTAGTAGTTTCCAACCAGTAATTGTGCAGGCAGTTCGGGGGCCCTAGATTCTCCTGTATAATATCTTCCTGAAATTCTTGTTGTCCTTTGACCCCTTGGTTGTCTTTGTTCTGAACTTCTGATTTGTAAAAAGTTTCCATGACAAACTGAACTCGTGATGTCGGATAGGATATGAGTTAGTAGGTACTAGCTACTAGGAATCAAGGAAAGTTTTGATCGATGTTCTTGCATTTTGTTGTCTTTCAATTCATGAGACTGCATTAGAAACTTCTTTGCTGAATCGTTTGCAGTGCTCTCCAAAGAAATGAGTTACACTTTCCTAATTTAACATGTGTGTATACAATTATCTGTTTAGGCTGTGAACACGATATATGGATTCTTTCATCTTAGCTCTTTCAAATCTTGTGATAATTGTTTATTGAATACACACAACTCTACTTGAACTAACACTGAACTAATTAAGCGTCAGGACATATCTAGGGCTATCTGTGCAGAAACTCTTTTCACATTGGCTAGCCATCTGTGCAGAAGTCTGCCACCAGAAGTAATGGTAATAGCTGAAACAAGATGTGAGGCTAACGGACTATTGTTGATCGTATCCACTGCTGATATCGCTATCATCATCTTTTAATCTACCTGAATCAATCCATGTTCACCTTACGCCACTTAGCTTGAACCTGGAGTTGCATTTCACAAATACAAGTCATTATTAGTGTTGTTCCAGACCAGAGACATTAAATTGCATTACTTGGGTGACATGAAGTTCCTCTGAGCATTTATCGTTGTCTCTTGAACCAGGGTTGCAGGTTGCTTCAGCAATTTATTTACCAGGGTTGGCAGTGCAATCTTGCCTATCAGCAGATTAAGATAGAACTTGCCTTACCACATATAGAAGCTAATAGACATTTTCTTATTTCAGACCATACTACAAGATCGTGTGACCTGTGTTCTCAATCCTCTGAGAGCTGTGATCACCTCTTCTTTGACTGCTCGGTTGCACGATCCTTCTGGAGTCACCTCGGTTGGGATCCAAGTTTGCTGCCCTCCGTTGAAAGCCTGTGGGAAATCCCATGCCCAGATCACATCCCCAAGGAGTTGTTTTCTACTCTAGTTCTGCTCTGCTGTTGTAACATATGGAACCACAGGCATGATGTGGTTTTCAGGCACCTCGCCCCCAGCTTGCAAAGACTCCTAGCCTCCTGCAAAGCCACCTGCAGGGACTGGAGCTGGTCGGTTGAGCGTAAGGATAGATGGATAGTTCAGAAATGGTGTGAAATATTCTCGGCAATGTAATCTCCTCCCCTCCATTGTACTTCATCAAGGGGCTCGATCCCAAACTTGTAGGTGCCACGCACCCTCCATTACCGGCTTTCCGGCATCTATGGAAAAGCATTCAGGTGGGGCCCTCACCCCTCCAGTGACGTCTTCAAAAAAAAAGACCATACTACAAGACAACTCAGGTGATGGAGAGGATCATTTGGAATAAAAATTACAACTTGTCTGGACTCTGTAATAACAATGACGTTATATATTAGCTTGCGGACTCTGTAATGTCTGCACTCTTATAACAAGGATTCAGGCCACATAGAAGCTAATGACTGCTATCTTGTTGTCTGCTATATTTTCAATAAATTAACTTGTTGTATGTAAGTGGTGGCCATCCTGCTTGCGGACGTTAGTGGGCTTGCCCGCCAGTCCCACTGGTCGCATAGCCCGCTTATTAGCTTGGTGGACAGCCTTGCGGCTGGCGGACCGTCCTCGACCTGCCCCGCCTGCAAGCATACGGGAGTATATCCCTCACGAAACATTTATACGGGAGTATATGGCATCATCCGCCGCAACCAACAGATTCCTGCTCAGTTTGCATGAATGAATCAATCAACCAGCAAGGAACAAAAAGATTTTATCATAAGACTAATAGTATGAGTTGCACACGATCAAAATAGGGTTTGGTTCAATAAACTTCGTTATCAAAAGCATGCAAACTTTGGACAGTCCCGTCTCAATTTAACTGCGTTTTACAAAAAAATTCTCCCTCCAATCTGAATTTTTATTTTATAGGAGAGCACCTCTTCTAAAAAAAAGGAGAGGACGATGAATGGCCCAGATCCACAATTCAATAATCCAGTTGCCGGTGAATTGAAGCTGGCTAAGCAAATTTAACATTTTTTAATAATTAAAATACACATGTTTAAAGTTTAAACCATCACACAAAATCACAACCCCACATGGCTGTCGTTGGAGTTGTGCCAATCAGGCTCCATCAATCAAATAGTGAGAAACAAAAAATTAATAAGTCTGGCTTTTTCACAACTTGAGCAATAAGTGTGTTGCCATGAGATTTTATATTAGATATACATAGAAGGAAAAGGGAGTAGAAACAAACTGCGGTTAGGATTAGGTTACCTCAAACATAACTTGTTGTAGCCAACTAGGAAAAGTGCAACTAAATAAAGACCAGAAAGGACAAACATGAAAGACTAGAAGGAACAAAAAGGAAATGAACAAACCGCACAAACAAACCATTACAACAATCTAGATACAATATTTTAAAAAGATTGGATTATTCGCTAAATATGAACACTACTCCTTGTTAACCACTCTACTAGCGTGTGTGTGCTTGCAGGAGGAAACGTCTAGATCTGCTCATTCTTTCTGTACTTTATTTTCTTCCTTCGCCACCTGCTCGCCCGGCCCGGGCGTCACTGCCACTAATTCCCGAGATCTTCTCCATCTCCTACTCGAGTGCATGTCTCTCACTAGTTCTAATAGCACAACACTGCCTTTGTCGCTGTTAAATCCCAGCAACCTTCTTCCTCTCCCAGCTGGCAATCCGGCATCCCCACTATACACACCGCCCAACCGACCTTTCCTACAACCTCAGTGACGCTGCCCTGCCCCACTGGCATCCTGGCCGCTACCGTTCGACCCCTTCTAATGTCGACATAGCTTAACACATGTGCTTGTGTGCATGCCC
The DNA here is from genome assembly GCA_022457205.1 of Saccharum spontaneum. Taxonomy (NCBI): domain Eukaryota; kingdom Viridiplantae; phylum Streptophyta; class Magnoliopsida; order Poales; family Poaceae; genus Saccharum; species Saccharum spontaneum. The sequence goes on from CM039618.1 coordinate 46,827,680, forward strand.
AAAAATTATCACCGTGCACGTGCAAAATTAAACATTTACAAGTTATTAATGGTTAAAACTCAACTTGAGAAGTTGTCTTATGCCTTTTTCAAATATATATACCATCAAAACTATATTATTATGTCATCAAAATTTGTGTGGTTATTTTATTGTCTAACTTTTCCTCCACTAGTTATTTATAGATTAATGTTCTTTGGTTTAGAGATTCTGGTTGCTCCACCTGGTCGCCAACAACACTTGTTTTGTATAAGTGTGTTCCTTTCTATCGAACGTGTTGGGATATCTCCAATTGGCTATTGCAAAGCTTGCAGACTGGGTTGTTCTCTTCCAACCTCAGTTTTCTTTAGTATAGTTTATTAGGCAAATAAACTACATTTGGGATCTTTGCCTTCCAAATTGACAAAAGCTTCATCTTTAGCGTGTTTCCACTAAATTGGGTAAGATATGCAGTACGTGTTGGTGTAGTTCCCGTCGTCTAAAGTTCATATCCTCATAGTGATGGATGCAATGAGAAGGGCCGTCTACAGTTTATATCTTCATATCCAAGTGATGGATGCAATGAGAAGGGTCATTTACATTTCATATCCTCATATCCAAGTGATGGATGCAATGAGAAGGGACATGAAATTGCCTCATGTCCTTACATAAAGAATGAAGGATTTATTATGTCATCAAGAAAGGGGATCAATGGCAAGCAGGCAAGCAAGAAGCAAGATGAGAAAGCAACTTACAATAAAAGGCATTGCATTCGCTACACTTGCTATGGTAAGGAGATATCACCCTACGCTTTGGTATCAATATTGCGTCTTAGAAACAATAAAAGCTACTCCAAGTCAGCAATATTATATGTACTAATTAGGTGCTATATAGGATTTTTTACATGCCAAGTAAATAAATAGGGGAGAGAGAATGAAACTATATCATGTGCAAGATACAATTTTATCACAATATCTTTTGTTTTGGCACTAAAGTGAATGTTCAACCACCACTCTCATAGAAACAACATCGCAACATTATTTTAAAACAATAGAGGTGATGTTATATGAGGTGATAGTATTAATACAACATCAAGCTACTCCTAGTGGGCAGTGTCATATACATTTATTAGATGATCCATGGGATGTTTTGAGCATTAACTATGAAAGAGAATGAGATACAACTTTGGCATGAAACCAACAATAGAGTACTAAATTTAATAGTTTGCACCCAGCTTTCATATGCCAATATATGAATCAATTAATTAATTTGACAGTGTTGAATATTGTAGCATAATACTATGCATTGTAGATTTATTTTTCTTTTCGGTGAAATTTAATACCCTCCATGTGATGTGGAAACCTATATACATGAGTATAACACCATGGACTCAGAGCAACCTTACCATGAAGAAGTAACACTTTCATCAATAGAGTACTCCGAACTTAGATTCACTTCTTAACAAGCATGGCACCAATCAAAGGTACAAGAGATGGATTGCCGAAAATGTTCCATCTTAGGATTATTTAGAATTTAGGACACATGAATCATAGTAGACGTTAAAACTAACTCTTCAAAAACTTTAACAACAAATGCATCAACTATGTAAACTAAAACACTGTAGATGGATTGATTGATTGATAATGTTGCATAGTTAAGATGATCTTTGAGTCGAACCTCTCAAAGTGGAATGGCTCCTATATCTGGCGTAGTTTTGATCAACATCTTTAACATAGGATAGACGTTTCCATCCAAAGCAAGGTTTTGAAACATAGGATTATTGAAACATAGGATTGATGTTTCCATCCATAACTTTAATGTGTGTAAGGATTTCTCCACTTTTCATTTGTTTTGGAGATTACAAAGTATGTCCGCATATATTTTGTAGAAATAGCTAATTGATAAGAGATTGATCTATTCATTTCAATGGAACATGGCATGCACACACACCATGATCTCATGTAGATATATAGATACTCCAGAGTGTTTGTTTGGATAAATCCATTCCCTCCTAATACAAGTGGATTGGAGTGGAAAATTAATAAACTAATTTCTCATTAGTCCCTTCCAACGCTTGTGGATTAGTGAGGATTATTTTGTTCCCATATGTGTCATGAAAAGAAGTCACTTTACCATCACCAGAAAAGGTCTAATGCAACAATGTTTGCGGATGATTTCCTCTCATTCCTCTGCACATTATCGCAATACAATTAGAAACAATAGACCCATCTGCTCGTGTATTTTTTTGGCAAAGCAACGTGATGTGGACTGAAGGGCGTCTAGCCTAGTTACAACCTAGGAGGAGACTAGGAGAGAGAGGCATGAACCCACATTGCTATACCATGGATATAAATACAACCCTTATTTTAAATGGGTCTCATATTTGTTTTCCCCTAATTGATGCTACTATGCTATTTAGAAATTTTTATCTTGTTCCACCAATTAGAAATATATTTAATATAGTAGATAAAATTTAAATTGGGATGTATTAATAGCCAAAAAGAGAGTGAGAACACCCATATATAGGTGGTTGCTTCCAAGCCAAATCATGGTCAAGAAATTAAAGTAGAATTTTCTCTCAAGGGCATATATATGATCTTATGAATGTGACCTTAGATCTATACTTAGATTTATACCCCCTAGAATAGACACAATAACTTAATATTTCTCTTATTACTACTATATGGTATTTTCTTGGAACATCAATTTATATAATGTGGCAATGTTGGGTAAAACATCAAGCTACTCCCAATAGAGAGTATAATGTACATTTATTAGATGCCATGTAAGATGTTTTGAGCATTAATTATGCAAGGGAGCGAGATACAATTTCAAAACGAAATCCAATAATTTGGCATTAAATTCAAAAACTTGAACCCACCATCATAAGCACAATATATGAAACAATTAGTTACTCTGATCATATCAGATATTGTGATATAATACTATGCACTATAGAGATTGTTTCTTCCTATGAATTTGATGTCCTCCATTGACATGGAAACCTCGATATGAAAAAAAATATTGTGGATTGGGATCAGTCGTACCATCAAGAAGTAGCACTTGCATCAATATATTACTCTAAGCTTAAACTCGGGTTCACTTCTTAACTAGCAAGAATCCAATCAAAGTTAATTGTGATGAATAACGAAAAAGTTCTATCTCCAACTTATCGAGAATTTTATGCAAGGATAATAGTAGACATATGAAATTAACTCTTTGAAAATCCAACTATGTTAAATTGAAAATCTACAAATGAATGGATCTAGGTTAGCTCCTCGATTGATTTATTATACATGTTGAAGGCAATCTCTGACTCTTGCCTCTCGGAGTGTAATGGATTTTGCATCTTCGGTGTAGTGTTGATCATTATCTCCAAGACAGCTGAGATGTTGTCATCACACAATAGCTTTGGATCTGACAAAGTCATACCACATGTATCTCATAATAATGGGAAACTAAGAATAGACTAAACAATTCATTTTAATTGAGTATGACATAAGCGCACACCATGATCAACATTAGATGCTACTAGTTCTATATATGTGTTTGTTTAAAAATTCATTCCATCCAAAAACACATGGATTGATGTGAAAATGAATTAACTTCCCAATATTCTCTTCCAATATGTATGTATTGATGATGATTTTTGTATTTCTAAACTAGGCTAAAAAGAAATCACTTCATTGTCACCACAAAAGTTTAATGAAAAAACATTTAAGGATCAATAGTCTTGTTCCTCTGCAATACACCATGATAGTTAAAACTAGAAACAATGGACCTCTCTGCTCATGAGTTTTTTTTGCCAAAACAATGCCCATGCTTCTAGGTTGAATGGAATTTGGCTTATTGCGATCCACATATATTCTTCCATTGTCATATCATTAATGAAAATAGTGCACTAAGCTTGAAAAAATAGGATAAAGCCAGTGGTTAGACAAGAATCATACTGTCCGTAGCACCGCAATGAATCAAGTGGATCATCTTATGGAGGAGGCGAGGGGTGGAACAAATGAGGTAGACCTTATGTGCTACCAAGCAAGTTTAGGGCAGCAATAGGGGTGGGAAACACAAAACTAACTTCATGCCATGGAGATCTACATGAAATGAAAATTTTAATGATGTTTTCCTATTTAAAACAAAGAACATAGAAAGCCTAATAAGCAACCAGAAACATTGTGTTTCTCCTTCTTTGTCTTTTCAATTGCTACACCATTATCTCTTACACATGTGAATTGGGTTAGGGTTACAGTTAGGGTTAGGATCCAAGTTGGAGTTGTTACTTTTGGTGATTTTGCAGTTGGTAGCCGACAATGATGGTGGGTTATGGATACTATAGTGTCATGTGTTGTTCTAATCGATGGTAGTGAGGTAGCATTGGTTGGCCAATGGAGGTGGAGGTGGGTAGGTGGCTTCATGCTAACATCCTCAAAGGGGCTAGATTAGGCCCACAGTGTACGATAGTGGCACATGTTGTGGCACGGGAGCTATTGGAGACGAAAGAGGAGGATGGCATGAGGGTGAACAAATGCGAGATGGCAGTGTGAGCATAAGATGGCTGGTGGTAAGAAAGACAATGTTGTAAGGAAGGACTAAAAGATACCGTGTCACAATCCATGTCATGGGCCATGGGCAGGTCGTGTAAAGACCATCCACCCATAAGGAATTACCTAATAAATAGACAAACACGCATGCAGCCAACTAGGAGAGATGGAGGCACGAGCAGATGGAAGCATGAGCCTTTGGCCATTGCAAAGAACTCTTATTTTACATGGGTTTTATATTTTTTATTAATTGATGCTAGTTACAAAACTGATCTTAATCCATCAACTATAAACTCATATTATATCCCTATCTCTATATCTACCTAATATTAAAGACCAAAGCGCTTCTTCTAAATCTACTTTTTTTCTCTTCCCAAACTACCTGTTTTTCGTCCTGCTTTTGTATTTTCTAAACTATCACCACGTCCTTCGTATCGATTTAGATTCATGACCCATATTCATACGTTGGCACCATAAAGCGATGACACAAAGTCTGATTTTAATATATATTGGGTTCTGTGCAATGCACAATAAAATTTGGAGTGGGTTGTAATAAGAATAATAAATTGTGAAAAAAGAGAGCTGGAAGGTTCCCGCAGTCGGTTATTTCAATTCCAAGCCGACTCGTGGAGCAGAATAGTAAAATTTTCTATGGCCTATGTTCTTATGTAGGTGGCCTTCGGTCTACATTGAGATTTGCATCCCGTGGAATACACAGGAATACAAATATACAATAAGCTAAGAGCACACCTCCAAAAGTTTTTCTAAAATTTACTCTCTAAATCATCATTTAGAGTCATTTGAGTAAAAAATGTTTTCTATATCTTTGTACCCTTCAATAGTTTTTCTATATCTTGTGTACACTCTAGAGAGTCATCCTCGCTCTTAATCTTTGACTAGTGAGAAATCCAGAATATAGAGGATATCTATGTTTGAAGATCTAATTAAAGAGGCTCATTGGGGGCATTTTTTCACCAAATCTCTATTCCTATAGATTAGGTAGGATATAAAGAATCTCATGGGATGCTCTAATATTAGTCTTAGGCCCTATTTGGATTCATTAGCTAATAATAGTAGCTAGCTAATATATGCTAGCTAACTATTGGCTAGCTACTTAATTATTATCTAGGAGGGAGTTTGGATACACAGCTAATTGACATGGTTGGGTTGTTGGTCCACCTATTAGCTGCTATTATCTCATTTGGTCCATCTAGTGAGATAGTTGTTACCTATTAGCTGCTATTTTCTCATCTAGTCCAACTGGTGAGATAGTTGTTATCTAAAGGTCCAACTAACAAGTATTCCCTCCGTTCTAAATTATAAATCGTTTTGACTTTTTTGATACATCCATTTTGCTATGCATCTAGATATAATAATATGTCTAGATACATAGCAAAATAGATGAACCAAAAAAGTCAAAGTGACTTATAATTTGGAATGGATGGAGTAGCTATCTATCATCTATATCTGTTTTGGTAAAAAAGATAATTTTTTTTTGGAACCAAACAAAGCCTTGTACAACCCTGTACAAATCTCAATGGATATCTACTATTATACAATGGTATTACATCAGCACAACAGGCCCACGCGAGGAAACATGTTCGCTCGTGGGCTTACCGTTACTGGACCGCGTGTGTTTTCACACTATATACAACGCGCAGGTGGTGTCCTCTCCAGCGCCCCGCCAGGTCATATCTCACATCCTACCAAAGCGTCGCTCCCCTTCCTCGTGCTGTGAGCGTCGTGGGGAGGAAGACGATTTCGAGGGAGGGAGGGAGGCAAAGGTGAGCTCGCCCGCTCCAAGCTCCCATTCCTCTCGATTCCGGTATCTCTCGTACGTGTTGTCTCGAGGTGCTGGATCTCCCCCACTTTCCTCAAACTCTGTGTGGAGATTTGAAACCATTTCGTCGCTCACGATCGAACGCGTCAGAGGTTTTGCAGGATCGTAGCGCGGCGCCGCGGCCGGCGTTTGTCGGCGGAGTTGGCGTCCATGGAGAGCACCGCGGGGCCGAGGAAGAGGCAGCAGGCAGCCTCGGCCTCTGGATCCGTGGCCCCGTACTTGCCCGAGGAGCTCGTCCGGAACATCCTCCTCTACCTGCCTTCCAGGTCCGTCCACCGCTGCCGCGCCGTTTGCAAGGACTGGCTCCAGATCGTCTCCCACCCCGAGTTCGCCGTCGACCACCACCGCCTCCAGCCGACGCTGCCCCTCATCTCCTTCCTCCGCGGCGGCGCCGGCGACGGTATCAAGGCGGAGACGGAGACGACGGGCCCCGTGGACTGCTGCGTCGACGCCTTCGACCTCGGCGCCGCCGGCAGTTTCCGTCCGGTCGTCCGGTTCACCGACAAGGAGGAGCGGTGCGCCGGCGGCTTCCACATCCTCGGCTCCTGCGACGGCCTCCTCCTCCTCAGCTACGCCGACCGCTTCTACGTCTGCAACCCGGCGACGTACCAGTGGACGCGCCTCCCGACGCCGCTCCGCGCCTCGTGGTTCGCCGGCTTCTACCGCCACGACCCCACCGGAGAGTACCGCGCCTTGTTCTACCGGGACCAGTGGCCCGGCGAGGACTACTACATCATGGTGCCGGACTCCAGGAGAGGGAGGGGAATCGGCTTGCCGGCGGAGAAAGACGGGTACAAGTTCAGGGGACAGCCGTATGGCCCGCCGGTCCTGCTCCGTGGCCACCTCCACTGGATGCCGCGGCAGATGGAAGGCTACGGGATACTGGCGTTCAACACGACCACCGAGGCGCTCACGGTTATGTGCCCTCCTGTGATTCAGGAGCACATGTCGTTGGCTGCGGTGGGCGACGAGCTCGCCATGGTCAGCTGCGGCAACGATGTCACGATGGTCGAGCTCTGGCTTCTCAAGGATTACGAGAACGAGATCTGGGTCTGCATGCACCGGATCCGGCTGCCGGCGGTGAAGGTCAGCACCTTCACGTTCGATGAGTCCTGGCGCATGTTCTTCATGTCAGAAGAGGGAGTTGTGGTAGTTACCCCAGAGCAGAAGCTGGTGCACTATGACATGAATGGGACTCTGCTGGAAAGCTTCCCTTGCGATAATGGCCGCCATCTCAAGATTGCTCCGTATACCTTCAAGGAAAGCCTCGTTCGGCATGCATTCTTTGAGAAACAGGATTGCAATGCCGATGATCATGAAGATGAACCACAACCACCACCTTTCTTCCAGGGGTTGTAGGCTCGGTGGTGATCTCCTGTGGACCTTGGTTGGAGTTGATCGATCAGCAGTTCATGCTTCTGATATATTACAAGTTACAACCTCGGTACATGAAGTGAGAGTAAGCTAGCTTTCCTTCTGCATCTCTTTTATGTTCAATAATGTCACTATGTTTGTCTCCTTGATGGGAGGCGACATTGTGCAAACTGATTCCCATCTCTTGTTAGTTCGATGTTCCAATTCCAAAACTATTTCTGTTCAGTTTTGAGTATTCCTGAACATTTGTTTTAATGTAAAAGCCTGAGTTCGTGCTTCTTGCAATAATGCAATATAATGTACTTTCTGGCCATGGTGGCGGCTGTTCGATTTATTTTCAACTATTCTACTATATATTTGATCTATTGTTGTGTCTCCAGTATTTAGCGCATTTGTTTGATAATTGGTGTATTTAGCGCATTTGTTTGATAGATTATTCCATTATTTGATCTAGATGTTTGCCTCCAGTATTTAGCGCATTTGTTTGATAACGGATGTGCTTAGCACATCTGTTGATTGATAATGGATTTGAAATGGAAAATTCTTGTCTATGTTCGTTGGATTTTGGAAGCGAAGAACTACTAGCGGTGCCTGCCCTCTTCTTCTTTAATTTTTCCACTTTATTAACAGTAATTTCGATCGTGCTGTTTATTTAACTGCATATCTTTGGTGTGGCGCTGTACACTGTTTCGTACTAGTTGTGAAAGTTATTTTCCCTAGCTGGTGTCGATCAGATTCAGGTTTGGAAGCTGGCACGTGACCAGTAATATATGGAAACTGCCGTCTAGGTTAATTATTGTTTTTACCTGAATCTCAATCACAGTATAGTAGTAAACAAGTAAACGATCATGGTATATATGCATTTGTTTGACTGATACCTGTACTAGTCATCTAACCTGAACCATCAACTGCATATAGCACTGCTTCTTTTTTTTTGGGAATGCATATAGAACTACTAATCATGTCATATGTTGCTGCTTATGTAACATGGAACCTAATGTTTGAACATGTGCATATTCGATTGGCAATTGTTATGAATTGGAATATGTGTTTTCTTCTTTTCTTATAAAAAAAACTATATATGTTTAGCTTCAGTTGGTTAAATTTGTCCTGAACCTGCAATCCTACACCATCAGCATATTAGGTACTCTATAAGCTTTTAGAGACTACTTTATTTTGTTACTCGAGCTCTAGGCTTGAGGGTGACACTGATATGTGGTGACATGAAAATGAATACCTTTGTGTTGAATTTGACGCTAGTTATGTTTACTTTATAGTTCTTAGTTCCTTCTGTTTTGCGATGCTTACAATTTGAGAATTGAGAACGACGCCGTTTACCTGGTTAATGTGTTTTTATTTACCATCTGTTTCTAATATGAGATAATGTTAGTCATATATGTTCTATTTATGAGGTACGCTCTTCAGGAGTTGCTTGTGTTTTCTCCCATACAATGATGTTGCGGAGTGAATATCCCGGTTTTTGGCCGTTCCGTAAAGTTTACCTGCGTTCACAAGCGATGAACTGCACTCATCGTATGTATATATACTTGCCTCTGTCTGTAATGGTCGGCTTCCTCTTCCGACGGGTACCAGTTTTGGTGGATGTGGACGTCCAGTAGATAATACGCTTGCCTGAAAAGTCATAGCTGAAAGTACTGTTCATTAATTTATTGCGAGAGAAACACATTGTTGGTTGACTGAAAAAGTACGGCTTATAAGACAAACAAATAGGGTGTTCGATAGTTGTACACTAGCATAGATGATAACATGAATTCCAAAGTGACGACACTGCTGCTGCAATTGGTGTCTTCGTTCCGCACAAAGCTAGCGTTGCTGGTCTATTTCCTCCGATCCTCCTAGACTCCGCCGCGCCGGGGAAAACAAAGAGCCCTGTCACTATATACAATGCGTCCTGCCTGCGCCCGTGCCCCGACCAAAAGAAGCGGCCGATATGGAGTCGGCGGAAACAGAAATGGCGCACGCTGCGGCGGCGGCACCACACAGCGCCACCATCACGAGGCCCGGTGCTGGCTGTGGCGGCGGCGGCGGCGCCGGTGACGAGGAGGAGGTGCGGCTCTGGGCGGCGTTGGAGCGGCTGCCCACGGCCCAACGCGCCCGTAGCGCGATCGTCGACGACGGCGCCTGCGGGAAGGCGGTGGTGGACGTCGGGGACCTCGGCCTGGCGCAGCGCCGCGCGCTGCTGAACCGCCTCGTGGGCTCCGTCGACCGGGACAACGAGAGGTTCCTGCTCAAGCTCAGGGAACGCATCGACCGGTACGTATACGGACGCGCGTGCTCGTTGTTCTCGCTTGATCGTGTGCTCGAGCTGGCGCTCACGTTTCGGAGTGGAGAGAGAGATCTAGAGAGAGTTTCTGTTCATCCACTTGTATTCGACTGGTGACTTCCGTCACGGATGTCGTTGGAGCTGCATGTGTTCTTGATTCCAATTCTACATCGCACTCGCGCGCTCGGACGATTACAGTGCCATTGGCAGGGCCACGATTAGAGGTAGGACTTAGGCCGCCACGGTCCTCTCGTCCTTCATCCCATTCCAGATCGTGACCTCTGGGCTCTAGCACGAGGCATCGTGACCTCTGGGCTCTAGCACGAGGCATGTTGAGCCGTACCGATATGGCATTGTAAGTCTTTGTTTTGGCTTAAGCACAACCCATGGCACGTTGCGTCTTTGTATAGGGTTTAAGGTTTAGTTTTTGGAATAAAAATTGAGAGATAGAGAGGAGGTGAAGCGTCGAGCTATAAGGAATTGAAGAAAATTGGTCTACTAGGCCTGAGACGACGAGTCTGAAAGAGAGTACGAAGAGGCTATTGTTTTGGCTCAATTCATGAATACCCTATTATTTTAGCTCTATTTTCGTTTTTCTATTACACATGTATGTATACACTATACACTATATGTATAAAATTTGTTAGCAGAAAACTATAGGTATTTAGCTGAATACTCTTGAATAAAGTTAGGTCTACCCCATTGCTCGCGTACGTAGCTGTCAAAAAATGTGTTGCGATTGCGATCGATTTGTTTTAAAGAAAAAAAAAAACCCCCAGAGATGTTGGCACACGAGGCTGGGAGGGACGTCTAGTAGTTGGACCGACCTCGGTGGGCAAGGATCTTGTTCTTACCGTACCTGGATGAAGTTTGTTGGATCCATTAACAATCGGAATTTTGTCGTGATGAGGAGAAATCTAAGATACATATAGGCCATGTTTGGATTCATTATGTGCTAATAATTAGCCAGCTAATCTAATATTAGCCGGCTAATCTAATATTAGCCAGCTAACTATTAGCTACCTATTAATTGGAGGGTGTTTAATGCACAGCTAATAAAAAATGCTACTAAGATAACTATTAGCTGCTATTATCTGGTTTGATCCATCTAGTGAGCTAGTCTGTCTAGAGATCCAGCTAATAATTAGCTATTTTATTAGCTGCACTTGTTTAGATTCAAAAGAGATAACTATTAGCAGATACTCCCTCCATTCTAAATTATAAGTCGTTTTAACTTTTTTGGTTCATCTGTTTTGCTATATATCTAAACATATTATTTGTCTAGATTTATAGCAAAATAGATGTATCTAAAAAAAAGTCAAAACGACTTTTAATTTGGAACGGATGGAGTAGCTATTATCTATAGGGATCTAAACACCGTCACATCATTTATTACATCTTCTTGTTAGAAGTTGACATTGGTCCTTAGGATCCGTGATCGTGCCGGAAGTCCGAGCTAGAAGAAGGCATCGCTTTGTCCTGATCGGAATCGGAATGTCTTTAAAGACATCAGCTATGACGAGATACAGTGAAGAATAAAAAAAATAAATACATAATATAACTGAGAGGCGGGGGCAGCAGCATGGTTGGGAATGGGATTGAGCTGTGAGGGATGGAAAAGCAAGGGACGACAACGAGAGTGGTGGCATTGGCAAGGCCCTTTGGATTTATTTTTTGGATTGACTGCTATGGAGGCCAATCTTTCTTTCTTTATTTTCCATGTCTCCACTTTGTGCTCTCCGCTAAGGTTTCATAGTGTGTGCGCTAGGATTACTTTTGTAAGCATCCAACTATGTTGGATTTTTTTTAACGAGACCTCGTGCAAATGCGCAAGGATTACCATGAATGTACGCAAGTAGATCTTACCTTTATGATGAGCACCTCCGAATAACTGAGTTAGATCGGCAAATGTTGAGATTGACAATAGTAGAAAGTTTTGAGATTCAGTTTTTGTTTCATAAAAAAATAGATAATTATACAGAAATTAGTGGTACAATCTAATCTGTATATATTAAAGCATAAATCCTTAAGGGCCCCGCTTGGATCCTTGAAATTGAATTCATTTCAATAAATTATAATCTAGGTACATATTAATTAAGCTAATATGATTGTTTTTTTTACCATAAACTACTATGATTGTATATGGAATATATTTGTATACTATTATTAGCCATGCAAGGGAGATGTTTATATGTTGGATTTCTACTATAGGGAAGCTAGTTGAAGAGCGTGCTATAAATTAAAGAGTAGAAATATAGCATGGTGATCTATAGAATCCATTTTCATCTCCCACCCTATGAATTTGGGATGGGCTTTGAAAAATTGTGGAATCTCAAATTCTAAGCCAAATAGCCTATCCATTAAGTAGATTCTAATTCCTCCAAAATGAAAGGATCCAAACTTGACTCCTATTTGATTTATTTGAACATAAATTGGATTTGTTAAGAAAAACTAACCAGAGGGCTCTCATTTTACTAACGCAAGAGACCTCCTGATTTGGAAAACTGTCTCATTTTTGGAAGCAACTTATTTGGAAGAAGCAAGGGGAGTAAGTAAAAGTTGTGGTGAACTGACGCCCTTAGGGTTCATGATTGAGTTTACGTATGGACTATGGTACCAATGCAAAACGGAGTTCTAGTGAGGCTGCACTGCAAACAAGTGTGGTAGAAAATTGCTGGAAGGTGCTAGAGGAGGCAGGGTGTGTTGGTGCCAAGTAGTTCGTGTCGACGGTCATGAAGTAGGGCAGAGGAAGAAGATGCACAAAAGGAGACAGAGTTGGCCCATGTATAAATATAGTTGAAATATTGTTTTAAAATGGCTATTGATGATAAGTTTTTAATTTTAGCGTAAACAGGCAGCTCTCCAAAAGAACATTTACACGAGGGTGTCTAGAGTCTAGACAACCCTTTGATGCATGTAAGGCAAGCCAAAAGAAGAAGCAACCCTTTGATGCATGTGCTCTGGTTGGGATGAACCAACTTGTCCATGACCAGAGCGAACTGTGTTGCAAGTCTTTAGAGAAAAAGCTTCCCAAAAGTTGTTGATTAGTCTTATCGGTCGGTAGTCCTTGATTTCCTATGCCTAACTTGTTCTCCTTTAAAATGATGAGAAGGGCATAGATAATCAAGTGGAAGCTCCTCCCATCAAACAACTAGCGAGCATGGAAGGCGTTCATGACATCAGCCTTGATAACTAACCAAGTTGTCTTATAAAAGAGGCTAGTGAAACCATCTGACCCAGGTATTTTTTTCTTATTGAATGTCCTAATGACCCACTAGATCTCTTCTATGGAGAAACAAACACCCAAGGAAGAGAGATTGACATCATGGCAAGGAAACATGAGGGCAGCAAACACAACTTCTATACATGGGGGTACCAAGCAGCTCGTTGAAGTGATAAAGCCTCATCTGCCTTCTCTTCTTCTTGCACCAACGAAAGCCCATCGACTCTGAAAGATTTAATGCAGTTCTGCCGGTTATGGTGGAAGGCTTTTAAGTGGAAGAATTTGGTGTTCACATCTCCATTGGCAAAAAAATAACAAACACGGCCTTTGATGAGCTATCGTGTGTTATAGTGATGCTGGACCCAAATAGTGACCATTCAACTCCTTACAGAGTTGGAACTCATCAGCGCTCGGTGACCTAGACTCTTGAGCAATGCCCAACTTGAATATCACCTCCTTTGTGATCGTGAGTTGCAGTACCCATGAATTTTTTTACTCCAACATTGGAGGGCTTTGGAATTGTTTCATAGTCATTGATCCAAAGTGCAACAGGGCTGGAATACTCCACTTCCACACTTCATCCCTCCTAGACTGTGCTTCAAGGTATCCCTTGAACTTTGGACATAAGGACTCAACACAAAAATGTTCTTTGGCAGGTGAAACAATGTTGTTTTTCAAGACTAGGGGCACATGATCATAGCAGTTAGACGATGCCACCCATAGCATATGGTTTGGAAATTTGTCAACCCAATTTGATGTGGTGAAGACTCGACCAATGCATTCCATAGTTGGGTGACAGTGCTCATTACTCTATGTAAACAAATGTCCATGGAGGTGTAGCTGAAAGAGTTCAAGATCCTCTAGGAAACATCAAAATTAACCTATTGCCTGGTGGTAAGAAGCTCACTGTTTTTGTTTGCCTCCCTATAGATAATGTTGCAATCCCCCAAAGAAGCCAAGGTCGCTAAAGCCAATGCTGGTCTTGGAGCTCTTGAAGAAAAGTGACCTTATCCAAATCTATCTATGGCCCATATACTGTTGTCAACCACTATGTCATCCCACTGATGACCAACACTTTGGATCCAACCGAGTACCACCGACCAAACATAATGTTGGACATTGTCTACAAATCAAAATGTCATGCTAACATGACACAACCATAAGACGGCGCAACTGGCAATAGCAAAAGCCAAACTGGCTTCCAAGCATGTCATGAACCATAGAACTGTCTAGAAGGTCTAGTTTAGTTTCCTACAAACACAAAAGAGAGATGTGTATTCTTTGAACTAAAGTTATGCGCTTACACAAAGGATAAAAGTTTAAGAATTCATTTTTTTATAAGGGCAAAAAATGAATCACTTGGTTTTTTTTTTGCTTTTTGACCCCATATTGTAGGGTGGATCTTGAAAGATATAGGAAAGATCTCCCTCCAAGCTGTACATACAACTTTCATCAAATACGGCTTTCCACAGAATTCTATAATGATTTATGAGATCGAGTATGGAATTATGTTTACTCACTTTAAATTGAGCACATGTTTCCTGCCTTTTACCGTTAGGACCAAAAATCCTGTATTTTCCATATCCACACGATAAGTCCTTGGGTTTCCAAAATAGTGTAGTGAAAAAAGAAGTGCTTCTAATCATTACTATTTGACGACCTATTCTAAAAAAGTGAAGATGTTTCGAATTGTTCGTTGACTTAGACAAAGTAAGGAAAAATCTCTAAAAAGAAATTCCATATTGACCTTGGACATATAAAAGTTCCGAATCAAATATCTTTAAAAGAAAATATTTTGTCTCGTGATAGCCTGCTCAAGTCCTCTATTGGGTTTGGTACATATAGTAGAGATTTTTTCTTATATTTTTCTATTAAAAAATGGCGCATTTGCTGGTCGTTGAACTGGTTGAGCCAGGCGGCCAGGCCCGGCTATTCTCGGTTCAGTCTTCTTCCAACGTGGCTGCCGGACACCCTCTGCCCGCCGTCGCCGTCCTAGCGCTCACCTCCACTGAGGTCGCCCTCGCTCAATGCGACGTCTACCTCCTCGCCCTATGAGTTCCGAACCGGTAAATGCCGCCGTTCCCGGAGGCATCCCCCTCACCCGCTAACCCGCACGGCCCTAAGCAACTGGCGGCCATACCCATCGTCTTCGTCGTCTACGGGCGACAGATGAGTATGTGAAGATGGACTGACAAGATATGGAAGGTGTTGGAGACGAGTCAATGGGCTCATCTTTACCAGATGCTTTTCGTCACGCTTGGTTTCATCCCGCAACATAGAAATTGTACGGTGCGTGCTGCCGCACTCTTCTTCGATGGAAGCTGACCCAAGCCGTAAGATTTCCTCGCATTGTTGCATTTTATTTTGCTTCTCAACGCACACATATTTGCCTTTTTTAGTTTAATATAGCGACGAAACTGTATTGTTGCACATGTATAGGGGCTTTGTGGGTGTGCTTACAAGGACTAAATTGAAAATGACAGAAAGGATATATTGAAGGGATGAGAAAGGGACGTTTTTATTACGTTGCCATTAGACCGAATATATGAGATGCAATTAATGCTTTTGTTCCATATGTTGTTTGTAGAGTTGGGATTGTTCTTCCGACAATTGAGGTGCGTTTCGAGCATCTGAAGGCCGGTGCTGAAGTTCACATTGGAACCAGGGGCCTGCCAACTATTCTGAACTCAATCACTAACATTTTCGAGGTATATTTATTAGCCCCCACCCCCTGTACAGTGTATGTAGCACTAGAATTTCAACAATATTGATCCCTGAGCTTAATATTTCTTAAACATCATGTGGTGTGAGACTTTTTGAATTCTTGTTCAGGGAGCTGCAAATGCCCTGCACATGTTGCCCAGCAGGAAGCAGACGATGCCAATCCTCAATGGCATCAGTGGTATCATCAAGCCTCAGAGGTATATGTTGTTCTTCTTGAATGGATGGGTGCTTCATGAGTTCACTGTATTCATCTTGCTCTAGTTATTCTGCAGAATGACTTTGCTTCTAGGCCCACCAGGATCAGGGAAGACCACATTGCTTCTTGCATTATCTGGGAGGTTAGGCAAAAGTCTTAAGGTATACAAATTGTGCATTTACTTATACAGCCAAATGCTTTTTCTTGGAGAAAATACGTAGGAGGCTAAATACGCTTTTATGTGTGAAGAAAAGAACTTTTAGCCAGGTCTTAGCTAGCTTTGCAACGCGCCTATTTATTTCTCCATGGTACCTTAGTGTAGGTTTTTGGTACTGAATATATCTAACCGTTGAAAGTATATTTGGCTGTGCTTTCAATCTACTACTCAGAACCATTCATTATCCTTAGGCATTGTTTAGGTTAGGCATTGAAGCTATAATCACATGACAAATTCATCTTCTATTTGCAGGTTTCAGGAAAAGTCACTTACAATGGGCATGAAATGGATGATTTTGTGCCCCAGAGGACAGCTGCATATGTAAGCCAGCATGATCTTCACATAGGGGAGATGACTGTGCGGGAAACGCTTGCCTTCTCTGCAAGGTGCCAAGGAGTTGGATATTTCTACGGTATGATGTAACAATTAAGCTCTCACAATAGAAAACACTGCTGGTACTTACAAATTCCTTGATTGGTACTATATTTCTATTACTCAGACTTATTGTGTGAATTGTTGAGGCGAGAGAAAGAGGCGAACATTAAGCCTGATGTTGACCTTGATGCTTTCATGAAGGTATGACAAGAAAATCATACATACATAAATAATTTTTTATGCTTCCTAATCATTTGCAAGAGTACTAATCATACAGGAGCACCAAAATTGTTATGCTCATTTTAGGCAGCTGCACTGGGAGGGCATAAAGCTAATGTGGTGGTGGAGTACATGTTGAAGGTGAAAGTTGGAGATTAATTTTAGTTTGCAATATTGAATGGCCTGAAGCTTACATGGTCTAGGTTTACCAATCATTGTTGTAGATATTAGGACTAGAGGTATGCGCAGACACAATGGTAGGGGATGAGATGTTCAGGGGTATATCTGGAGGACAACGGAAACGTGTTACTGCAGGTACAGACATAACAACCAACAATTGTGTCCTGGATTCAGAAATCTGAAATTTTCATTTGTTCTCTAGAAACAATCATAACATCACTGCATGGCGGTATTTGACTTTGGTACAACCTGTAGGTGAGATATTAGTCGGTTCAGCGAAAGCATTGTTCATGGACGAGATCTCCAATGGGCTTGACAGCTCCACAACATTCCAGATTATTAACTCTCTTAGACATGCCATTCACATCCTCAGCGGAACAGCAGTCGTCTCCTTGCTACAGCCTGCACCCGAGACATACAACTTGTTTGATGACATCCTACTCCTCTCAGATGGCCAGATTGTGTACCATGGGCCGCGTGAGGATGTTCTTGATTTCTTTGAGTCTATGGGGTTCAGATGCCCTGACAGAAAGGGTGTCGCTGATTTCTTGCAAGAAGTATGACCAACTGAACCATGATATTGCTACTTACATTTATGTATAACTCTTAGTAAATATATTTGTTCATCTGCTAACTCTGGGTAGGTGACGTCAAAAAAGGATCAGAAGCAGTACTGGGCTCAGCACGATCAGACCTACTGCTACATCTCAGTGAACGAATTTGCAGATTCATTTCGCTCATTCCATGTTGGACAGGCCATGGCAAATGAGATTTCTGTGTCATTCGACAAGAGCATGAACCAACCTTCAGCTTTGGCAACCTCAAAGTATGGTGTAAGTGCAAAAGAGCTCCTGAAAGCCAACATTGATCGGGAGATTCTGCTAATGAAGAGGAACTCATTTTTCTACATGTTTCGAGTTGTACAGGTAATTGGCCCCTGAACTTCAGAATAGGCTTTACGTTCAAGAAAAAAACTTCAGAATAGGCTCAAATAAAAATACTATTTATGCAGCACCGGCATGAGCAGTTTATCCCTCTTCTTACCAAACAATATATCGTTCACTGTTGTATGATGCTAAAAGCCAATAGCTATATTTGGCTAAATCTAAATAACCTACAAGGAGGGTGATTTCCTAGGATAAAGCATAATTAGCATAAACATATTTCCTTTGTTGAATGTCTCATGCTTCACCAACTAGCAAGTTGGGATGCTCCTATTAGTTGGAAATTCTAGTTTCCGGTGCCTTTGGAATGTAGGAATTTAAAAGAAAACACAATTCCTATGAAAATATGCAAAATTGTCACGTTGATAATGGAGCCTTATGGTTTCAAATGCCATGAATATAATGAAAACTTAATTGTTCATAAGATGACCAATGATGATCAACACCAGCTATGTTTTGTTACATTCATTACTTGACCAAATACACAACTGTGTCTACTTGTTCGTTTGGCAACACAGCTGATTCTGTTATCAGTCATTGAGATGACACTCTTCTTCCGTTCGGAAATGCACCGTGATTCCGTGGCAAATGGAGGCATATACATGGGTGCACTCTTCTTCACAACACTCATGATCATATTCAATGGCTTCTCGGAGCTTACCCTCACCATTTTTAAGCTACCCATTTTTTTCAAGCAAAGAGATCTCCTCTTCTATCCTGCTTGGACTTACACTGTACCATCATGGATTCTCAAGATCCCCATCACATTTCTTGAAGTTGGTGGATTTGTTTTCATAACTTATTATGCCATTGGATTTGATCCAGATGTAGTCAGGTGGGTTTTATTAATCATGTTCAATTTTTACCCTATGTATTTAATCACTTGCATATGCTAGTCTTACTTTTTTTATGACAGACTGACAGAGTTTTATTATCCTTAGGTTTTTCAAGCAGTATCTGCTTTTCTTAGCAGCTAATCAGATGGCAGCTTCCCTCTTCCGGTTCATTGCAGGAGCAGCAAGAAACATGATTGTTGCATATGTCTTTGGATCATTTGCAGTTTTAGTTGTTATGCTTTTAGGTGGATTTGTTCTTTCTAGAGGTAAAAAATCTGTCATCCTGTTCCATGATTTTGAACTCATTTTGCAGCTTTTGCTGCTAAGTTGCCCCTTTCTTTCATGACTTCCAGAAGACATAAACAAATGGTGGATTTGGGGATATTGGACCTCTCCAATGATGTATGCGCAAAATGCTATCTCAGTGAACGAGTTCTTGGGACAAAGTTGGCAGAAGGTCCTTCCAGGCTCGACTGAACCCCTTGGTGTGCTTATCCTCAAGTCTCATGGAATATTTCCAGAAGCCAAGTGGTACTGGATTGGCTTTGGTGCATTGCTTGGATTCACGCTTCTCTTCAACTCTCTCTTCATGCTCTGCCTTGAATACCTCAAGTGTGAGTGCACACCTTCATTTACTAACTAGTACCTTTATGGCAGGGCTGTTAAGTGATCAAAACTCGGTACATTACCATGATCTACACTATTTGCAGTTACAATATGAATTGAAACAAGGAACTGCAATGCCTTACATAATGCCTTGAGTCCACCAAATAGCTTGACAACTTTGCTAAGAGGTATGTATCTCCTGTTTGGTTTTACAGCATATGGGCACTCGTATCCTTCAGTATCAGAAGAGACACTAAAGGAGAAACATGCAAATTTGACTGGTATGACTGTAGATGTGTCATTACATAAAGAGAAGGAAATTGGATGTAATTGCCAGTCATATGAAGGTGCTTGTCAGGACATAGGCAGCTACAATGAAACAAGTTTGGCTAGTACTGATACCAATTATATGTTTGCACAACAGGGGATGATTCTCCCCTTTGTTCCACTCTCACTAACTTTTGATGGTATCAGATACTCTGTCGATGTCCCACAGGTCAGTTTTATATAGGACTGAGTAAATAATTTAAGTTTTTAACTATCAATTTTCTCTTTTTCCTGAACTATAAGTGTATGTATAAGAAAAATTGTCAATGGAAAACTTCAGGAAATGAAAACACAAGTTCTAGAAGATAAATTGGAGATCCTAAAGGGCGTTAGTGGGTCTTTCAGGCCAGGAGTACTGACTGCCCTGATGGGCATCAGTGGCGCTGGCAAGACAACTCTGATGGATGTTCTGGCAGGAAGAAAGACCAATGGATACATCAAGGGGAGTATCAGCATTTCTGGATATCCAAAGAAACAAGAAACATTTGCACGCATATCAGGATACTGTGAACAAGATGATATCCACTCCCCACATGTTACAGTGCACGAGTCACTGCTGTTTTCGGCATGGCTTCGATTGCCAGGGGATGTGAGTTCGAAGACAAGAAAGGTCAGCTGAATCTGATAAGCACTCACTTTTAGTTTATTATTTTCTGAACATCCATGATTTGGGGATGCAGATGTTTATTGAGGAGGTGATGGAGCTTGTGGAACTCACACCGGTAAGAGATGCTCTTGTTGGATTACCTAGAGTTAATGGCCTGTCGATCGAGCAGAGGAAGAGGTTGACGATTGCTGTAGAGCTTGTTGCAAACCCTTCAATCATTTTCATGGATGAACCAACATCAGGACTCGATGCTCGTGTGGCAGCAATTGTGATGAGGACAGTGAGGAACACTGTTGATACCGGTCGAACAGTCGTCTGCACAATTCATCAACCAAGCATTGACATATTTGAAGCCTTTGATGAGGTAAATGAGCTATTGCCTTAAAGCATTAGGAAATTTTATTTTTAACTAGGCCTCATTCCCTCTATAAGTCTATATTCTTCTTAGTTACTACTCATGGGAACAGGTGAACCTTGGTTGACATGTTCTATATTTTAGGAATTGAGTTTTAGGTGTTTTTTCTTTAATTGTAAAGATGCCTAGTTCCTGTGACGTATTATAATTTGATTTTATTTTTGAATGAATAATAGTCCCTACCAATACCAACCAAGCAAACTATACAAATTTATAGGAGGAAATGGTGAGGGACTGATGGGGAACATTGAATATAGCGGTTACTACAACATCATGTCAACTAGTTGGGTGGGAGGTGTGGTCATGCACCCAACCACCTAGGTTCCTCTCTGTGCTTGCATTTGGGTGTCTATTCTCTTCTTAATGAAAAACTGCCTAGTTTCTCCTGTGTTGTATCTCTTTTTTCTGCTTGAAGAGATCAAACTATGGCAATTAGCAATAGCATTTGTGACTTTTGATTGTCTGAATAATGATGCAAAGAATCCTGAATTCATGATTCCATTCACGCAGCTTTTACTGTTGAAGCAAGGTGGAGAACAAATCTATTTTGGTCCACTAGGCCGTCATTCCTCAGAAATGATCAAGTATTTTGAGGTAAATATGACTTAAAAGAATTCAAATGTTTCTACACTGCAATTTCGAAATCAAATGATCTTTCATTTTGTTCAGGAAATTGAAGGAATCGGCAAAATCGAAGATGGCTATAATCCAGCGACCTGGATATTGGAAGTGACAACAGTTACACAAGAATTTGTGCTAGGAGTTGATTTCAGTGACATATACAAGAATTCTGAACTCTACCAGTTCAGTAACCTACTTGCCCTACTAGTAGAGTTGTATTTGTTTTTAAATAGTGAACTGTTTGTATTTGTTTTTCTAGTTGGTTGCTACTAGAAAGTGACAGGTGAATTAGTCGAATTTGCATAAAAGAATTTCTTGTTGTAAGTCGTAGCAGCACAAGTCATGCTTAGTTTTTTTTATTTTACAGGAGGAACAAGGTCTTGATACATGAACTGAGTACTCCACCAGCAGGTTCAAGAGATCTCCACTTCTCCACTATGCACTCACGGTCTTTCTTTATGCAATGTCTGGCGTGCCTCTGGAAGCAGAACCTGTCCTACTGGAGGAACCCGCAGTACAATGCTGTCCGATATTTCTTCACCACCGTTATAGCTCTACTCTTTGGCACCATCTTCTGGGGCATTGGTGCCAAAAGGTTGAGCCCTATACATTGTAGAGCATCAGTACTTAGCAAAAATGATGTGATCTTGGTGTCACCTATGAAAGTGACAACTATTACCCTTTGTCTCTTAATCCAGGGAGAAACCACGAGATCTGTTCAATGCCATGGGGTCCATGTATGCTGCTGTTCTAACCATGGGTGTGCTGAATGCGGCAACAGTTCAGCCAGTGGTGTCTGTTGAGCGAACGGCCTTCTACCGGGAAAGAGCTGCTGGCATGTACTCAGCTTTCCCATATGCATTTGGACAGGTAAAAATTCTACACACTTTGTTGCCTTTGATGGGTCGAGAGAACATGTAGTGCCTGAAAGGGGAAGCTCGCGTCACAGTGTCTCTCCTGCAGGTCTTAATTGAGCTCCCCTACACATTGGTTCAGACTTGCATATATAGTGCCATAGTGTATGCCATGATGGGGTTCAAGTGGACAGTTGCTAAATTCTTCTGGAACCTCTTCTTCATGTACTTCACACTGCTGTATTTCACATTCTGTGGTATGATGGCGATCGGATTGACACATAACCACAACGTAGCATCCATTGTATCCGCTGCGTTCCACGCCACATGGAACCTCTTCTCTGGTTTTCTGATCCCTCGAACTGTAAGTTAGCCGTACATTCGTATTGCATTTTTGAATTACTTGGCTATTGAACCTTCAGGCTTAACATCAACCTCATCTGTGTTGTTTCAACACTACATTCAGAAAATTCCTATCTGGTGGAGATGGTATTACTGGCTCTGCCCTGTCGCATGGAGCTTGTACGGGATGGTAGTGTCGCAGTATGGTGATGACGTCGATACTCCGCTCTTCGACGGTGTCACCAACACCACCGTGGCGAATTTTGTCAGGGACTACCTCGGCTTCGACCACAGCTTCCTCAGGGTGGTTGCCGCGGGGATTGTGGCATTTGGGCTCCTCTTTGCGCTGTTGTTCGGCGTTGCCATAATGAAGCTGAATTTCCAAAGGAAATGATGAGTGGTACGTAGGTACCGATGATTTGTAATTTGAAATTTGATTGGATTGTTAGTAGATTCTGGTCTTCTTTTTTCAAATTACTTGGTGTCCCAGATACAAATGCTTCAATTTGAACGCTAGAAGACCTTTTTTTATGTTAGAAGACATTGGTTTTACATGAACATATATCTTGCATTGGTTGAAGGGAAATAGTATAAGATTTGTTGTACCAGTTGGTTGTTCAACCTGGTTTTATTTTCTCGATCTGGTTGCTTCCCACCCTTGTTCGAATATTCAGAGGGGTTACTGGAATCGATAGACAACAGGTTGTGGCAGCCATACTGTGAAACCAGTACTGTAAAAGACTCCAGTTATCCACCTCTCCAAAAACATTGCTAACTGTAACGGCAGGTTTGATACTCGATTTACACTTGCACATGACTACATGAGTAACAAGGGCACAAGGCCCTTATTCAACAGACTGATGGTGAAAGGAAAATGGAACAGCGACGTAATGCTGCCCAGTTATTATGAACCATCAGTACAGCTCTAATTGTAACACCCCAAATGTTAAATTCGCCACACAGCAGCAGTATGAATCATGACCTGGCTGCACGATGTGAAGGTTAAGATTTGCAGTATCGGCATCAAAACTGTGGATCTATTTATTATTAGTGACAAAGGCTATAAATATTTGATCAAAAGAATAACAACAAAATGTTACAAGCCTAGGCTTCATTATTTCGTTACAAATGCTTTATGCTATTCGCAGCCCAGTAACTTATCTGTGATTCTACTGTCATCCTATCTTCAATGCCCTCAACGACCTAGTTACAACAACTGTATGCAAGAATCACCTGCTTTACTGTACATGTGAAGCTACATGACCTCAAATAATAAATCCTTAACGCTGCTCAGGAAAAAAATGCAACAACCAAAGCTTTTGGTTGTGGCTCATAGGAAATAATAGTCTCCCTGATGATCCAATGCTTCAATGATCTTTAAACAGTTCTGCTGGGAAACAGCACTCAACATGCCGTCTCCTAGGGCCATGTGACTTCTATCTTCAGGAGCAAGGTTAATCACCACATCCATTTCCGAGTAGAAGGTTTCAGCACATCTTTTCCATGGTGCAGTAACACAGAAGCATTTAATGTCTCACCTTGGAAGGCTTGTCCATCCCAATGCTGATCATGTGGTTGGTCTGGTCATTGTTGAAAACCCCCGGCCTCCCATGGGAGCCATGCCATGAAGATCCATATCAGGCTCCTCATCTGCAGTTCCAACAAAAAGTGGATAATATTAACTTTGATAAAAAGTAATAACATAATACCGACTAAAAAACAAGCCCAAAAAACCCCACTCCAGGTTGGTCCTCGATTGGTAGGCCTACATGCTTCTACAATTTTCATGGGAAAAGGTCCTACCCCTCATGTTAGCAACTAATGATATAAAATTGCATGCATAGAATGGAGTGTTGTACTGGTTTTGCTCAAGTGATATACACATGGGACATGAATCCTTACAACACACACCCACAAATAACACAGTTCTCATGTGATAAATATATATAGTTTGATATATAACAGTAGCCATTTATTTGAAGTTTAATCCCAGTCCGGGAAACAATATTTAAAGATTAACTTAGCATGAGTAGCTTATTACCATTTGTATCTTCACCAGATTCTGCACCAGCAATCCCAATGCAAGCAAACAAAGAAGAATCGTCAACTTTCAGATGCTCATATGCAAGATACAGATCCTCAATCGTGGCACTTTCATATAACGTCGTCAATTCCTTGATGCATGATACATCCTGCATTTGATTGGAGCGCAGGAATGATAAGAAAAATTGAGGTATTAAAGTTAATAAGGATTAATGCAGAAGATCTCCATCCACTATAATATAGAGTTTCTTTAAACAATCTGAATGGGAAGCTGACAGGTGCCGAAAATTCCAACAGAAAAGGTTACCAACTACCTAACATCATCCACATGATAGGCTTGCAACTGCGCCAGGTCAGTTGGCCTACAATATTGTTTCTGTTTTCCTTCTGCTAGTTGCAGGGAAAACATTAGCATGAATCTAAATATATGCAGTCCAAGGGGATCCCAAACAGGCCCTAGTATTTTTATCCACATGCATCCAAATTAAGCAGTCTGTAATTTTGTTTTTGGGCCAGTAGATAGCTTTAGATTTCATTTTCTTTCTCAGTAAGAGTTGTTATTACTTTTCCAGTTTAAAAAAACTTCTATTTGTGTATTACCTGTGACTGTAAACTCCTTTATATCTCAAACATGAACTCTCCCGCACATTCTTGATAAATAATTTTGTGATTTCTTTTATAGAGAGATTATATTTTGTCATAGCATGCCCCAGAGATGGTATCAGGTCCGCAGGATTCCAAAGTTACATGAAGATTGAAGAAACTATTCAAAATTACCAGCAATTTAGCAAGATTAGCTAGAACATGAGTTCACAGATCACAAAACTTTCTATCATGAGTTCATGACATGGTTAAAAAAAATGCCAGCACAAGAAAAGTTTGGTCCTTAGTTCTTGAGAATATGAGATGATAAACAATAAATGAATTTCACCTTTCTTGGTACAGACGAAGACTGTAGATGGGCTAGCAAAATC